>CM044005.1:41055697-41513197 GCA_024085815.1 Flaveria linearis | reverse complement strand
TGGCTAATACGTCATCAGTAAACAAGAGATGTAACATACTTTAATAATATGACTACTTCATCGGATTTTAGATTATTGCACATGGATCCCCTCGATCGCTCCTTGATCAAGTGAATTCTTTCTCAATAGTTTCTTTGTACAACTCTGGTTAATTAACTCTTTATTAATAACCATATCCTTGATACTCAAATCATAGATAACACTCTGTACTTGACAAGATATGTTAACTTCGGTAGGTGGATGTGGGGTGACCATGCAAAGCAAATTACCATTACGGGTGCACACGTAATTACAACTTGCAGTGCATGTGAAGCCTGGCGAATCTTGCCATGAGATAATGATCATGGTCAGTACAAATCTTTCATTCTATACCTTGGGAAGCTAGATTCATAATCCTAATAAACTTTGTTAATGATGATGAAACATTTATAACCTCTACTCTTATTTAAGTTCCAGTCTACCTAGAGCCACAAAGAGATTCATATTATGATACCAGTCCTAGTCCTAATGAGACGTTGCTTCTTTTAGAATTTAGGAAAATATGGAATAAACTATTTGTTTGGAATGTACATGGCCTTCTAGAGCAGCAACAAAGTCATGCTACTCTCTACACATGCATTAACTTTTTCGATGGATTAATCTTAAAACTTAAAGCGTTAGTAGTTTTAATGTTCTATCATTATGCCTTGATGGAGTAATCGGATGTCACATAACCAGCTTAACACTGTTCTTGGTATAACGTGGATATGGTGGGAATGCTGCGAGAAACCCTATATATAAGCATCACTGGTATACTCAAATTGTACCTGAATTGGGCTATGTGATTATCTTGATGAATTGGAGTAAAAAATAATAGAAATGATAAAGTGATAGAATTGGCTATACATACAAGAAATTCTTGACATACTGGTTGAAGGATTTTGACAAGAAAGGGAAAGCAATAGCCCTGACCTGTTAGATCAAGGAAATGGAAGCTGAACCGGGCACCAGAACAAGTTGGAAACAAATATGACTCAAGTAGTGGCTATCACCAGAAATTAGGGACCAAGAAAACTATGGAAATCAAGCTCATGGAAATCCAACATGCAGTTGTGCAATTGCAATTGAAATGGAAGACTTTTGCCAAGACCCGACCATTGGTACAGATTAAGAGCTCCTCAATAGTTATGACTCGTTTGTGTTACTTAATACTAGAGCAGATGATAGCTTCGATTCTTCTAAAATTACTCCTTTCCTTGGCATGAAACCCAGTTTCTTAGTAATTAGTTACTAAGGTTGAGATGGCCAATGGTAATAGTTAGAGGTTGCATATAAGTACAAGAAGATCATGTCTTTGACATAGACTTAATTCCGTTTGGATTGGTTATCGAAGCATGAAGCCGAGAAAGTCCTTCAAGAGAAGGTGAAAGATTCATCGATGCTTAAAGAAGTGATATTACGCATTTCTAGCACATATGTTAGTGAAGAAGGCATAAGAAAGAAAGTTGAAAGATATTCCTACTGTACGTGATTTTCCAAAAGACCTTTCTTATGACTTAATAGAATTGTCCCCTCTTCGTCAATTGGATTTTTTTCAGAATGATATGAGCCCTAGAGCAACTTCTATTATAAAGGCACCGTATCAGTTAGCACCAACGCAAATGCAAGAATTATCAAGTAAACTACAAAAGCTCTTAGATTAAAGTTTAATTCGACCTAGTCAGTTGCTATGGGGAGCACCAACCTGATTGGTTAAAAAGAAGGATGGGTCGTTCTAGTTGTGCATAGATTATCAAAAGATGAATAAGTTGACTATCAAAAACCAATACCCGCTCCCCAAGAATTATGATCTATTCGACCAGTTGCATGCATGACGTAACATACTTCTTAAAGTTCAAACTCTGGTTAAGTTATTACCAATTAAGGATTCAAGAAGACGAGATCCAAAGGCAATCTTTAGGACTCGTTATGAAATTACAGGTTCTTAGTCATGTCGTTTGGATTGACCAATACTCCTGCAGTGTTCATGGATGTGATGAACCAGGCATGCAAGCCATATTGGATAAAGTCGTAATCGTGGTTGTAAACAATATCCTCATCTATTCCCTATCAAAGGAAGACTATAATCAATGTTTACGGGCAATATTAAAATTATTACGAGAAGAGCAACTCTACGCAAAGTTCTCCAAGTGTGAGTTCTGGTTGTGTGAGGTGATGTTTTTAGGGCACGTGGTTTATGAATAAGGAATTCACGTTTATCCTTAAAAGATCGAACCAGTGAAGTAGTGTGATGCACCTAAGGCTCCCTCGAAAATTCGGCCATTCTTAGGATTTGCTTGATACTATTGATGATTCATTGCGAACTTATCAAAGATTGCTCAACTATTGACAATGTTAATTCAAGAGGATAAGAAATTTAATTAGGGATTTTAGCAAGAAAAGGCTTTTCAAATATTAAATACAAGTTGTGAAACACATCGATATTAATCCTTTCGGATGGGTTTCATGGTATTCTGCAATGCATCACACCAAGGACTAGGTTGTTACTAATGAAGAAGGATAAGTTGATTGTTTACGCCTGTCGTTAGCTTAAGGCTCATGAGAAGAATTATACGATGCATGACTTGGAATTAGGCACGGTGGTATCCGCACTTAAGATATTGAGGCATTATCTGTATGAGACTAAGTGTGTTATCAACACTGATCATAAAAGTCTTTAGCACATTTTTTTTATCAAAAGGAACTTAATATGCGCCAAAGGCGATGGGTGGAACTTCTCACTACTTATGACAGTGAGATTCGATATCATCAAGGAAAGGCCAATGTGGTGGCCGACGCCTTGAGTAGGAAAGAACGTGTCAAACCTGTACATGCATGAGCCTTAGGAATGATTATTCAGTCAAACTTGAAGACTCAGATTCTAATAGCACAGGGTGAGGCATTAAAGGAAGAAAATATGGCTGGTGAAGAATTTCGTGGGTTAGATAAGCAGATGGAGTGTAAGGAAGACAGTGTATATTACTTTGTGGATCGAATATGGGTACCGAAATCAAGAGACGTATGACAATTAGTTATGAACGATGCACACAAGTCCAAGTATTCTGTTCATCCTTGTGCAGACGAGATGTACTAAGATCTTAAAGAGTTGTATCGGTGGCCAGGTATAAAGAAAGACATTGCGACGTATGTAGGTGAATGTCTGACTTGTTCGAAAGTCAAAGCCAAACATCATAAACCGTCAGGTCTATTGCAACAACCGGAAATTCCCGGATGGAAATGGGAAAACATAGCGATGGACTTCATCACTAAATTGCCTAGAATAATTAGTGGACATGATTTGATTTGGGTTATTGTGGATCGAATGACAAAATCTGCCCATTTCTTACCAATTCGCAAGGACTACAAGAAGGAAAAGTTGGCAAGATTATATGTGAGTGAGATCATGGCTAGGCAGGGATTGCCTGTGTCAATTATATCAGATCGCGATAGTCGATTTACGTCGCGGTTCTAGCAGACTTTATAGTAGGCGATGGGCACTCGATTAGACCTAACTATCACTTATCATTCACAAACAGATGGTCAGAGTGAACATACGATACAGACTCTAGAAGACCTGCTTAGGGCATGTGTGATCGACTTTGATGGGAGTTAGGATACTCATTTACCGTTGGTCGAATTCTCTTATGATAATAGTTACCATACGATTATTGGATGTGCCCGTTTAAGAAACAACTAACAAGATATTTCAAATCAAGGACAGACTTAAAACAGTCAGAGACCGTCAGAAAAGTTGCGCTTATTACAGGCAGAAACCGTTGGAACTCAATGTGGGTTTAGAAAAGTATTGGACGATTCGGCAAGACGAGAAAGTTAGCGCCGAGGTATGTGGGACCAATTGAGATCACTAAAAGATTTGGTCCTGTGGCGTATCGATTAAAATTACTTCATGATCTTAGTGGTGTGCATGATACATTCCATGTATCGAACCTTAAGAAATGTTTAGCTGATGGATCGCTCCATGTCCCGATTGAAGAAATCAAGATTGATGAGAAACTCCATTTTGTGGAAGAACTGATAGAAATCATGGATCGGGAAGTCAAGCGATTAAAGTGCAGCAAGATCCTAATTGCGGAGTGAGATGGAACTCAAAGTAAGGTCCAGAATTCATGTGGGAATGGGAAGATCAGATAAAAATCAAATATCCTCATCTGTTCGCGGATAGAGTTTCAAGACATAACTCCAGTTAAATTTCGGGACGAAATTCTCTCAACTGGGGGATACTGTGACATCCGTCACTAACAGGTCCGTTAATTAATGATAAGCTCGTTAACTCTCTTCGTATATTATTTATTTTGCGCAATTAATTTATTTTCGGACCGAATCCCAGCTTAATTTTCTTGCGCGTTAGTCCGAACTTTTATAATATATGATAAATTAGATAAATATTATAATTATTATTATTATAATTAATAATACTAATATTATTATTATTGATATTATGATTATTATTATTATTAATATTATTATTATTATTATAATTAAAGTAGAGGGTTTAAATTGTAATTTAACTAAACTCAAGGGAATAATTAATTTAAAGTTGAGGACCAAACTGCAAATAACAAAAATATATATACATACGTGTGCATGAACTTGGACCCTTTTGAAACCCTATGGCCGCTGCTCCTTCACCGTGAACCATCGTAACAACCTCTTTCCGCTACCGTTAGCCGCCGTCGGTTGCCGCCGACCCATTGTTCGGTTGTTTTGCAGGTGCACGATCCGTTTAGACTTTGTTTCGTTTATTTTCATGTGGTTCGGTGTCGATCTTTCGGTTCGATTATGGATATAAATATATTCGTAAATAATAGTGTGTGTATATAACGTGTTAGAAATTTTCAAATATAGAATATAATAATAGTGTATTTAAGCTAATTGCATATATATATATATATATATATATATATATATATATACTTGTAAGAAACCCGCGCTATGCGGCGGCGGCAACAATTTACATTCCGAAACCCGTGATGCGGCGGCGGCAACAATTTATATTCCAATCACGCAGCCATATCAACTTCTATGAAATTCACAAGTGATATACAATTTAAATAAGTGATATATAATTTGTTGCTCCCAAGAATTGGGGCAATAAGTGATGATATTGAATCAATTATTATCAATCGTAGTTTGCATCCAGGCTGCATTAGGATACAGTTTGTCACAAAAGGGCATCAATAACAAATAAAATATACAAATAGTAAACATAAAACGAGAAAGAAGGAATCATGTTTTTATTCAACAAACCTGTGATTCTAAATTTGAGTGTAGCTGATGAAGAACATTTAGCAAGGCATAAATGTCATAAACAGCATGGCATTCTATGTTCCTCATTGCTTGTTGAAGAATACCATTGACATACAGGAAAATATATATAATAGTACATTCGCACACTTCATTTTGGTATTGTTCAAGATAGTTAAAATTAAATTTTCTTTTGTTAAGATTTTCTACTGAAAGAAATTTAAGTTTGAAGTTGCATATTTCACAAAATGATCAATGAAACAAGTGATCCCTCTTTTACAAAATAGATGACTGCATTGTGCTCAATAAAATAAGCAGAATCAGCAAAATAAGTGAAAAAAGTGGTTGATTTACTAATAAAACAAACATATACAATTTCTCTGTGAAATTTACCACTTGTAAAATTTACCACTTATGAAAATAAAAAACTGGACCGTAGCATTTAATTATTTGTGCAAATGAAGATGAAATTTTAAACATAATGGAAATTTTAAACATGGATATGTGCAGGGTATGCACATATAGTTATAGAAGGTTAATATTTCATTCATGCACATAGGCATATAGTGTTTCATGGTTATGTGTTTATTTACATATAGTGCAATCATCAAAGTTGCACAATTTGGTTTTTAATACAATATTTTATGCAGGTTGTATGCAGGTTGTATGCAGGTTTGTCACACCAAATAAATAGATGTGTCAAGTGATCAAACTTAATATGGGTCAAGTGAAAACAAGTTTGAGTGTCAATTTGTACCTTGGGGGCAGACATTGGATATTCCCCAGGCATAAAAAGCTCCAGCTTGAGTTACTAAGACTTGAGATGTCCAAGTGAAAAGCCAAAAAAAGTGTGTTAAATAAAAACCTTACACTTTGAAACATTAACAAAAGCAGACGCTTTTAAGAATCCTATCATTTATCCTATTCACTTCACAAAATCCACTTTCTACTCCTCAATTGTCATATAATCAGTTACCCCTAAGTGCAGAAACTTGGTTAACAAATGTTTTTTCTTTTTCTTTTCTATAACAACAAACCAAAATGAAGTCAACTAACCTATCCAATACAAAATTCTTTAAAAAAGCAGAAAAATTTCCAGAGACCATTAGTATAATTCTTGTTTCAAAAATCAACTTTTAAACCTTAAAAGGGTGGGGTAGTTCATGTTCCTCTCAACCCAACAGGTCAAAATTTCCAACTATAGTCAAAATGATGAAACATGTGTACCTTGAGTCTTCCTTCCTTGCAAAGGGCTGGAGTAGTTAATAATGCTGAGTATCTGCAATGGAAAACAATTATTTGGGTCAACATCATTTGGGTCAACTCAAAGCTTAAAAAATCAGGTTCAGTGTTGGTTTTGGAAGACCTAATCGTGCAAATTTCTTCATAGAATCGAGAAATCAAAAACAGATCATAACTGATTCGAGCAACCACTAACAAACATCCAACCATTCTGTTTTTTGGAAACGCTTGAACCCACCTATTGACAGCAATATAGAATTTGATTTTGGAGTAGACCGGCAACCAAAGTATTAGAATAGCACAAAAATAATACCTTTGACTTTGGAATAAATTTCACTGCAACTTCTTCACCCTTCAAGTTTCACTTACCTGTACATGTATGTCCAAAATGACCTCTACTTACTTCTTCACCTTGCTCGTACCTTGCTGCATCTTGATATGCAAAGCAATAAATCAGAACCAAAAACTAAAGCATCTTGGTTCCAACTTGAAGAACTTGATGGATGGAACTGAGGGCAGTGACTCAACCTTCAAATTGGCTTTGATTACATGAAATGTACACATCAATATTAGTAACCCTTCAAGTTTCAAATTTAGTAAATTTAAACGTTACTGTTTATTTCTCAAAGATTCAAGAAAGATTCACTTGCTTAAATTTAATAAATTAAAGTAAAAATGTTCAAAAACATGTTCAATATGGAACCCACACCATTAAAAATTCAAATGCAAAGTAGATAAGGCCATAACATTCCAAATAATAAGAGTACATATTTAGCAAATGGAAGCTACCTGTTTCACCTTGTTATGGTCCAAACATAGTGACTTCAGGTGAATAAGATTGTAGACTGAAGAAGAAAGTTCTTCAATGGAATTTCCTAAAAAACAACAAATTTAGAAACAAATATAGATTGAGTTATGTATTATCTCAAATAGGTAAAATGGGTCAAATAGAGGAATATGCCGAAATATAATTGTGTCCAAAATGTATTTCAAATGAAAACAATCTCCAAAATCACATAGTTTTTATAAGGGCATTAAACCCATTATCTACTTTTCCCTAATGGAAAAAGAATGACTACCCATTTTGCCACCTCAAGTGCACACAAACTATTATTAATTATTCTTTCCAAATCACAGAAAAATGGTGTAGTTTACAACAAAATTCACTTTTGGCCATGTTTCTGGAAAATTGCGCACAATCCTATCATTATTGGTATCTTTATACAAAAAGGTCCCCGCAGAAAGCTTTCAAGAACGATGATCGGTTTGTACAGTGAGGTCAGGTGCAAAGATTGAGAAAAAGTACCATTTGCTTGTAACTCTTCTAAAGAAAAGCAGCTTCCGATGGATTCTGGAAGAAACTTGTTGGATCATGATAAGGCTGGTGCAACCAAATTCACTTCATAGTCATCTTTTGGTACTACATTCAAAGGCTTCCGAAGCTGAGCAAGAGATCTTCCGAAAGTCTAAGGAACAACAGCTGAAGACATCTTCCGAAGACAAAGTCTAATGAAAGAGCTTCCGAAGACAAAGTCTGAAAGAGCTTCCGAAGACAAAGTCTGCTTCCGAAGACAAAGAAGACTCCAAGCCTCGGAAGAAGCAGTCTTCCGAAGTATAAGTGCCTTCGGAAGAAGTTATTCTTCCGAAGCACTTTATCCTTCGGAAGATATCGCTATGTCCAGCAGATAAAAGTATGGTCCCTGACAGTCCGCTGCAGACCTCTGATACAGCATGACATCTTCCTAAAGAGCCATGTTGTTGACCATACTTTATTCTACTGTTCACCTTTTTATGATAGTACATGTTACCAACTTTAGTTGGTGACAAAAGGTAAGTCAGGGACATGTCCTGACTACCAACTTTCAGACAAAATGTCTGAAAGACCTCACCTAGAGTCTTGTAGTATAGATGTAAGGTTAGAGGTGTCCAGCTGGTATCAAAGTATATCCGGCTGTAGGTAGTATTATATATATCTTCTCCCTGTAACTCTTTATAAAAAGTGATTTGAGTCCAAGAGTCTTGTAATCCTTTGAGTTGAGAAGCAATATATAAAAGTACCTTGAAAATTACTTGCTGTGTTAATTTTCTTACTGCGTGTTACTTGTTATATTGTGATCAACTCTTCATAGACTGATTGCCGAGTGTTGATTCACAGTGAGTTGAGAGAAAAACCTCCAGAAATCCGATCCTGCAATTGGTATCAGAGCTCCAGGCTCTTGATTGTGAGATCTTACCATCCTAATCAACCTGTTTTTCCCTCCTCACCACAATCCACTCACTCAAATGGCTGCTCTCTCCAAGGCTGATATGGAAACTGGTACCTTGACCAAGTCCCCTATGATCACCCCTGAAGACTTTGACACATGGTGTATGCGGATGGAAGGCTTCATCAAGTGTCAAGACTCAAGAATGTGGGACTCCATTGTCAATGGTCCTTTCATACCAAGCACTACATCTGCCACTGGTAATCGCATCATTCCAAAAGATGTTGATGATTACTCAGAGGAAGATAGGAAGAGAATAGAGCTAGATCAAAGGGCTATGACTTGTCTCCAAACTGCTCTCCCCAACTCCGTCTACAGACGCTTCAAGAAGTGCAAGACTGCTAAAGATTTATGGGAAGCTTTGAAGCTGATGTATGAGGGATCCAAGGAAACTCAAGAGAACAAGAAAGATCTCTTGAAGCAGCAGTTTGAGAACTTTACTTTCAAGGCTGGTGAGACCTTGACTCAACAATACTTCAGGTATGTTGAGCTAGTAGATACTCTGACGGATATTGGAGTAGCTCTTGAGAACAGGGACATAGTTAGGAAGTTCATGTCCTCTCTTCCTAAACTATGGACTCACTACTGTGTTGTCATCAAGAGAACTTCGGACCTTAAGACTCTGTCTCTCACAGAGTTGTATGGTATCCTAAGTGCATTTCAGATGGAGATGAACATGCAGAACTCCTCTGACCACTCTAATAACCAACAGAGTTCAGCCCTTCATGTGGTTGAAAGGGAAAGCATGGAACCACAACATCAGTTGCTATGCTACCCTGACAACTCACACACTGGACCCTTCATCACTCTACCTGAGACTCCAAAGTCTCAAAAGGTTCAACACAACTCCTTTCAGGATAGTTGTGCCTTTGTCTCTGGAAGTGGACACTCTGGTGATTTTCAATACTGCTTTGATGATCTTGAGTGCTTTAATCCAGATGACGTGGAGTACATGGACATTGTCCAGCAGATGGCTCTTTTAACTTACAGAGCGAAGAAGTTCTTCAAGAGAACTGGAAGGCAATTCCCTCAAAACCCAGTCAACAGCAAGTTTGGGTTTGATAAGAGCAAAGCAAGGTGCTACAACTGCAACCAACTTGGTCACTTTGCTAGGGAATGCAAGGCTCCCAAGAACAACCCGGGAACCCCACAGGCCTCCACACATCCCACTGCTCCCAAACATGAAGAAAAGTCAACTGAAACAGCTGCTGTTGCTCAGGAAGTTGACTGGAGCTTCATGGTACAGGATGTGACTCCCGCTCAAGCACTCATGGCCGGAACAGATGATGATCAGGTATATGAACATCTTTGTACTGCTGCCTGTATTGCTAAAGTTAAATTGTATAAGGATTACATTTCGGAAATCAGATCTGAGGTTGAGTCTTTAAATGTGCTAAAATCTGACTTTAAAAGAGCTGAATCTGACTATCAAAGGAAAATTGATGAGTTAGAGAAAACTGTGTCTCTTTTGAAACATGAAAAGACTAACTACAAGACTCAAATCAAAGATCTGATCTCCAAACTTTCTGAGGTTGAAGCCCAGCTAGTCACAGCTGAGGCTCAGGCCAGGAAGCAAGCTATTGCTGAGCAAAGCTTCCAAACTATTCTTGCATCAACCTCTCATTCCAAAATGTTTTATCAAAACAAAGAAGGGTTGGGAACCAGTGAAATAGCTCCACCACACTCTTATGAGTCTATAAGACTACCTAGATGTGGTACTGAAGAGCAAGAGGTTCCAACTGCTGACCCTTCTCCATTGGAACTAGAGGATGAAGCAAAAATAGTGGCCTCCACAGGGGAGAAACAGGAGGATACACCCATCTCCACCTGTGATGACCAAATCCTAACCACCAAGGCAAGAAGAAGCAGAGCTAAAGCTGCTAGAAGGACTGCTAAGAAGGTTGCAGAGTCCAAGCTTAAGTTTGACCCTAAGCAAAAGGGTGTCTTCATTTCTGCCGGGTTTCAAGTGGTAGGTACTCCTGATTCAGGAAAGGAGTGTAGTACCAGCACTCCTGTCCTACTGAAGGATCAGAAGTTGAAAGGGAAAGTTGCTGATGAAGAGAAGAAACCCAAGAAACAGCAACCTGCAAGTTCCCAGAAGACTAACATTGCATGCATAATGTGTGGTCTGCACAACCACATGGCTAAAGATTGTTACTACAATCCAGCAAGCACACATTATGCAAATAATGTTAGAAAAGAAGTAGTCAGAGAAGGTTTCTCAGTTGGACCACTTCAAAAGGTCCAAATGATGAAAAAGGGAAAGTTGGTCTCGGAAGCCAAGTTGCTTTCGGAAGAAACTGCTTCTTCCGAAGGTAAAATGGCTTCGGAAGCCAAACCTTCTAAGGTTCGGAAGAACAAGAAGGCTCCCTTGAAACCATCTCAGAAGAAGATTACTTCGGAAGAAAAGGTGGTGAAGGCTTCTTCCGAAAAGAGAGAAGCTTCGGAAGAAGACCATGCTGCAAAAGCTTCAACAAGCTCATCCTCAAAGATCAACCAAAGGATGGATTGGAAGATCAAGGAAGATGCTGCAGCCCAAACCTCTTCTTCAACAATGACCTCTATTGAACCCCATTGCATATCTTTTGGTTCAATTATGTCACTATCTTTGGAAGAGCCCGAGACCTGCAAGGCTTGGGCTTCCAAACAAAACTAACTATCTCATCTTATGTGCAGGGACATCCATTTGACAAGAACAACAATATCTGGATTGTAGACAGTGGATGCTCCAGGCACATGACAGGGAACAGATCTCTCCTTCAACAATTCCAGAACTTTGATGGAGGGCCTGTCCAATTTGGAGGTGAGGCCGGAGGATATATTTCTGGCAGAGGAAGTATATCCAATGGCAGAATAAACATTGACAAAGTTCACTTTGTCAAACAGCTTGAACACAATCTGTTAAGTGTTTCTCAATTCTGTGATCAGAAGCATCAGATGCTCTTCACAGAACATGAGTGCATTATCCTCAAACCAGGGATGACAATTCCTCCGGAATTGGTGCTTCTCAGATCTCCCAGGAAAGGGGATATGTACAAGCTTGATATGAACAATGCTTCTCCTATGGGTGAAGTATCATGCTTTCTTTCCAAAGCTGATAGTGATGAGTCAACACTATGGCATAAACGCATGTGTCATGTGAATTTTAAAACAATGAATAAACTGTCTAAAAATAACTTGGTACATGGTTTGCCTAAAAAGGAATTTTTCTGCAAAGATAACTGTGTTGCATGCCTGAAAGGGAAACAACACAGATCATCTCATAAATCCAAATGTGTTAACTCTATCACTACTCCATTACACTTATTGCACATGGATCTCTTTGGTCCCACAAGTATAATGAGCATTGGAAGGAAATCATACTGCCTTGTGATCGTTGATGATTTCACAAGATTTACATGGGTATTCTTTTTAAGAAGTAAAGATGAAACTGCTGAAACTTTAAAATCTTTTATTCTTAAAATAGAAAATCAAATTGATCACAAGGTTAAGATTATTAGAGTGATCAAGGGACTGAGTTTAAGAACTTCGTTCTTGACTCATTCTGTGACTCAAAAGGGATCGCCAGACAATATAGTGCTCCCAGAACTCCTCAACAAAACGGTGTTGCTGAGAGGAGGAACAGGACACTTATTGAGGCTGCTCGGACCATGTTAGCTGATTCAAAGCTGCCTCTAACATTCTGGGCAGAGGCAGTCAGCACTGCATGCTATGTGCAGAACAGGGTTCTTGTAGTTAAGCCCCATGGAAAAACCCCTTATGAGTTATGGAACAAGAGGCCACCGTTCATTGGCTTTCTAAGGTCCTTTGGCTGCAGGTGTACCATACTTAACACAAAGGACAACTTGGCAAAGTTTGCTGAGAAGTCGGATGATGCTATCTTTATTGGATACTCTTCTAGCTCTAAAGCTTATAGAGTATACAATATTAAGAATCAACAATTTGAGGAGTCATCCAACATAGTTGTTAATGAGCACACCCCTTGTGTTAGGGGGAATGGACCTGAGTATATCTTTGATTTAGAATTGTTTCCAAACTATTCTAAACCATCTTGTGAGAATGTTTCAGCTGGAACAGGTGCTCAAGGTGATACTGATGCTGATGCAGGTCAACTATATGAGCTTCCCAGACCTATTCCAAATTCTCCAAGAGCTGAAGGGCAACAAGCTTCATCTATTCACCGATCTGACAGTGTAACTATCTCCAGAAATAGTGAAGCTTCAACAAGTGAATCACTTGATCAACCTCAAAGTTCCTCAGGTGATCCACTACAACACCAGGTTGAGGGAAGTGGTATTCTGAAGGAACAGGCAACTGTTAATACTACTTCACAACCAACCATTGATGATGTTTCTCAATCATTCAATCAGTCCTCATTGAATGACTCTGAAACAGCAGTTAGACAGAGTGATCCAATTCCTGATCAGAATATGTCTAACCTAGACTTATCTCTGCAATTGGAAGTGATTCCTCGTCTTAGGATTCACAACACTCATCCAACTGAGAACATCATAGGGAATGTCTCTGAGGGTGTGAGAACAAGAGGACAAACTCATCATGGGAATGTCTGCTTGTACTCATGCTTCCTGTCTCAGATGGAACCAAAGAAGGTAGAAGATGCCTTAAAGGATAGTAGTTGGGTTGAATCGATGCAGGAGGAGCTGCTTCAATTCAAAAGGCAAAAGGTCTGGAATCTATGCCCACTACCATCTGGTCAAGTACCCATAGGCACTAAATGGGTATTCAGGAACAAGAAAGATGATAGAGGCTTGATCATCAAGAACAAGGCAAGACTAGTAGTTCAAGGGTACACCCAGGAGGAAGGAATTGATTATACTGATGTCTTTGCACCTGTTGCAAGACTTGAGGCAGTTAGGATCTTCCTTGCTTATGCTGCATCCAAGAACTTCACAGTCTACCAACTTGATGTCAAGTGTGCTTTTCTATATGGGGATATAGATAGGGAAATCTATGTGTGTCAACCTCCAGGATTTGAAGACCCACAGCACCCCAACTATGTATGCAAGCTGGATAAAGCTCTATATGGGCTGCACCAAGCACCTAGGCTGTGGTATGAGACCTTGTCTCAGTTTCTCCTGAAGAATGGATACACTAGAGGTACCATTGACAAGACTCTTTTCATCAGAAAGAGTGGAGAAGACATTTTGCTTGTACAAGTCTATGTTGATGACATCATATTTGGTTCTTCAAACGATCAAATGTGTAAAGACTTTGAAAGCATTATGAAGCAGAAGTTTGAGATGAGTTCCATGGGAAAAATGGACTTTTTCCTAGGAATCCAGGTAAAACAGATGAAGGAAGGGTTCTTCATAAGTCAATCTAAGTATGTCTCAGACATCTTAAAAAAATTTGAAATGAAGAACTGTAAACCAGCCAAGACACCCATACCCAGAAACCATAATCTTTGCCCTGACCTTGAGGGGGAGGATACTGATCAACATCAGTATAGAGCAATTATTGGTTCTCTGATGTATCTCACTGCAAGTAGACCAGATATCATGTTTGCCACATGCATTTGTGCAAGATATCAGGCTGCTCCAAAGGTGTCTCACCTAGCTGCTGCAAAGAGAATCCTCAGATATCTCAAAGGAGCACCTAAACTAGGTCTCTGGTATCCAAGAAATAGTGATTTCAATCTCTATGGATACTCTGACAGTGACTATGGTGGCTGCAACATTGACAAGAAATCAACATCAGGAGGATGTCAATTTCTTGGTGGAAGGATTATCTCATGGCAATGCAAGAAACAATCCTGTGTCTCTACATCAACTGCTGAAGCTGAATACATTGCTGCTGCTAGCTGCTGTGCTCAACTGCTATGGATTCAAAATCAGATGTTAGACTATGGATTCAACTTCATGACTACTCCTATCCATATTGACAACAACAGTGCTATCTCCATTACTGAGAATCCGGTGAAGCACTCCAAGACAAAACACATTGATATCAGGTATCATTTCATTAGAGATATTCATGAGAAACAGCTGATAAAGTTAATCAAAGTTGACTCAAATGAACAATATGCTGATTTGTTCACAAAGGCATTTGATGAACAAAGATTTAAGTATCTCATATCAGCAATTGGGATGATAAACATTGAATAACTACCTCTTTTGAAAACCTTTTTAAATGAGTAATGTCTTGTGTCAATACAATTTAAGCCCTGTTACAAAAGATCTTTAAAATTATTCCAAGTGTAAATTCCTTCCGAAGAGGAACTAACTCTCGGAAGATATTCTCTTGAATATCTTCCGAAGCTAAATTCTTCAATGGATATTTTCTTCTCGGAAGAGTTTTTGGTCTCGGAAGAAGCGATTGATTTTATATCAGATCTACTTCCGAAACTTATACAACTCTCCATTCGGAAAGACAGTTTTACCTTCGGAAGCAATGCCTTGCTTCGGAAGATAAAATGCCTTCAAAGGACAACTTTACCTTCAGAAGCAATATCATGCTTCGGAAGAGAAATTGCTCTCGGAAGAAAGTTACCTTCGGAAATGTTTTACCCTCGGAAGTAAAGGTTTTTATATGTAACGGATATCTTTTGGGCCCCACTCTGTAAAAAGTAAAGATTTTGTTGATAATGTCAGATTATTTAAAATTATCCTTGCCGCCATCATCATTTCTCTGCCGTAAACCACCATACCACCCACAGTAACCCCAAAACAGTTACCCTATTACCACCACCATACCACTATTCACCCCTTTTTAAATAATCTTGACTTATCAATTTCATCTTCTTTTACCACTTTACAGCCCTAACTGTTCCCTTCACTGTAAAACCCTCAATCTCTCTCAAAATTTCAAGCTTACCTTTTCTCCAATGGCGCTAAACCCTCAGCACAATCAAGTCGCATTACTTGACTCGTCAAGAGATGCCGACTTCACCCAAATCATCACCTTTCTCACCGAATCCACCTACCTCACTGCACTCACAGTTAACCCAACCGTATACTCCAACCATATGTCAGAATTTTGGAGCAACGGAGAAACTACAGTGCTGAACGGGGTTCGAGTCCTGAGAACCAGAGTTTGTGGCCAAGAGTTGGTCATCAATGAACAGATCATCAGAGAGCATCTTGAGCTTCACGATGATGGGGCTCCTACTGAGTTCCCCAAGGAAGACTTGGAAGGCACCTATATCCTCATGGGATATGGAGGCGATGTCAGCAGGTCCACAGTATACAAGTTCAACTTCTCTTACCATTGGAAGTTCCTGCTACACATTGTTTTGCACTGCCTCTCCAATAAATCAGGGGGTTGGGATCAAATCCCATATGAACTAGGATGCCTAGTTCATGGGTTGGTGAGAGGCCTCAGATTCAACTACTCACGATTCGTGTTGAACAACCTAATCGCCAATCTCAGCAGGGATACATTCTTCATGTATCCCCGATTTCTTCAACACATAATCAACTGTGAGATGGAACCAAGCAAGCTTGTCTGCGCAGCTGCTCTTCCTGTTCCACACATGAGGCCTACCATCTTCAAGATACTGAAGAAGATGTCCACCAACTTCACTGGACGGTACACTCCATTACCTCCAGAGATGACTGAGCGCATAGCTCCTGGTGACATCCCTGTTCTCCCCACAGGTGATGAACCCACACCAGCAACAGCCACCACAATACCAAAACCTTCTTTACCCATCAAAGCCACCTATCAGAGACGCCCCAAACGAACCCTTGTTCAATCTACTCTGATTGAACAAGCTCCTCCTGTTCACACCGAAAGGACTAGAGTGGAATCATGGGCTCCCACTCAGTCCGAGGTCACACCATCCTTCACATTTGACCTCAATGTGGGTTTTGAGCCTCCTCAGTCTCAAACCCCTGAGCCCGAACCCCAAGCCCTAAGCCCACAGGGTGAGTCTTCACACTCCCCTGTGAAGCCTTCTAGGGACAGCCCCACCATAGGCTCAATGCCTGTAGACATTGATCAAGGTCCCGGGTCAGTAGGACTAACCACCCTCTCTTTCACTGACCTTTTACTCCGAACTGATGAAGAGATTACATCTCTCCATGGCCATGAAGTTGATCTAAAACACCCACTGAGAGATCAACAGAGCCAAGAGGGATCCCTTGTCTCTAGCCCCCATCAGAAGCCTGCTACTGAGGTGAGTCCCACTGATGTGGAGGGGACTCATGTAGACTCAGCTGCCACTACTCAGAGTCTCTCATTGAGCTCTCAGGACAGTGGTAACATAATTAGGACTGAGTCTACGGCAACTTTGCCCATTGAAATCTCTGAAAGAGATGACTCTGAGCAGAGGAAACCAGGGTGCCAAGAAACCACATCTGGTGGTGAGAGTGAGCATACTAGGTATGTTATCTCATCTCCCCGTGATTCTTCCTATGAAGATGAGGGAAGTATGCAACTAACACTTCAGTACTTGCTTTCTAAGGTCTCCAACCTGGAATCACAGGTGAAGATCTTAGAATCAAGGACTGCCACTCAGCAACTTGCGATTAACTCTCTCAAGGCTAAACTAGCTGAGAAACAGACGGAGAGGTCTGTTAGGCATGTACCTATCCAGGTCTCACTGACTTCTTCCTCTAGCTCATCTAGCTCTCAAGATGATGCTACCAAAAAGGGGGAGAAAGTTCAGAGACAAACACCGAAGGAACCACAGACCCAACTCATTTCCACCCAACAAATCATTAACCTACCTGAGTCATCTCAATCCTTTCTGGAGATTGACTCAAGGATGCTTCAAGATCTCTACAGACTGTTCACACAGTTTGTATTGAGATCATCCCTAGAACAGCCCAGCCCCGACACCACACTTGCATACTTTGGGGCTGAGGAGCTTCAAAGACTGACTGCACCTTCTACCACTGTGGAGGAAGTTGGTCAACCTAAGGTCTTCATGGAACCTGAGATTAGCTTCGAAGGGGAAATGGGGACTGATGGCCCAGCAACTGAAACAGATGGGACAGAATCTGCAGCAGTCTCATCTTCCGAAGCTCTAGCTGAGGCTTCCGAAGCTTACATGGAAGCCTCGGAAGAACAAGACAAATCTTCCGAGGCCGAAATAGAAGCTGCGGAAGGCCTATTTCAGATGTCCGAGGAACTGACCATCACAGATGTCATTGCTGAAATTGCATCTGAGGTGAGCAGGGAGGACATTTCTGAAATACCTCCAACCCAAGCACCAGCTGAACTTCTCTCTCAATCACAGCCCTCCATCCAAGAACCACCACAGTCAAGCACAATCAAAGACAAAGGCAAAAGAAGTTGACTGCGGAAGAGCTTCAGGAGGAGGAGAAAATTGAGAAGGCCAAAAAGAAGGGTCGGTTTCCTACTGAGAAGCTGTTAGCTGCCAGTTCTAAGGCAGCTGCAGCCAATCAGGAAGAAATCAACCTAAAGAGAAGAACAGCACTCATTGACCAGCTCATCAGCCTAGGAGCTGTCAATGAGGAAATACTCCTGCTACCACTAGAGGAGTTGGTGAATTTGGAGAGGTCAACCAGGCTACAACAAGAAAGGGAAGCCAGGTTGGCCTTGGAGAGGGAAGAACAAGAGCAGAGGGAAGCAGCCCTGAGGCTGAGAGAGGCTAGGATCAAGTTCCTCCTCTCAAGAGGCTTCAGTCTTCCTGAACTGTCTCCACATGATGATGACATGATCCTGCTGCTCCACAACAAAGAGCAGGATCAAATGGAGAAGGAAAGGAAGAAGGCTGCTAGGGAGAAGTTAATGGTGAAGAGGAAGAGGGAGGAAGAGAAGGAGGTCACTGCTGCCAAGAAGTCAACTGACAAAGCCTGGATGAAGGACTACCTCCGGGCTCATGGCTTCTCTGGCAGGCAGGTGGGACCTATGTCCGAAAGGACACTCCAGCGGATAGTCAGTGAAATAAAAGCTGACATTCGCTTGGGGAAAAGGAAGGAGATGTATAGGAGGATGAAGGGAATGGTTTTCACCCCAGCCACTCAACCACAGCCACAACCCACTTCAGAACCAACCCCTTTTCCCATCAAACCTGAACCCACTGAAGAAACCTTCACCCCTCAACCCACAACTCTACCCAAACCTACCACATCACCTCAACCACCCAAACTACCCATCCTAAAACCCAAGACTCAACCCAAAACCACTAAACCTAAGCCTACCCAACAACAGCCAAGATCATCCCCTCAGCCTCCTAAACATTTCTCCTTTGAGGAGATGAAGGAGCTCAAGACAAAGCTCATCAATTGCACAACTTTGAGCAGTATCTCCTGTGAGGGAGAGGTTATCAACATCACCTATGTTGATAACTCTTCAAGCTTCCTCACCCTAGGCCAATTTCTTGAATTGCCTAGAGAAACCTTGGGCCAGGCTGCAAGGCTTCTTGGTCTCAACTCCGATACCCTCAATGCTGAGGAGAAGAGACTAAGAAGAAGACTGGTGACTCTGCTGGATACCAGGAAAGAGGACAGGATTTCTGGTCAATCTCCTGGACCTAGAAATGCAATAATCCAGTGGAGGTTCGATGAACCTTCTCACAACTTTGTTGTGGAAAGAGAGAATGGTGAAATCAACAGGCTTAATGCCACTTCTCTGCTGCATCTCAGCAGATTTGATCTTGCTGAGCTTGCAGAGAAGCCATTCTCCAATCCCTCCAACTCTGAGACTGCTGCACACATCAGAAACCACATCAGCGGTCTCCACTTGGCTGAACGAAGTAGAAAAGCCAAGATTGAAGAAGAGTTGAAGATGAAAAGAGTGGAAGACAAGGAAAGATCAACCACCAAAGGCACAACCTTTCTACAGATGGTGGAAGGTCCTGAATTGGAACCAATAGTTCGATGGGAATATGACTATACTTCCCATCAACTAACTCTTTTCAGAGGGCCACAACAAAGGGTACACATAATCCAAGGTGACAGAGTAGAGGTTCTGTCCACCAAAGATTTGTACAAGATTCTCAGCATCACAGCAGGAAAGAATGAAGATACTGATAAACACCTGCTCGCCTTGGTGCTGAGAACTTTGAGAAGAAGAGGGAAGTGAAGTTTTGGTAGCATCAGCCTAGGGGGAGTTTGTTGGATCATGATAAGGCTGGTGCAACCAAATTCACTTCATAGTCATCTTTTGGTACTACATTCAAAGGCTTCCGAAGCTGAGCAAGAGATCTTCCGAAAGTCTAAGGAACAACAGCTGAAGACATCTTCCGAAGACAAAGTCTAATGAAAGAGCTTCCGAAGACAAAGTCTGAAAGAGCTTCCGAAGACAAAGTCTGCTTCCGAAGACAAAGAAGACTCCAAGCCTCGGAAGAAGCAGTCTTCCGAAGTATAAGTGCCTTCGGAAGAAGTTATTCTTCCGAAGCACTTTATCCTTCGGAAGATATCGCTATGTCCAGCAGATAAAAGTATGGTCCCTGACAGTCCGCTGCAGACCTCTGATACAGCATGGCATCTTCCTAAAGAGCCATGTTGTTGACCATACTTTATTCTACTGTTCACCTTTTTATGATAGTACATGTTACCAACTTTAGTTGGTGACAAAAGGTAAGTCAGGGACATGTCCTGACTACCAACTTTCAGACAAAATGTCTGAAAGACCTCACCTAGAGTCTTGTAGTATAGATGTAAGGTTAGAGGTGTCCAGCTGGTATCAAAGTATATCCGGCTGTAGGTAGTATTATATATATCTTCTCCCTGTAACTCTTTATAAAAAGTGATTTGAGTCCAAGAGTCTTGTAATCCTTTGAGTTGAGAAGCAATATATAAAAGTACCTTGAAAATTACTTGCTGTGTTAATTTTCTTACTGCGTGTTACTTGTTATATTGTGATCAACTCTTCATAGACTGATTGCCGAGTGTTGATTCACAGTGAGTTGAGAGAAAAACCTCCAGAAATCCGATCCTGCAAAACTTCAGTTGATTATTAGACATATTTAACAGCAACAACTGCATTTTCAAAATCTCAGTTATAGCCTAAAATTCAAATGCAAATTCAAAATCCACTTCTAAGTTGGTAGAGGGAGAGTCACTTACACTGCGCAAGCTTCCAATTGTTTCAGGCAGGGTAGTTAACTGGTTGCCTGAGATGAATAAAAGCATTTAGGAGGTCCTAGCATCTGAATTACACTTCTATGATTATAGTTACTTAACACCAATAGATAAACAATAACAGAAGTAATCAATTCAAGGGCCTCAAACACACACAATCTACACAATAACATCAACCAGAAGATACCTCTTTTTCAAGCCTTTCAGCCTTCTCAACTAATGCCTCACGATCTTTCTTCTCCATAACAGCCTCATCCAACAGCCCTGCTTCCTTAAATCGCCTCCAATCGTCTAAACCCTCTCCAACAACCCTAGCGGCGGTGGCGGACCGTCGATAAACGTCACCGCGTCTGATAGGGTTTCCGAACGTTTTCCCATAGGCCCGTGTTGTTGTTATTGGTAATGGAGAACGTGTTGTTAGCCTCTGTTGTGTGGTGTACATTGGTACGAGGAGCATATGTTTGGGGTCACCGGAACCCTAGAATCTTCTGCCGTCAAGTGAAAAGGATCGCTAACTGCTCGATTTCTCTTTTGCTCTTGTTGTTAATCGATTCACAGAGAGAGAGAGAGAGTAAGCCAAGAGGTTTGAATTTTTAAATGGAAAATGGATCGAATCTTGATGTTTTTAATGTGTGTGAGGGAGTTTTTAAAGCTTGATGAGTTGTACTCTATGCATATAAAGTTGTAAAAATCTTAATTTTAAGAGTTTTGGGTGAAATGACTCTTTTGCCCTCCTCAAATGCTTATTAATATAGTATATATATATATATATATATATATATATATATATATATATATATATATATATATATATATTTGTATATGTATATATATTTCACTCGAGTCTTACTATACGAGTAATGAAATTATTATATACACATGTATATATATATATATATATATATATATATATATATATATATATATATATATATATATATATATATATATCTATCTTTTGAGTTAGCCGCGCTATACACCCGAACCGGCCCGAAACCGACCGAACGCACCTTTCTCATTAAACGTGTTTAAAGACTTAATCTCAATTGATTATAGGTGTTTGAACTGTTCCTTGCTCGCATTTCTTGAAGCGTTCTGTTCGCTTTATTTTCTAATTATTTCAAGGTATGTTCACGGCCCCATTTTCATTATAATTTTATACATCTTTGGGGGAAAGTATGCACACTCCTTTCTGTTGTGAACTCAATTTATTTTGGATTAAAATGTTACTGTTTACAAGTTATATCTTATACATGAGTTACTATGTGGTTCTTTAATCACAACTACTTAATTCCAGTGTTGGAGCCGACTGACAGGTATTGATAGTACTATTGGGTTGACACACCCACCCATGTATGTTAGTATACTATTTAAGACTGACTGTGGTTATGATCAACCCCTGGGTGAATATGTTCCGACAATTGCTGTGTGGTTCGTCATAGGTTTGATTATGATGCTCATATGATATTACTTGTGATAAACTATATACACTTATGATTCATAAACTTATACACAACAACATGCTTTCAGTTTATGTTTAAACCTGTGAACTCACCAACCATGTGTTGACTTTTGAGCATATCTTTCAGGTGATATTAATCAAATGGGATAGCTAGAGCCGATGCTTTAGCAGAGACCCTAAGGATTTAAGTAGATCTGCATTAGCGTTGGACTATGATTTGAACTTGTTTATGAATGCTATGTTAAACATTTCTGTTTGTTGGATTTTACGTTGGATTTGATATTGATTAATCGATGGACTATGCTGGTCGTGAAACTGACCAACCACGACACAAGTCACCATTGTGTCAGGTGACTTCATGACATTGCATTGATTATGTCTCTGAAAACTAACCAGATGTTATGACGATCCCGTCCGTTACATCCTTGTGTTTCCGCTACAAACGGGGGTGTGACATCTGCCAATTAGCAGACTTCTTTTAGCTCTTTTGGATGATGGCTCTTGATTTTTTAGCTTATTCCCTCATCTTTCTCTTGGCAGCTTTTTGTTTTTTTTACTTGTTGCTCAAGCTGCTTAATATACTTGATTCTATGTACTTATATGATAAGGGAAGAAGTTCAGATGCCTGATAGAGGCTTGTGGCAGTCGGGTAGCTAAACATGTTTTGTCTACCTACTTCTTTGTCTACCTAAGGTTGTTTAGTTGCCACAACCTCTACCTCAGGGCTTTCTTGAACTAGAAAGAGGAAAGGAACATATTATTAGAGCATTTTCTACCTCTTTTCTTCCTTGATCTTGAAGAGAAATTCTGAATCCTCTGCCTCCTTCATCTCCTTTAACAGCTTAGTGTCTGCCAGTTTATTGAGTTCTTCTAAGAGAATAGAGATAAGTTCATCTATGTTATAGTTCATGGTCCCCAAGTAGTTTAATCCTATTGCCCTTAACTTATCATCTTGAGTATTTGGCCTAGGGACATCCCTGATTGCAGCTTCCATGAAGCATGAACTACTAGAACTCTCTCGCCTTAGCTTCCTTTCCCCTCTCTCTTTCCTCCACCTTATTCTCCTCATGAGTTAGTTTCCTTTTCTCTTTGTCACCCGCAAGCCATGGTGACTCAGAGTGGAGATAGCTTTGACCTTCATTGTTTGGTTCAGCAGTCAAGCTCTAGGCAGAGAGAGGTTTTGAAGCACCTTCACCTGTTGGTGCCTCACTAAGGGTAGAGGATGTTAAAGTAGTTCCTGCGAAAACATTCATAGGGTCTATCACTGGGCCTTCAGTCAAGGTTTCCTCTTTGAATCTAATCTTAGGGTCCACCTCAACATTCAGTTGACCAATGACATTGCCTGTTAGCCTTTGTCTTCTTCTATTTTTGAACTCTTTAACAATCCTGTCTTGAATCCTCTCAGCCTGTCTATCAGCTTGCCTGTTTTGACTTGGATTGAAAAGTGACATATGGACTAGAGGAAGACTATCATATTACTTAAAGGTCAGAAAATTGAAGACTTCTTGCTGCCCCTGAAGTCTATGCAGTGTCTGGGCTCTCCTGTCAGCATCATACCTCCACCCTAGTATTTCATTCTTAGCGTCATAGGTGAGGTAGACATAGCCCGTAAGATATCCTCCTCAAAAAACTTTGTATGAGTGAGTCCACATCAATATGGCTTGAAGAGGTTGCTGAGTACGAACAATTGCATGTAAGGGTGGTGAATTTTCAATGTCCATAATCTGAGAAGAACTCCTAGTTCTATGATTTCTAGGACTTTCTACTCCTTTTTTGTAGCATCACCTTCTTGCATAGGTAAGCTGGTGGTTAGTACCACCACATCCACATGTCCTTGTGGACATCGCTGAGTCATTCTGAGTGGTCTCTCAGCTAACTTGCCCTTGAGATCGGTGATCTCAAGTTATTGGTCATTGATCCTCTTTTGTAAGGTAGTCACCTGAGAGTCGAAGTGACTAACCTTTGAGACTAAATAGGTGCAGCTTTGAGTCAATTTTTACATCTTTAGTTTTAGACTCCCCTCATCTTCATCAGAAGAATCACAGGGGATGAGAGAATAGGACCAAAGTCTTCTTTCTTATCACCAGCACTATGTTCTTGGCTGCTAGATTTTCCCTGCACCATGACAACTTTAGTTGAAGTGTCAAGGGGCTGGGTTGCCATGGTTGAGGTATTAATGAGGGTGCTGAATCCTCAATGTCCATACTCTGAGAAGAACTCCTAGGATCTGTGATTGTTAGGACTTTCTCTACCTTTTTGGTAGCATCACCCTCTTGCATAAGTGAGCTGGAGGTTAGGTCTACCACATTCACAGGTTCTTGTGGACCTGGTTGAGTTCTTCTGAGAGGTCTCCCAGCTAGTTTTCCCTTGAGATAAAAAATATCAAGTTGCTAATCATGGATCCTCCTTTACAAGGTAGTCACCATAGATTTTAGGTGACTGGCCTTGGAAAGTAAATAGGTGCAGGTTTCAGTTAGTTTTTGCACCTTTAGTTTCATATTCCCCTCATCCTCATTAGAGAAATCAAGGGGGAATAAGATAATAGGACCTAAGTCTTCTTCCTTATCACCAGCATTTTGTACTTAGCTGCTGGATTTCCCCTGCACCATGATAGTTTCAAGTGAAGTGTCAAAGAGCTGGGTTTCCATGGTTGAGGTCTTAATGATGTAATCACTTATAGAACTGAGAGCCTCTTTCATATGGATCTCCTAAACATGTTCAGGAAGATCCAATTCAATAGTGGGTGGATGATATAGGCTAGACATGGGTGATGCAGGAGTACTCATCTCTCCTTAGCTGGATGAAATGGGCTAGACTCATGGTACTCACTGAAGCCCATGTCTTCATCATTATAGAATTCTAGGTTGGGTATTGGTTGGTTAAGATCTAGAGGCTAGGGACGGTAACATTCCCCTGAAGGTTGTACACTAGAGTTTTGTGACTCTGAGTGAAGGCTTAAGGCTATTGTGGTTGTGAGCTTATCAGGCTGAGCATGAGAATCCTCAACACTGATCATTGGTGAGATAGAAGTGGTTTGCTCCTTAGGGGAAGTGGGAGCTCCAGTATCAACTTCCTCCTGCATGGGTGGTGATATGGGGGCCTGCACAAGATGAGTAGCTTGTGTAGGGGTTTGTTTGGATTTTCTTTTGTAGTTGATAGTTATTTGTGGCTTTGTGGGTTGTTAAGAAGTAGAAGGTGTGAATTCAACACTAGCTGGTGCTGGTAGGTTGTCACCTTGAGCAATGAGCTTTAACATTTTGGGACAAGGGTTGTTTCTACCCCTGATAAGCCCACAGTAGGCTTTCTTATAGTCTTAAAGATGTCAGACTTCATCAGTCCTAATTTTAGAACATTATTTGTTCCCCTTAACTATGAGCCCAGTTCACAGTTAAGAATGTACTAACATATCTAAGAAACATGTAATATTCTAAGGAGTCAAAGTTTAAAGCAAATTAGTATATAAAAATTGAGAATACCTGAACTTGACACCTTGAAACATCCTATAAACTATATAGGAAAGGTCTTCAGGAATTTGGTCCCATCCTCTATGCTTATTGGATAAACTATGGATGACAACACGGAGGAAGTACTTCCACTGGGAGGAGACCTTTGCTTTCCTGCAGGTTCTTACAGAGTAATCACCTTCATAGCCCATGTGTCCAAAGGAGTGGTTGACAGTAGACTTGGGGAAGGACAAATCACCTTCAACATCATCTAGCCTAAGATGTGTGTTTTGGAGGCAGGAGTGATGAAGATTGTCCTCCCTGCACTATGGCAGATAGTGGCTTCTCCCCATCCATGGTGACATATTAGCAGGTCTTCCAGAATTCCCATAGTTGATCCTCATAAAATGAAGGATCTATGGTGAGGGAAGTGAAGTAGTTGGATAGAGTTAAGAAGAGACAAACCTCAGAGAAACCATGATCTTTATTTGAGTTTAATAGAGCAACCTGATTAGAGTTAAGAAGAGACAAACCTTAGAGAAACTAGGATCTTTCTTAGAGTTCAACAAAGCAACCTGATTATTTTGCCTGTGTAAGTGCATGGAAAAATTAGGTTGGTTTCTGTGATCAAGGTTGGCCATTTTGAGTTAGCTTTGTGGTGAAGGAAGATAAGAACAATGGCGGTTTGTAGGTGAATTTAGGTTAGAGAATTTGCAGATGAAGAAGATAGTGAAAGAGGGGGAACCGTTAAGTGCATATATATGAAATGGATTTGAGACAAAGTTAATATACAAGGATCAATTTGAAATCCGGATGTCGGTCCCACGTCCTAAAAAAGGTTCCCAAAAAGGTAGTTTTCTTGAAAGTCGAACATCTTTCGAGGTAATTATCTCCGGAAGTTTTATAAAAACTTCCGAAGCCAATTTTAACTTCGAAAGATATTCTTGAGCTTTATGGAAATTTGCTTCGGAAGAAAAATACTTGGAGTATTTTTTCTTTTGACACATTTTTGGTTTCGGAAAAGATTAAAATCTTAGAAGTTTTCTTCATAAGAGAATAAATCTTCCGAGGCTTGATTGCTTTCGAAAGAAAATTGTCCTTCAAAAACATATAAATACTTTGAATCATGTTTAAGCATTGGAAGATCTATAAAAATTTCTTTCGAAGGTAAATTTTTTATAAGTATTTTATCTGATTTGAAGACTTAATGTTCTTTCGAAGACAACTTAATGTCTTTCGAGAAGAATATGTCTAAACTTTCCAAAATTTTAAGGAATATCATTTGAAAATTTTTCTTGCAAAGAAAAACTAGGCTTACGTAGGTGATAATATAGACAACTTAGGATACACATGTTATAGAAATAGTCTTGATTTATGTTTTAAGAAAATCTATTCAAAGTTAATCATCCTAATAGCTGATACAAGATATTTAAATCTCTGTTAATCAAAAGTCTTTATGAACATATCATCATAGTGTTCATTTATGTTAACTTTGACTAGTTTTATCAATCCCTTAATGTTGATGTGTTTTGTTCTTGAGTGCTGCATAAGATTCTATGTGTTAGAGATAGCACTGTCTATGTGGATTGGAGTCAACTTGAAGTTGAATCCATAGTCCAGCATCTGATGCTGAATCCAAAGCACTTGAGCATAGCAGCTAGCAGCAGCAATGTATTCAGCTTCAGCAGTTGACACAGACACACAGGATTGTTTCTTGCATTGCCATGAGACTATCCTTCTACCAAGGAATTGACATCCCCCATATGTTGACTTTACAGTTAAATTGCAGCCACCATAGTCACTATCTATATAAGCATACAGATTAAAATCAAAATTCTCTAGATACCAAAAGAATTCTCTTAATAGCAGCCTGGTGTGACATCTTAGGGTTGGCTTGATATCTTGCACATATACATGTAGCAAACATGATATCAGGCCTGCTGGTTGTGAGGTACATAAGAGACCCAATCATAACTCTATAGAGATGTTCATCTACAAACTCCCCTTTAAGATCAGGTCCAAGGGAGTGGTTTCTAGCTATGGGTGTCTTTGCAACCTTACATTCATTCATGTTGAATCTTGTAAGTATGTCTTGCACATACTTTGGCTGGCTTATGAAGATGCCATTGTCAACCTGCTTCACTTGAATTCCTAAAAAGAAATTGAGTTCCCCCATGGCACTCATTTCAAATCTATTCTTCATCAACTTCTTAAAGTCTTTATACAGATTTGGATTAGTTGACCCAAAGATAATATCATCTACATAAACTTGAATCATCATCAAGTCATTTCTTGTTCCTTTGATGAAGAGTGTTCCATCTATAGTATCTCTCTTGTAACCATGCTGACAGAGATAATGAGATATAGTCTCATACTAGTTCCTTGGAGCTTGGTGCAACCCATAAAGAGCTTTATCAATCTTATAGACATAATCAGGATGATCTAGGTCTATAAAGCCAGCTGGTTGTTTGACATACACCTTTTCATCTATCACCCCATATAGAAAAGCACACTTGACATCAAGTTGGTAGACCTTAAAATCCTTGGATGCAGCAAAAGCAAGGAATATCCTAATAACTTCAAGTCTTGCCACTAGAGTAAAAACATCTATGTAGTCTATCCTCTCTTCTTGTGTGTACCCTTGAACAATTAGTCTAGCCTTGTTCTTGATAACAAATCCTTTATCCTCCTTCTTGTTCCTAAATACCCATTTGGTTCCTATTAAGGTCTTCCCTTGAGGAAGAGGACATAGGTTCTAAACCTTTTACCTTTTGAATTGAAGCAGCTCCTCCTGCATTGCTACAATCCAACTTCCATCCTTCAAAGCCTCATCAACCTTCTTTGGCTCTATCTGGAGTAAGAAACATGATTATAGACAAACATTTTTTCCTGGGTTTGTTCCCTTGTTCTCACCCTTGTGTCAACATCTCCAATGATGTTTGTGGTGGGGTGTGACTTGTGGATCCAGAGTTGAGGAATCACAACAAGTCGATTGTACAAATCTAAATTCGTAAAGTTTAGATTTGGTAATGAAGTGTCACCCACCGCTCAACACACTTATTAAGAGAAGCTTGATCCAATGAGTGTGTGACATCATTGAGATTGTCTTCCATAGAGTGGTTATCAACATCAAGAAATTCTTGATCAATGTCACCACCACCATTTCCTCCTATATTTGAAGCTCCTTCATTTGAGTTTTATGCCTATGAGCTGGAATTTGTAGGCACCTCAAATGTATTAGCTGGATTTGTTATGGTTGTGCTGATAGGAACTCCATCTGTAGGGTTAGTTACCCCTAGAGCTAAATTAGTATTCTTGCTTGGTCTTCTCAGCTCAAATCTTGGGTCAGGATATCCAGTTAATAAGTTGTAGATCATGAAACATTCTTACAAGATTTGTTAAAACAGTTGGTAACTAAACCAAGATCAAATAGCCAATCAGGACCAGAACCTTTCATACTAGGAGTGTGCTCATTGAAGGTCACATTGGCTGACTTTTCATTTACTCTAGTTCTGAGATTGTATACTCTATAAGCCTTGGCTTAGGAAGAGTATCCAATAAAGTTTCCATCATCTGATTTCTCATCAAATTTGGCTATTTGATCTTTGGTATTCAAGATGGTGCAAGGACATTCAAATGATCTTGAGGAAACCAATGAAAGGTCTTTTTTTGTGCCATAACTTATAAAAAGTCTTACCATGAGTCTTAACTACTAAAACTCTATTTTGCATATAGCAAGCAGTATTAGCTGCTTTTGCCTAGAAGGTGATGGGCAATTTAAAGTCAAATAACATGGTTCTTGCTGCTTCAATAAGTGTCATGTTTCTTATCTCAGCAACACCATTTTAAGGAGTCCTCGGAGCACTATACTGTCTTGTAATACCCTTTTCATTATAAAATGTATCGAAGATTTGGTTCTTGAATTCAGTTCCTTGATCATATCTTATGGTCTTGATCTTGTGATCATATTGATTCTTAATTTTTAGAATGAAGTTCTTCAAGATCTCAGGAGTCTTATCCTTAGTTTTAAGAAAGAAGACCCAAGTGAATCTTGTGAAATCATCTAAGATCACCAAACAATATAAGGTCCTACCTAGACTTATTACACTGGTAGGGCCAAAGAGATCCATATGTAATAAGTGTAGGGGAGTAGTGATGGAGTTCTTTTCCTTTGGCTTGTGAGACACATTGTGTTGCTTCCATTTCAAGCATGCATCACAATGATCATCACTTATAAACTCTTCCTTTAGCATTCCAGTTACCAAGTCATTCTTATCAATTTATTTGTGTTCTTAAAGTTTACATGGCACATTCCAAGGGAAAGACTCATTACTATTTTCTTTAAATAGAAAACAAGAAACTCCTCCTGAGGGAGTTGTTTCCTGCAAATCCATCTTGTATATGTCCCCTTTCCTGGGGCTCTGAGCAGAATATGCACTTGAGGAATGACAACCTCGGGCTTGAGAACAATGCACTCCTACTTAGTGAAGAGCATATTGTGTCTCTGATCACAAAATTAGGATACACTTAGTAAATTGTACTCTACGTTTTCAATGTTGAGCTTACCATTTATGACCCTGCCCCTTCAGTAATGTAACCTCCTGCATCTCCTCCAAAAGAAACTGGCCCTCCATTAAATTTCTTAAAGTTTTAAAGCAAAGAGTTGTTGCCTATAATGTGCCTTGAACAACCACTATCAATAATCTATACATTCTTCTTAGTCTTTAGTTGTTCGTTCTCAAAAATAGAAGGTCAATTACATTTGTAAACCCAAGGCTTATTGGTCTTGGGCTTGCAATAATGGACCCAAGACAATACAATAGTGATTGATCCTATGTTAAGACTTTGAGGATAATCTATTGAACTGATGAAGAACTTTTAGTCACTTGATCTTCCTTTATCTTCCACACCATCTTTGGAAGATTAGACTTGACCTCCAATACTTCAGAAGTTTTGACAACTTCGGAAGTTTTAACGACTGAGCCTTCAGAAGACCTTGCTTTCACTACAACAAGCTTCAATACTTCGGAAGCATTCCTTTCTTCCGAGACCAAATTTTCTTCTGAAGGTTATTTTTCACTTTCTTCAACTCCACTTTGGATCTTCCAAAAGGAAGAGATTTTCCCCTGAAGTATTGGTCCATTGATGATTGAAAAAAGTGCCAATGATGAGAAATCACAATCAAATACCACTGAAACAACAATCTAAACAATAATCTATCAATGAGTTTCAAAATAGAATCTTATCAACCAAAGAAGAATCAAACAAAACAAGGCTCAATGATGAGAAATGATAATTCCAACCCAAAAATACAATAAGAACAATAATGCAAAAGTATATTCTCGAATTAGGGTTGTTCAAAACTTGCACAAAAGATTACAAAGTTTCATATATATAACATGTTGGGTTTGATAGAACTTGAAACATAGTTTAACCATTTAAACATTATAAAATGCAGCGGAAATAAACTTTATAACATGGTTTATAAAGTGAAAATTCAGGTTCTATTTTGACGTTATAAAGTCACAAAAAAAACCCAAGAACAAAGGACCTTTTATATGTGAATGAGACTAGCTATGTAAACTTAAAACACATATTATGGACAGCCATAAAGAGGCTGCCATAAGCTACCTTTCAGCAGCAAAAAGAAGGTCGAGATGGATAAAGATAATGATGTTTTGAGTAGCAAGCCTTCAAAGTAGAGGACCTCAAAACCGTGATACCCACAAGCCCTCCAAACACTTACTTCTAGGTAGTATAACACCAAGTCTTGTCCCTCTTGTTAAACCTGAAATTTCAGCCAAGAACTAGCTTTAAGTTCAGCCAAAAATGAACTTAGAAATCAGCCACGAATTTCGAAATATTGAGAGAAGAAGGAGAGAAAGACTCTTTTGCATGTGTGAGAGAGAAAGGGAGTGTTCAAGTCAAATGACGGAAGAGTGTAGTATGGTTTAAGTCTTGCAAGAAAACAAGACAAAATATGTTCCCAAGAACCCCTTGGGCGGCCGAGGGTTGTGTTCAAAATGGGTTTCCCACCCATTTTGATCTTTTATTATTATTACACTCTTTCAATCATGTAAATTATAAAATTAAAGCCTTGTTTAATTTTATAACATAACACACTTTTATATGTCATTATTTAACCAACTTAAATAATGAAACAAATAAATATCTCATGAACAAATTATCCATATAATATTGTTCTATCACAAAAGCAATATTTAGAAAACCAATTTTCTAAATTGGTGTCAATATTTATTGTATGATCTTATCAATAAATAAATGTATGTTGGTGTTTGTATAGCTTGTTATTGGGTATAACCTGACTTGGATCATAACGTACTAAGCACATCAATCTTGTATGTGTCTTGGGCATATAAGATCCTACAATCTCCCACTTGCACAAGATTCATAGAAGATTGATGCAAGCAGTAAATACTGCCTAGCAACGGTTTACTACCCTTAATACGTATGACTAAGTTCCATTCAATAACATCATCCTATTCAAGTACCATACTTGAAATGTTTTAGGTGAATCAATCATTTATCCTTTTGTCACAGATGTCATGTTAAATCCTAGAGACATGGAGTGATCATTCCCATTGATTTAACTTTATCAGGCCTTAGACATCCTACTCTCAACAATAAGAGGTACAAATCCCTTCTTGACTACATACGTCTCTCACAATTACCTTATATCATGCCTGAACTCAGACTTATGTACTGCCATATTTCAGAATAGCAAAGAACTGAGCCAAAGTATAATACTTGGTAAATATCAAGACCTAATATGTATCTCAGCTCAGAGGATACAAAATGATGTTCGCCTTCACTCAAAATTACTTATGATCAATCAGGAAGATTCTATGTAGTAATATTTGAGATGCAGGTCAGTCCAATATTTGCATCCCATAAATATCTATGAACTTTGGCAGCAACTAATTGTTCTATATTCATCCTTATGAATATCCACCAATCCAAATTCATAATAATCTTACTCTCATACTTGTTCCCATAAGTATGAACGACTACGGACATTTAGAGTAAATAATTTACCCATGGATTAAACATGCTAAATTGGAACATCTATTGAAATATTATAACCAGATAATTTTATTCAACTAATAAGATAGTTCCGAATATCCAAATACAAAATTACAGATCAAATCCAATCACTAGAATATCGAAGTCCATGGCGCAGGTATGACCTTCATGCTTTGCCTTTTCTAGGAGCTTCGTGAGAGGATCCGCAATATTTTGATCAGTGTGAATCTTTGCGAATACATATCTTTCCTTTTCAACTTCATCTCGTATGTAGTTGAATCTCCACTCAATGTACCTAGTCTTTTGATGAGCACGAGGTTCCTTGATTTGAGCAATCGCACCTTCGTTATCATAAAAGATCTCTAGGGGGTCCTGAATGGAAGGGGCAACCCCTAAACCACAATGAATTTCCTCAACCATGCAGCTTCTTGAGCTGCCAGTGAGACTGCGACGTATTCAGATTCTGTAGTTGATAAAGCCACCACATCCTGTTTAGAGCTCTTCCAAGAGACGTCTCCTCCATTAAGAATGAAAATGTATCACGATTGTGATCGTGAATCATCACGATCGATTTGGAAACTCGCATCCGTGTAACCTTTTACAACGAGTTACTCATCACCAGATCCATAGATTAGGAACGTATCTTTAGTCCTCCTTAGGTACTTAAGTATGTTTTTAATAGCCATCCAATGATTGTTTCTAGGATTTTGCTGGTATCGGCTTGTCGTGCTTAAGGCGTATGAAACGTCCGGCCGAGTGCATATCATTGCATACATGATGGATCCAATAGCAGATGCGTATAGGATTGCCTTCATTGTATCTTGCTCATCCTTTGAGCTTGGACATTGAGTCATACTCAATATCGTTCCTGTTTGAATAGGCACCGTACCTTTCTTAGAGTTCTCCATCTTGAACCTTTTCAAGATCTTATCAATGTATGCACTTTGATTTAAACCAATCAACCGCCTTGATCTATCCCTATAGATCTTTATTCCCAGAATATAGGCAGCTTCACCAAGATCCTTGATGGAAAAACAACTTCCAAGCCAGGTTTTTACACCTTCCAAGGTTGGAATGTCATTTCCAAATAGTAGTATGTCATCAACATACAATACTAGGAAAGTGATGATGCTCCCACTAGCTTCATCAGCGTTCTTGCTGAATCCAAATTTAATTACTTCTTCATCAAAACGGTGATTCCAACTTCTCGATGCTTGTTTCAATCCATAGATAGATTTCTTTAACTTAATACTTTGTTAGGATGTTTTGGATCGACAAAACCTTTAAGCTGAACCATATAGACATCTTCCTCAAGATATCCATTTAGGAAAGCGGTTTTGACATCCATTTGCGAAATCTCATAATCATAATGAGCAGCTATGGCAAACAATATCCTAATGGATTTTAGCATCGCAACAGGTGAAAAGGTTTCATCATAGTCAACCCCTTGAGTTTGAGTGAAACCTTTTGCTGCAAGTCTAGCTTTATAAGTGTCCAAGTTTCCATGCATGACAGTTTTCTTCTTGAAAACCCACTTACTTCCAACTACTTTGGAGTTAAGAGGTGGTACAACCAAGTCCCATACTTGATTTTCATACATGGATTGCATCTCAACGTTTATGGCGTCAAGCCATTTGTCATAATCCAAATTGGATATTGCATCACGATAGGTGGTTGGTTCATCAGAATCTACAACATAGCATCCATCTACGAAAATTGTATATCTTTCAGGTGGATTACTAATTCTACCAGATCTGTGAATATTTTGTGTATATTGATCAACCACTTGATCATTCTCAACATCCTCATGTTGAGTGATAGTGTCAACCAAACGTGTATCGGCTTGTGGTTCATGATCGTCCTCAAGATCCACAGTTCTACTGCTAGTTCCTTCCGTAAGGAACTTAGCTTCTAAGTACTCAGATTTCCTGGCAACAAACTCCTTTTGTTCCATTGGATCATAGAAATGGTATCCCATAGAATCTATAGGATATCCAATGAAGATACACTTAGTGGAACGGCTTTCTAGCTTGTTTGAGGTGTGAGTCTTCACATAAGCCTCACACCCCCACACCCTCAAGTATGAAAATGATGGAACCCTTCCATACCATATTTCATAAGGTGTCCTTTTCACTTTCCTGTTTAGGGCCATATTCAAAATACGGGCCGTAGAGAGCAGAGCAAAACCCCAAAATGATAGAGGTAATGAGCTTCTAGCCATCATAGATCGAACTATATCCAATAAGGTTTGATTTCTTCTTTCGGATACACCATTGTGCTGTGGTGTTCCCGGAGGAGATACTTGTGAGACAATCCTACAACTTCTAAGATGGTCCCTAAAAGCATCATTCAGGTATTCACCTCCTCTATCAGTGCGGAGAATTTTAATTGACCTTTTGAGTTGATTTAGTACTTCATTTTGAAAGATTTTGAACATTTCAAAAGCTTCATCTTTGTGTCTTAACAAGTACACATATCCATATTGACTATAGTCGTCAGTAAAGGTAATGAAGTATCTTTTATTCTACCTTGTCATAGGTTTAAAAGGACCACATACATCCGAATGTATGATACCTAATAAATCCTTTGCCCTTTCATGTAACACCCAAAATTTTGATTAGATAAAGAGAAATAATAAGAAGAAAAGAAAAGAAAGAATTTTGGAAGGAAAGGAAAAGAAAGAAAAAGTGGAAGGGGGTATTTTGTAAAAGTACAAAGAAAAGGCAAATATCAGATATACATAGGGATGGCTGCCCACACTTTTCTCACAACCCCAAATCTTCATAATATTCTAGAGAGAGAAAGAGCAGACCATGAGAATTTGAAGGAAGAACAAGAAGAAGAAGAGTGCGGATTCGAGGTACAAGGTCTCACGGTGACGGGTTTTGAAGAAGCCATACCCAGTAACACAATGTGAGTTCTAAGACCCCTTCTTTTATGCATTTTTTGAACGATTTTGGGGGCTGGAACACATATTGAAACTGTTTTTGAGTTGCGGGTGTTTAACCCGTACATGTATGTATATGTATATGTGTATACGGTCTGTTCGGGAAGCTGGTTCCACTATATGTGAACTTTACAGAACAGATATATATATATGATTCACACATGAATGTTCATAGGTATACTGTTAATGTATGTTCTAGAATGGTATACATGATGTTTAGGTGGTTCTAAATGAATGATATGATAATTCTGTGCTATAGAGGTGTTAAGATGATGAATGAGGTATGAGATAGTACATGTTAAGTTGCAGGTTGCCCCACTCAACCGCATTGTCCAATACGGACTGCCGAAGCAAATGTGGCTAAGGTGGCAACCGCATTAACCAATGCGGATGACCAAGCAAATGCGGTCAAGGCATATTCTCAGCCGCATCGACCTAATGCGGAGAGGTCAGTGAATGCGGCTAAGGAAATACTCAGCCGCATTACCCTGTGCAGACAAATCAGGAAAGGTGGCTAAGGCATCTTAGCCGTATTGAACAAATGCGGACGAGCTATGAAATGCGGTAAGGCAATTATCAACCGCATTGACCAATGCGGACAAGTCCGGAAATGCGCTAAGGCATTTCTCAGCCGCATGGACTAATACGGGTAGATCATGGAATGTGGATAAGGCATTCCTCATCCGCATTGACTAATGCGGATGGTCAGACTAACGCGGATGAACCAGAGTGTGAAATGCGGATTAAGCTTAGTAAGATCTGATTTATTTGGGTAAACGAGTAACATAGGCATGATGATGATGATGATGAGGTTGCATGGGTATACCTATGGTATGCCATATATGTGTGATGCTTTGTATGATGATGAATGAATGTTATGTGTATGTTCCTTATGATTATGTAGGTTTATCTTTCCGAAAACTTTACGAATTATGGAAATGAATGAACGAAGTATTATGTAACGTAAAGTGAAAGATAATGAAAGAGGAACATGATGATGAATGCATGTATTAATGAATGAATGGAAAAAAAATATGATGATGAATACATGCATTAATGAATGAACGAACTAAGTCTTGCAAGCATTGAATTAAGGTAAACGGGTCCTTCTTTGTGATTGACCCTATTCATGGTACCTCTACCGCTTACCTACTAGTACTGTGGCATACGCTCTATTGATTCACGGCCCAGTAGCTAAGACTGATTGGGGTATAGCATATGGTATTGGTACAAAAAGTATTCAATGTGCAAGCAAAGATGAACGGGATCCTTGTCATTCGGCTACAGTAATCATAGTCAAGTGCTATGAAGTGGGTAAAGCCTGACAGGATCCATATGAGAACTGAAAGATAATGATGTAAAACGAACGATGAAGATAATAAAGAATATTATCTATGTGTACGTATGATGTATGATAAGGTGAAAGAAAGGAACAGTTTATAATGTAAATAAAGTATGTTTATTTTAAAACTAGAACTCACTCAGTAACGCTGACTTTTTATGTGTTTCCAGTTGGCAGGTAGTGTTGCTGGGGATGGTACGAGGCGACTACTCAGCTCGTTGGGGATGACATTCTCCTTTTGATAATGCTGCCACACAATAGGATGCGGGCTTATAATGCATGCAACACATTATGTTGCATGCAAGTGTCAAGTGTTCCTTGAGGATCCCGATAAACGGGATTACTTAAGGAACCTTCCTTAAGGATCCTGATAAACGGGATTACTTAAGGAATCTTCTTTATGATGAAAATTTTAATGTTTCTATAATAGAGGTCACTGTTTATGACCATTTTGTAATCAGTAATGATGTAATCTTTGTACAAGCTTTTATGATGAAATGAAATGTATCTTTTGAATGTTTCTGCTGCAGTGTTTATTTGAGATGTTTATAAATATATACTAAATGTATGTTTTATGTGCGATGAACGACCAACTGTGAGGTGCCCGGGAGCGGGGCCTTACATTTCGGCTTTGCCACTAAAAGGTGCCTTGGTCATTTTACCTTGTAAACAAGACTCACATACATCAAATGAATCACATTCACTTGGTTTTAAAAGACCATTATTTTGTAGTGTTGGTATTCTTTTCTTGTTTATATGACCAAGACGGCAATGCCAAAGGTAAGTGTTACTCAAATCCGATTTGAGTTTCTTGATACTAGTTTGGTACAATAAGCTATCATTCAATGTATTTTCACGAACCAATTCATAGATACCATTAATGGGAATAGCTTTAAAGTAAAACATGTCATTCAAAGTAACATGGATTTCATTTCCAATAAATGTTAATACATATCCAAAATGTTTTAATAGGGCTACAGAGATAATGTTCCTAGTCAAACTAGGAGCATACAAAACATTGTACAAAATTACTTCCAAACCATTTGGAAGTTTCAAGATGTAGTCACCATGGGCTTCAACTTGAACTTTAGCCCCATTGCCCATGTAGAGGCTAACATCCCCTTTGTTGAAGTTGCTATTTCTTTTGAACCCCTGCAACAAATTGCAAATGTGAGTTCCACATACGATATCTAATACCCATGTGTTAGAGGATATTATGTTTAAATCAATATGGATCTTGTATATTGTACCTGAGATCTACCCAGCATCCCTCTTTGCTTTCAACTCATTGAGATGGACAGGACAATTTCTTGCCCTACCGGTGTAGGTCCCTGAGTGGTGACTTGTCCCCCTTGATGTTGTGACATTGGATTAGTATAGGCATAAAAAAGGGCTGGCCCGTCAAAAGTCCGATGCCTTCACGAACGAAGTTCAGAATCAACAAGGATTCGTAGAACGAAGGGAGTGTACAACCAGGTCGTAGCCCCACTTTTTTGTTCGTAACTAGGGAGAGATAGAATGGAGTTCTTCACGAAGTTCGTGCCCAATGTCCAATCTCCCCACACTTGAAGCATGGGTCATTAGAAGTAACCTTTTGCTTCTTCTCCTGTGCTTTGGGTGGTGCCCTTGCCACCCCTTTCCCCATTCCCCTTACGGGTCCCTTGCCCTTGGTAACTCTTGCTTTGGTTGCAGGATGAGGCCTTTTCTGGTTCCCACCTTCATTGATGGTGAGAACGGGTAAAACCCTTTTACCCATGGCCGCCTCGGCCGTTTTGAGCATAGAGTGAAGCTCACCAATGCTCTTGTCCCAAGCATTCATGTTGTAGTTTAACACGAACATCTCGAACGTTTTGGTAAGGCCATTGAGTATCAAATCTGTGGCCAATTCCTTCGAGACGGGAAAATTTAGCCTTTCGAGGCGGTCAATGTGACTTTTCATCTTAAGTACATAATACCGATTGGTTGTCGTCCATACGACATGCATGGAATGCTCAAACCGTTTCGAAGCGCTCAACCCTCGCTTGCTGTTGGAACGTTTCCTTCAGCTGGGTTATCATGTCATAACCTCCATGATGTTCATACTCCTTTTGGAGATCCGGAGTCATGCTTGCCAACATAAGGCAAGACACTTGGACAGAGTCCTCAGTGTACTTCAGCCAATCGTTATAGGCCTCCTCATCATCCTCAGTAGGTTGATCGGGGATAGTGTCGTCTAAAACATGTGATCGTTTCTCTTGCTTGAGAACGATTCTAAAGTTTCGATACCAATCAATAAAATTATTGTGATTTAGACGTTCCTTTTGGAGAATTGCTCGTAAAGATTGGGCGGACGTGGATGAATTATCATGATTATCATTGTTATTGGTAGCCATTTACAAAATTTAACAAAGATCAATTTTAGTATTTTTGATATTATTATTTTAATAATTAATACCTTTTAAGGTCCTTTTCACATTAAAATCTAGAATCAAACATTACATTTAAATAGTGGTTAGGTGACCTTTATCCCACGATTTGAATTAATAAGGTGGTCAACGATTGACGGTTGCAACCGTTTGCAACTTCTAGAGGTATGGGATCGACTTGAACATCATATGTAAAGTCGGCATGTTAATCCCATCAACATCATTTGGAAACCATATCGTAGGTGATCCATTTGACATGGTTTGCAAATCAAGACACCCTATTTACACACACGTGTAAGTTTGCCAAAATAAGCGGTTAGGTGATCTTTATCCCACGAAGAGTTCCCGAGTGACTCAAGTGTTGTGTAAAAGGACGGTGTTGATCTCATTTTTAAAATATTTAGAGATTTCATATTTCTAGTTCAGAAAACTCTATGTACTTATATTTTCATGCTTTCAAATACAAGATATCCTATGGTTCATTTTTAATAAAACCTCTTTTATTAAAACCATTAATCCTTTTGAATAACTTTTATTAATATATTAATGATTAAGAACCATGAAAATTCAGCTCGTTATGATTATTTATTTAGATTGTCAATTGTATCCACATATCAAACAATCAACATAAAATGGATAATCAAAGAAGCATACATAAATCAACCATATGTGCATAACCATAGCCACTATGTTGACAACACTTGTTTGCCATCACAAGTGTTGTCATTTGGTCTTTCCTAAGGGTTGAACACAACACAAAAGATGAGATCTCCAAAGACCCCCACTTGAAGTTGCATCCAAATGCTTCAAGTCCTTCTCCTTGTGTCTTCCTTTTGTGCTTCCAACTTGTGCATCTTCTTTTACAAAATATATATCCTAATACAAATTTTTCTAGTAAACGAAAACGCACTTAATTTATCTATTACATCACCATTGAATGAATAAATAAATTACATCCCAAAACTAGCACAAAAGAATAATATTACAACCCAAATGAAAACAACCAAAACAAACATCCATTCCAAACCAAATCAACACAAGGTCAAGGCTAGGTTATGCACCAACATGAACAATGATCATATCATCCAAAACAACAATGAATCCCCACTAAAAACCATGAAATTTCAGCCAAAACAAACTGAAATTTCGGGTTTTATTTTTGTCCAAACAATACAACATACATGTCTTTCAAAGTTTAATCACAAGCATGTGTGATATAACTTTGAAAGTTTGGGGATTCATAATACATGAACATAGCAGCCCCTAAAGGGTTTTAAAGTCCATGAAACGAATTTTTTTAAGGACAAAACAAGCTAGCTATCCACATAACCGGCTCTAGATGCCGATGTTGGGTTTGATAGAACTTGAAACATAGTTTAACCATTTAAACATTGTAAAAACGCAGCAGAAATAAACTTTATAACATGGTTTATAAAGTGAAAATTCAGGTTCTATTTTGATGTTATAAAGCCACAAAACAAACCCAAGAACAAATGACCTTTTATATGTGAATGAGACTAGCTATGTAAACTTAAAACACATATTATGGACAGCCATAAAGAGGCTGCCATAAGCTACCTTTCAGCAGCAAAAAGAAGGTCGAGATGGATGAAGATGATGATGTTTTGAGTAGCAAGCCTTCAAAGTAGAGGACCTCAAAACCGTGATACCCACAAGCCCTCCAAACACTTACTTGCTAGGTAGTATAACACCAAGTCTTGTCCCTCTTGTTAAACCCAAAATTTCAGCCAAGAACTAGCTTTAAGTTCAGCCAAAAATGAACTTAGAAATCAGCCAAGAATTTCGAAATATTGAGAGAAGAAGGAGAGAAAGACTCTTTGCATGTGTGAGAGAGAAAGAGAGTGTTCAAGTCAAATGATGGAAGAGTGTAGAATGATTTAAGTCTTGCAAGAAAACAAGACAAAATGTGTTCCCAAGAACCCCTTGGGCGGCCGAGGGTTGTGTTCAAAATGGGTTTCCCACCCATTTTGATCTTTTATTATTATTACACTTTTTCAATCATGTAAATTATAAAATTAAAGCTTTGTTTAATTTTATAACATAACACACTTTTATATGTCATTATTTAACCAACTTAAATAATGAAACAAATAAATATCTCATGAACAAGTTATCCATATAATGTTATTCTATCACAAAAGCAATATTTAGAAAACCAATTTTCTAAATAGGTGTCAATATTTATTATATGATCTTATCAATAAATAAATGTATATTGGTGTTTGTATATCTTGTTATTGGGTATGACCTGACTTGGATCATAACGTACTAACCACATCAATCTTGTATGTGTCTTGGGCATATAAGATCCTACATAACAACCATAGTTTCGCTGAGTAGCAAAACTGTCCTGACCAATGCCTTAGATTCACCCGGCTGCCAAAACACAGTTTCACCGGGTGACCTAAGTCCGCTGACTACGAGCGAAACTGTAGTTTTGCTCGTAGTTTCGCTGGGTCAGTGGAATAATACTAAACCAAAACTAACTACTATTTACATACAATAAACAAACTAACATAAGTCCTATTACAAATAAAACAAAACAAACAAACTAACTAAGGTGAGTCCAACCTACACTTGATCTTCAATACTCCCCCTAGGTTGGACTTCACCAGCTTCATCTTGATTCTCCTCTTGAGTTCCAGCCTCAGCTCCCCCTTTTCCTTCATCTGCTTTGGCTTTCTCAGATACTTCCTATTCAGCTCTAGCCTTTTTCACTGCATCATCTGCATATTGGTAATCACTTCTTTAGCACGTGCACTGGTTTAAAGTAATTGCTTTGTCAAATCCTGCACATCCATTCTTGTCTTGTCAGCTTGAATCACTTTCTTTGTAATCTCCCTGACCTCAGCTCTTACTCCTCGAGCTTTGTTAGCCAGTCTCATAAACACACTGGCTTCAGTCCTTGTTTCAGCTCCAGCTCCTACTTTTATATGATTTCACATAAAATCTTAAGATCCTCATCTCCAAAAAATAATACCTCCATTGGATCAAACAGTCTAATCTCCTGATCACCTTTAATCCTTATCACTGCTTCCCTAGAATTATTGTCATAAAACCATTTGGCAAAATCTTTTAGCATCGAGGGAAGTGGATAGGGCACTCGTACTCTGTTATAGTTTTTACAGGATTTAATTTCAACACAATCTTGCCTTTTCCTGTAGCCCAATCCAAGTCTTTCTTAGACCTCCTTGTCTCAGGCTTCATGTAAACCAAGGCTTCAAAATTGTCGTTTAGCCCCTTCTTTATCTCTTTCTCCAGCATCATAGCCCTCTCACTTGCATCAACATCTATCGATGGAATCTCAGCCAACCTCCTCAAATCCCACCTAGGCAAGGTCTTAAATGCCTTCCTATTATTCAGATAGTAAATCTTGCCACCTCTCCCCTTAATCATGAATAGTTTGAGCTCATTATTATATTTCCATCTTATAATCTTCTTGTCAACATCCTTCTTGATAGCTTCTTGAATGTTTTGGAACAAGGGAGTTATCTCCTCTGGTTATTTCTCCTTTTCAAACCAACCTTCCTGAGTTAACTCAATCACATCTCCTTCTGTCGACCCTATTTGAGCTACATACGTCACTGGCCTTTCATCCATCTCATAATACTTAGGTTTAGAGCTATGATCAACTAGCTGCTCATCATCCTCTTCTTCTTCATCAACTAGCCTCATATCAGGCTCTTTCCCTTTATCTTTATCACCCTTATTCACGTGTACTTCCTCTTCAATCAGATCCTTATTAACGTCAAACCTCAATTTGAATTCAGCCTCAGATATTTTGATTCCACCAACATCCACCTCTTTCTCTACACAACTGGATCCAGTACCTATATTAACATCACCAGCATCTTCACCCCCATTATCAGTACCAACTTTATTTATGTCAATATCAAAACTTGTATCTGCAGCTCTACTCAGGCCCTCTCCTGCCCTGGATGATCCTCCAACATTCTAGAACTCATACTTGGAGGTATCAATAAGATCCTTCAACTCAGCTTTAGATCTTTGATTTAGCAGGTCAGCCACTGCTTTCAGTTCATTTAGCTCTTTAAACACTGTCTTTATCAGTTCTTGTTGATCTAACACCATTTTCTTCAATCCTTCAATAACCACATCCTTCGTCTTCTCCCTAATCTCTTTATTTATTAGCTTTGTCTTGATCATGCTTAGCTCATTTGCTATTGAAGCACTGACAATCCTGATTACATCTTGACCTAGCTCAGACCTGGCATCTTTCCTACCAGGTTATTTTGAGAATGCCTGCTTCTTATGCTTTGTTCTCCTTTCAGACATATTTACAGGTTCACTTTCCTCAACCCTTCTCTTACTCTTCTTTTCTTTCTGAACTCTGACCTCCTCAGCCACCTCATCAACTTCTTATTCAAAATTATACTCCTTTTCTTTTGCATACCTTTTCCTCTTCGTTATTGCTTCTTCTCTCTTTTCTCTGTTTTCCTCAGCATTCTTGTTTTCAGTTTCAATCAGCCTTCGAATGTAGTTCCACCTCTCTGCTGGATACATGTTCTCCTATAAGTAAGTGATCTTTCCACTAAAATCATGTCTAAGTGCAGAACAGTCAGCAAATATCCTCTTGTTCATTTGCACCAGTCTTTTGATTTCTTTGTGTCTTGGCATATTTGGTATCAGATCCTCAATCAACTTTTGGATAAACCTCGGATATAACAACCGCTTGTCTTTCTTCAGGGCCTTAATATTCTTAGTCATACAGTCAAAAATTAGTTTTGCAATATTGGCCTTTTGACCTTGCAGAAGATGATCATTGCCCTAGCCCAATGTATGTTCAGCCCGTCTGATCCTCCCTTTCTATGATCTAGACACATAATAAAGACGTAGGCTATATATCTCCATTCCTTTGACAGAAGAGATTTCTTTATTCCCTTCTTGGAACCAAAAGGTGGCCCTTTATACCCGATACTCTTGAATGGCTCTAGAACTTGGGCATCAGACAGTACCACCTCTGGCCCACAATCATCTTCAAGACGAAGTACCCTTACAATAGTTTCCACAGTGATAATTATGTCATGTCCTTCAATCCTTGCAACTATCTGGTGCAGCACAGATCCAATATCATGCTCAGCAGATCTCTAGAAGTCTCTCACGTGTAGATCATAGATGGTAGGCATATGTGAAATGACATAAAATATGGGAGATTGCCTCAACCATCTGATACAGTCTCTAAATCCCGTAGCTTTTGGATTCCCATCATCCAGAAGAGCCACGATGTTGAACTTATCATCAAACTTTAAATTAGCCGTGTCAACTGAAATGGAAACACAAATAGGTTAGTGAAAAAGATATATACGATAAGAGACAAAACGAAAATAATGAATAGTAAGATTTGGCTAGTTTTGCTGTTAGCGAAACTGTAATTTTGCTCGGCGAAATAGTTAGTTTCGCTGTCAAGAAATCATAGATTCTCTTATAATAAAGCGTAGATTCATCGAGTCTAAGGCATTGAGTTATGTGCATTAGTTGTTAAACAGTTTTGCTGACAACTTATTTTGTAATTTCGCCTAAGAGAAACTATATTTCACTATTAGTTTCACTTAAGATTAAACTCAGGAAGCCATACCGGGCGAATCTATAGTTTCGCTAAAAGTTTCCTAGCGAAACTGTGACTTGTGCTTGGATAGCACAATGTTACAGTTTCGCTCGAAACTATGAACTTTCGTTCAGTTTCCATGAAGTATCTCACAGTTTCGCTGAACGAAACTACCACTTTTCCACTTCAGCGAAACAAGATCATCTGATAAATTAGCCAAAACCAAACTGATTAAAGCTTAGAACTAGGTCGCCTAACAAACCTAAGCATAAATCAACCGTTTATTTAATCAAACAAGAACAATGTAAGATTTGACCGAGGATTGCCAAGAGAAACTAGGGTTAGGACTATATTCACACATATGAGACTCGAGTCTTAAACTGTGCAATATATACCACCTAGTTTTGCTGGGAGCGAAACTATAGTTTCCCCGTGTAGTGAGTTGCTTACAGTTGAGCGTGACTGCTGGCGAAAGTATAGTTTCGCTCAGCAAAACTATAGTTTCACCCATAGTTTCACCCTTTTTTTTGCAAAAGTATAAGTTTTATGTTCATACAAACATTTATTAAGGATAATTTCCTCACCCCATAATTCCAACTTAAAAACAAACAAATTACTAAACCGTTATAATATGAACAAATAAAATAAAGTAAAAGGAAATAAAATGAAATAAAATATCAAAAATGATATAGTATGCATCTTTTTCTTGAAGTTTTTCTAAGAATCAAGTCTTGGTGAGATTGCTGATATGTTTTCTTTTAAACCCATGCCTTATTCTTTTCAACGAGTGACCTGCAACTGATTTTTATCATGTTTTAGGTTCAATTAGAGAAGCTCAGGTAACTTGGTTCCCACAGACATCCGGTAAACAACTTATCCCGTCATCAAGGTTTATTGAGTATAATAATTGATTTTGCTTGAGTAGTTCTGAATTGACATATATGCATGCATATGATAGCATGATCATTTGATGAGACACTTTACTATACGGACTCTATGATGATATCTCCAGGTCTACACTCACGTATAACCGAGGAGATGTACATCAAAAGATGAGAGCTTCAGGTCAATGCTTCCGCATGGTATAGAAGATCATCTAGTGTGTTGATGAGAGCTTAAGGTCAATGCTTCCGTATAGCAGAGAAGATGAAAGGATCTCAGCATCTAGTTTGATCAATTAGGTTTGATTCGCAGCGGATTTAGCATAAGAATTAGAAATTAAAACAAGAACACAAGAAATTTTGCATGTAACAGTAAGTTATAGAGAGAGATAGAATTCTACAAAAAGGTGTTTTCTATTAGATCACACGCTTCGGCTAGGATTACAATTAGGTCATCTTCCTTTTATAGGAGAAATGACGTCAGCTGATGTCACTTGATAGTGACATCAAACCGTTATTTTAACAAACTACTGAAACTAACTAAACTACTGAAGAGTTAACACAACTACTGAAGATGTCAAACAGCTGACATCTTCTTACAAAAAGCCTATGTGTTAACTTATTACAACTACTGAAAAGAAAACTACTAAAACTACAACGACTGAAGAACATGCTTTTCAGTCGTTTTACAAGTACTGAAATACAAAAGAAAACTACTGATAAGAAAGTGCTAAAAGGTAAACCATCACAACAACTGAAGAATACTTCTTCAGCTGTTGTGACAAACTCTGAAGCTTTAAGCACTTGACTTCAGACTTTAACTTCAGATGTTTCATCAGCTGATGACTTCAGTTGTTGTCATCAGCTGATGTCTTCAGTCTTTGTCTTCAGTCTTTGTCTTCAGTCTTTGTACTTCAGCTGTTGATCTTCAGTACTTTAGTCTTCAGTACTTGAGTCTTCAGTACTTGAGTCTTTAGTACTTGAGTCTTCAGTACTTGAGTCTTCAGCTGATGTTCTTCAGTACTTTGATCTTCAGCTATTGAGGTTTTCAGGCTTTGTAAAACAGCTGATGATGCTTTCAGTAGTTCTTGTGATGTCTTGTGGGACTTAGAGGTTTTTCTGATCTGGCTCATTGGTTCTTTTAGCCCAACAAACTCCCCCTGAACCAATGCAGCCAAAACCTCTAAGCTTATTGTTGGTCCCACTTATTGAGGCGGAATGATTGGTCTATTTCCTTCAGGATCAGCTCAGAAGTTGACCCATATAAGCACTGGCCTGGAAGAGGTCTCAAAGATCTGACTGGCATAATATGGATGGGAACTATGTTTTAGGGAACTGGACACAGAGTTGTTGCCCCATCCATGAGACCTACTTCCCAACTATGAGTCTGTAGGATTCTCTGGTGTAGGCTTCTAAAAAAATTACTTGTTCCTCCATGGTAAGCTCCTCTGCCTCACCCTCAAACAATCCTTCAGGCCTATAGAGCTCTGAGATGTATTTGGCCTGTTTTCCATTTTTGAGCTCCACAGTTGTTATAACCCTATAGGCGAACTAATCAGGGTGATTACCCTCTAAGAACAACTGGAGCTCATTTTTCCTAACTCCCTCAAGCCTCTTGTAGACTAACCCCTTTTTAACCACCCTATTCTCCAACATCTTTTGTGGTGGTAGGTTAGCCTGATAGGCCTTCTTGAAGTCTTCAATGATCTCCCAGAGTGATACTACAATGGCCAAAGTGATCACTTCATCTATAATCTTCTTTACTTGGCCATTGTATCTCAGTGGAATGTCTTTCTTAATGATCCTGTGAGACACCCGGATCAGGCCAAATTCTTACTTTATCCTTTTGATATTGATATGTATGCCTTAAAGTGAATAGTCTCAGAGCTTGTTTCCTCATGTTTACTATTGATAAGGAAGCAGCATAAGCTTTATCTACTCTTTTCAACAGCTCATCATCATGTAGCTTATGCTGCTGTTCTTCTTCAATTTTAACCTTCACAGCTTCCATCTGTGAGGCAGGAGTGATAGGTAAAGATTTGGCCTTAGGCAAAGTTAAGACTGCTGAGAGAGGCAGTCTGTCTTCTTCCTCATCATCATCATCATCTTCTTCTTCTAGCCTCAACACCCTCCTCTTCCTCTTCAAGGGTGCATCATTGGCTATTGGTTTTGTGGGTAATGGAGTTGGTTTTATGGGTTGTGGTAGTGGTTGTTTTGATGTGGGAATTTTGGCAGGCTGCTCTAGCAGTTTGGATGTGAGTTATGCTTTGGTTTGCTTGGCTAGAGCAGTCCTGTTCCCAGCACCTGCTTCACTCAGGGCTTCTATGACCAGCCCTTTGGTAAATTCTTCAGACGAATAGATCTTGGTGGTTATTGCCAAGATGCTGTCCCTGGACCATGACTTGATCTCCAGGACTGACCTCCCTAAATACTTCATAGCTTCAAGTCTCTCCCTTTTTCAGTGCTATAGCCAGTCCATCGGTTTTCAATCTCTTTAATCTCCAACTTCCTATTTCTTGATCTAGCTCAGCAGTGTCAAAGCCTTGCCTGAACAGCTGATCAATGATGTTATCCATTGACCTGCTGTGTTCAGCATCAGCCTCCTTGACAAGGACTGCTAGCTCTTTTCTTTTCTCCTTCTCTCCTTTTTTCTCTTATATGTGACATGAAAGTCTTTTTGACTTTCAGTCACTTTCTCCAATTCAGCTCCCTTCTCACTCTCCTTCCCCTTCTCAGTCTCCACCACCAACTCCCTCTCATAAACCACCTCTTCCTCGGTTTCTTTCTCCTTCTCTCTTTCCTCCTCCACCCTCTTCTCTTGATAGCTTTCACTGAAGTCTCCCCTTTTTGGTTGCATTGGATGCAAGGGGTTGACTGTCAGAAAGCTTTTTCATCACAACAGCTTCCACCAATGGCTGTATAGTAGAGGAAAGCCTTTCATCAAGGGTTTTGATCACAGTATCTGTGATAATGGTGTGATGAGAGGCGAGGAATTTTGAAAGATAGCAGCTATTTGCTCAGGGGGGGTTCTGGCCCTGAGAAATAATGCCAGAAGCAGGGGTAGGTGGCTGAGTTGTGGGAGTGGCTGAGTGTTTGTGAGACCTTCAGGTGAAGGTGCCATCTGTGGGTGAATGGTGGCAGATGGACTTTGTTCTTGAGTCATTTTGGAGAGTAGCTCTTTGAGTCTACTCACCTCATCCTCAAGAATGGTGTTTTGGGATACTACATCTTAGAAAAAGCCCAGGTCATCATCAGTTGGGACTGAATCACCTGACCTCCTGATTGAATCAGGATGTACATGTGCTGAGTGTGGCTCAGTGATCACATGTGCCCCTTGTTCTTGGTACTGGGGACTTCCTACCTCAGGACTAGAACCTTCATCAGCAGTTGCCACTGGTGAGGACTTAGCGATGTAACTAGCTTCATCCTGCTTATTTGCTGAAGCAGAGGAAGTGGCAGCCTCACCAGATGTTCGAACCTCCTTTGCCACACTTGGAGATTGAACATGATAATCCTTATGCTGTGGGCTCTCAGCAACACTTTGTTCCTCCCTCTCATAGGTTGTGATTTGCCCAGTTGTTATAGGTTCATGGGGAGAGGGTGGAGTGTTAAGCTGAGTCAGCATTTTTGCAATGATAATTGTTGGGCTTTGAGGGGCGGTTGCAGTGGGAGATGGGGTAGAAGCAGTATGCCCCTGGGGAGAATGGTGCTTTTCAATGGCAACCTCCTCAAGTGAGAGAGGTTCCAGATTTGTGGGTGCCCTGATGTGGTTGCTTCAGGCTCCTGTTGAGAGGATGCCTGAGCGGTTGAGGTTGGTGGAGCCCTTGTATCGACTGGGGGATTAGTACCAGTAGATATATCCTGCCTTTGTGTTACAGGGGCATCCTCAGGGGGCTCATCTCCCTGAGTAGCCTTTTTGGGTTTCTTTTGTTTGGGTTTGGTGGGGGACTTTGATTTGGAGGTGGTGTCTGTGGGTTCCAGCTGCGTGGGTTTTCACAGCTTGGCAGCCTTTTTGAGTGTGGGGTCAGAGTTGTGCCTGGAGTATACCTCAGGCAAGACAGCCATGGCAGGGACCCCAAGGCCAACAAGTCCCTCAGCATGTAGCTGGTTCTCTATTATGGCCATTATGAACCGTGGATATAAAATCCAGCGGTTAGCACAAGGTTTTATGGCCATATCCTTAAGTTCCAGAAATATTATTTCAGAAAAATTTAAGTCTTGGTGCTCAAGGATAGAGAATAATACCTGCTGCAACCTTGATGACATTTGGTCCCATGAGGAGGTCTTTGGGGCTAAGCAAACATTCACCATATGGAATATAAGGCGTTCGGCATCATGAAATGTTTCTTGAGCAGGGTAGAGGCATGAAGGTCACCCTGATAGTCATGGTGTGCAAATGAAAGATCAGTGGTGCCTTTTGGATATTCGGTTGGGAAGGTGACATCATCTAATTTTAGGGTTTGGCGGATGATTCTGGATTGATAACCACCTCCTGGTTGTTGACGAATGACTGGAGAGAGACCTCGGTGTCGTTCTTTCCAGTTTGCAGGGTGACGTTCATCCAGAACTGAGTGAGGGAATCGGCATATATTGTGGTATTGAGGAGGAAGGCCGTTTGGTAGGGAGAATCGACCATAAGATCAATGGCGTTATGAAACTTGGTCTAAAATGGTGATTTTGTGAGGTAGGCAACGCAGTTGTGTCTTGGCTTTAGCTGCATGGTCGCCATTAATGGGATGAGAGAGGTTTCAGAGTTTTTGAAATATTAGGTTATGAGAGAATGAAAAACTCTGAAGGTAGGGTTGGGTATTTATAGGGTATGGAAACGGCTGAAAGAAACGACTGAAGGTTTTGGTGTTAGTCATCAGTTGTTGAAACGACTGATGACATGGTATTAACCTTCAGAGGTTGTAAGCATCTGAGGACTTGGTGTTAGTCATCAGTAGTTGAAACTACTGAGACCTTGGTTTTGTCCTTCAGATGTTGCAAACGACTGAAGACTTGTTGTTAGTCATCAGTAGTTGTAAAACTACTGAAGACATGGATTTCATCTTCAGACGTTGTAAACAACTGAAGACTTGCTGTTAGTCATCAGTAGTTGTAAACTACTGACATCAGTAGTTGTAAACTACTGAAGACATGGTTTTCGTCCTTCAGTTGTTTGGTTATGAAACAGCAGATGTTGAAATCAGCTGAAGAGTGAAATTACTCATCAGTTGTTGTTGTCAATTCAGTTGTTTCATGCTGACCTCAACATTTACTCATCAGCTCTTTGGCTGACGTTCAGATGTTTCATTGGCCTTCAGCTCTTATGAATATTTATTCCTCAGCTCTTGTGAACAAATGTTCATAAGATCTGATGAAATAGATTATTCTTCAGAGCTTGTGAACAAATATTGCTGTCAGTACTTATGTGTAATATTACACATCAGTACTTGTGAACAAAATTTGTTCTTCAGTACTTATTTGTTTGAAAAATATACATCAGTAGTTATAACCACATCAGTAGCTGTAACTATATCAGTTGTTTTCAACAAATAATGTACTTCAGTACTTTGAAGCATTTTAGTCTTCAGTAGTTATGAAAAATGCTGAAGACTAAATTACTCATCAGTACTTATTGTTGACTTTTGCATACTAATGCTCAGCAGTACTTGTGAGCTGAGAGCATCAGTATTAGTCAAATTATTCTAGCTGTAGCATACCAAGCCTTAGTACCAAATTTTGGAATGTGGCACTATCTAAAGGCTTAGTAAATATGTCTGCAAGCTCATCAGCACTAGGCACAAACTTTGGATCAATCAGACCTTTTTCATAGCAATCCCTAATAAAATGATGTCTGATCTCAATATGTTTGGTCCTAGAGTGTTAGACTGGATTTTTAACAATACAAAGAGCTGAGCACTATCCATTAGTAATGGAGTCTTAGTCTCTGTAATGCCATAATCCAAAAGTTGATTATGAAGCCAGAGTACCTGAGATGTACAACTTGCAGCAGCAATGTACTCAGCTTTAGTAGTGGATGTAGCAATTAAAGTTTGTTTCTTACTCTGGCAAGAAACTAAACAATTGCCTAGGAATTGGCAACCACCAGAAGTGGAATTTCTGGTGACTTTGCATCCTGCATAGTCACTATCAGAGAAAGCAACTAATTTGCAAGAATGCCCAGTAGAATACCAAAGACCTAGTGATTTGGTACCTTGCAAATATCTAAAGATCCTTTTGACTGCAATCAAATGGGATTATTTAGGTGCAGCCTGAAATCTAGCACAGGCACATGTTGCAAACATAATGTCTGGTCTAGAAGCTGTAAGGTACATCAAGGACCCAATCATACATCTGTAAAGGGTTTCATCAACTGCTTTACCTTTCTGATCAACATCCAGTTGTGAGGTGCTGCTCATGGGAGTAGAACAGGGCTTACGGTTTTGTAAATCAAACTTATTTAACAGATCTTTTGTATATTTGGACTGATGAATAAAGGTTCCATCAGCCCTTTGTTTGATTTGCAAACCTAGAAAGAACAGTAATTCCCCATGGCACTCATTTCAAACTTTTGCTTCATGAGTTAGTGAATTCATCACACAACTATGGATCAGAGGACGCAAAAATTATTTCATCAACATAAATTTGAAAAGGGAGCTTATGATGTCCCACTTTCTTTATAAATAAAGTTTTATCAATAGAGCCTCTAGTGAAATTATTTTAAAGAAGAAAGTTAGATAATGTTTCATACCGGGCTCTAGGAGCTTGTTTCAGCCCATAAAGAGCCTTATCAAGCTTATACACCCAATCAGGATGTTTATTGTCCTCAAAACCAGGTGGTTGACACACATAAACCTCTTCTTTTATTTTACCATATAAAAATGCACCTTTGACATCCATTTGAAAAACTTTAAGATTATGAAAAGCAGCATAAGCTAAAAACAATCGAATTGCCTCCAGTCTGGCTACAGGGGCAAAGGTTTCATCATAATCAATACCTTCTTCTTGTGCAAACCCCTGTACAACCAGCCTGGCCTTGTTCTTAACAATTTGGCCCTTTTCATCAGTTTTATTCCTAAACACCCATTTAGTGCCTATTGCACACTTACCTTGTGGTAAAGGAACAAGCTCCCACACTTGCTGCTTTTTGAACTGAAGAAGCTCAAGCTGCATTGCTTCAACTCATCCATTGTCTCTTAAGGCAACATGATAATTCTTTGGCTCTTGCTGACTGATGAAGAGAGCATAGAAGCAGAAATTGGACAATTGACTTCTGGTTGAAACTCCAGCATTGATATCACCAATGATTTAAGACATTGGGTGATTCTTCAGCTCTTGATAGATAATTAGATCAGTGCAAGTGTTTGTAGGACCTTCAGCAGCAACAGATGGTGATGATGATTCTTGAAACCAAGTAGGAGATGGCAACTCAAATGAAGTAGAGGATTCAGAAATCTCATCAGCATTTGTTGTGGATAGAACTGCTGAAGCTACAGGAGCATCAGGTTTAGTTGACTCAGGCAGGTGGTCACTAAACCTGAGAAGATGAGTACTGGCTACATCATCATCAGTACCACCAGGTGGAGAACTGTTGACAGGAACAACAGCTGGAGGGTGATAAGGAACATATTATAGTATGTCCAGATTAAATAACTCCACAGGGTTTTGTGGAATCTTGTCCTTTGGAGATTCATTAAACTTCACATGCAAAGTCTCTTCAACCATCTTTGTTCTACAGTTGAAAACACTGTATGCCTTGCAAGTTGATGAATAACCAACAAAATACCCTGCATCCACCTTTGATGCAAACTTCTAGAGTGGATTGCTTGTGTTGGGAATAAAACAAGGACACCCAAAGGATCTAAAGAAGGAAATCAAAGGGGCCAAATGATGGAGTACTTCATAAGGAGTCTTCATCAACCTCTAATTCACTAATACTCTATTCTGCACATAGCAAGCTGTGTTGACAGCTTCAGCCCAAAAGGTCAGTGGCAATCCTGAGTCAGCCAGCATTGACCTTGCAGCTTCAATGAGGGTCCTGTTCTTTCTCTCCACCACTCCATTTTGTTCAGGAGTTCTCGGAATGCTGAACTGCCATTTGATTCCCTTTGATAGATAGAAGTCATCAAGTGTGTGATTTCTAAACTCTATGCCATTGTCACTCCTCACACACTTGATTGGAAGGGAATACTGCTTCTCCACATATAACATAAAGTTCATAATAGCTTTTGCAGCTTCATCTTTGGAGTGCAAGAAGAAAGTCCATACAAATCTGGAGTAATCATCCACAATTACCAGACAATATTTCTTCTTTGCCATGCTCATCACTCTGACAGGACCAAAAAGATCCATGTGCAAAAGTTGCAAGCAGGCATTGGACTTTGGTTCTTCTATAGGAGGAAATGAAACTTTGTGTTGCTTTCCCTTTAAACAAGCAGTGCAGTTATCTTCACATTTGAACTCCTTCAAAGGCAACCCTCTTACTAATCCATGATGTATCAGCTGATTCATGTTTTTGAGATTCACATGACCCAGCCTTGTATGCCATAGAGTAGATTCTTGAGAAGAAGCCTTGGAGAATAGGCAAGGATGGCCTTTTAGATCAATTTATTTGAAAGATCTAAGGCATATACTCTTCCTGTCCTGTTGGCCTTCAGGAGAGTATATTCATCCAACACCTTGTCAATCAAACTCAGAACTTTGGATGACAGAATCCAACAGTTCTGACTGGTGAAAAGGGCAATATGGCCTTTATCACACATTTGACTGACACTCAAGAGATTGTACTTGAGATTCTCCACATGGTTAACATCATCAAACCTTATTTCCCCATTGGAAACAAAGCCTTTGCCGATGATGTAACCTTTTGCATCATTGCCAAAGGAAACAAACCCCTTCTTTCATTGAGAGTAGTCATTAAGAAGTGAGCTGCTTCCTGTCATATGCATGGATCCTCTACTGTCTACATACCAGATGCTTCTTTGGCATGTTGAAGAACCCTGCATTCATCACAACAAGTTAGTTAGTTTTTGAGACCCAAACCTTTTGGTTTTGGGTCTGTTCTCATCAGCAGATGTGACACTAACTGGTTTGTTATGTGTGACAGCCTGAGGTAAAGGAGATGGTGTAGAAGAGGATTCCTTTGGCTTGGATTTCCTTTTCTGTGGTTTCAACACAGGAGCATCTAATTGGTTGACTCTTCCCATTAGATGTTGAACCATCATAACAAGTTATGTCTGATTTTGTAATAAAGCCTTCAGCTCATCAGACACACTAGTGCTTGCTTGTGATGGATTCCTGTGTTGCACCATTTTCTTTTGAGCAACCTCAGCTGTTGCCTGATTAACCCCTTCCTTCTTTTTGGATTTCTTTTTGGACTTAGGGGTTTCAGGGTTTGATGTTCCTGGTACAAACTTGGTCTCAAACTCAGTTTTCATTACATTCATTTTCTCTTTAATTTTCCCCTTTTGTTTGAGTTTGGAGCCCCTTTTGTACCAGCAATTATCAGTAAGATGATTGAACAAGCCATATATTTCACATGGCTTCTTCTTCATCTTTAGTTGATCATCTACTGAACAAGATAAAACTACTGAAGACTTGTTCTTCAGCAATTTGCTATCAGTACTTGCAGTTTTCTTCCATGCAGTACTTGCTTTCATGATATCTTCTTCAGTAGTTTTCAAACCCTTTCTACTTGTAGTTTTCTTCCCTTCAATACTTACAGTAGTTGGGGTTTGAACTTCAGGTGTTATCACTTGCTCTCCAGTACTTTCAGTACTTTTAGAGACAACACCTGAGTTGATCAACTTTTGATCATATGACAGTCAGCATTTGAACCATCAGCTGTTTTAGCATCAGCTGATTGGTTTTGTGAGGAATTAATGCTGACTTCAACCTCTGATGATGCTGTATCAGATAGTAGGTCACATGATGAGAAGGATTGGTTATTGCTTTCTCCATCAGATTCTACTTCTGCTCTGGAAGTAAAATCTGTAGGAGGAGCAGTGTGATTATAACCAATGCCAAACTTCACATTTGAAGCTGATTGCTTACTAAGAAGCATTTCAAAACCCTTGTAGGATTGTACCCAGCGATCACACTCTACCTGGGTAGCTGCAAGTGTTTCCTTGAGGTCTTTGTACTTCTCTAGAAGTACCTCTTCCCTAGCCTTATCATCTTTGATTTGGCATTTTAGCTTATAAATCTCATCATTTTTATCCTTAAGCATAGACTCAAATTCAGCTTTTCTTTTAGAAAGAGTTTGCTCTAGCTCATGATTTTTATCAATTAATGCTACATTTGCTTCTCTAATAGATGCAAATATGGCTATGCATGATTCAGAACATAGCTTGGCTTTGGCCTCAGAAGATACCTGTGATGAAGCATTGGAGGATGAACCATCAGCAGACTCCAGGGCCATGAGAGCAAGGTTTCCAAAAGGATGATCACCACCATGTTGACCAGCACCAGGAAACAGTTGTTCATTACCAGATAAATCATCTGGTAAACTGCTCCAGTCAATAACTCCTAGGGTGAAGAAGTTGTGTTGTTGAGGTTGGGTTTGATGATGAGATTGGGATTGTTGAGGCTCAGGAAGAGCATGTGGTTGATGAGCACTGGGTGCTTGAACTTGACTTGGCTGAGGCATGTAGTAGCAGGGGTATGGGTATGCCATAGGACTTTGAGGAACAAAGTATGCAGGTGATGATTGTGTTGGTGATGGATGACCAGAACTGGTGGAATGTTGCCCTTTGTTCTGTGAGCTATTGCTTGGGAAAGTCACAAAGGGTGCAGAGGTGTTAGATCCAGATGATCTACACTCTCTAGCAAAGTGTCCAAGCCTATGGCACTTGTGACACCTCAACTTGCTCTTGTCAAAACCAACTTTGGTTTTGCTAGAGAGACCAGGAAATTTCCTGCTAGTTCTCTTGTAGAACTTTTGAGATCTAATATTTATCATTGCCATTTGACTCAAAATATCCATCTCTTCCAGATCATCATCTGGAATGCCCTTCAAGTCCTCCATCAGAAAGCATAAATTATCACTGCTACCTCCTGAACTACTATCAACACCGATAAAAGCATGTTCAGAATTGGTAGAGAAATCAATATGCTCATTATAGGCACTCTCTGATGCAGCATATTCTAACTCTTGACCTATCAGTGCAGTATTGCCTGACACAAAGTCATCAGTGAGCTTGCCAGATGATGACAACTTCCTTTTCTGTTCTATCTCTCTCTCAAATGTAAGCAATTTCCCATAAAGTTGGGTGAGAGATAGAGTGCTCAGATTTGCACTAGAGCGTAGGACAATGGTATAAGTGTCCCATCTCTCAGGCAGGGATCTGAGGAATCGGTTGTTCATCTGGCTATTGGAATACTCTTGTTTAACCATTTTCAGCTCAGAAATAAGACAAGAGAATCGCTCAAACTGTTGAGTCAGTGTCTCACCCTTCCTATGAGAGAATGTCTCATATTGTTGGGCGAGGATTTCCCTAGTGTTTGCTTGGACCTCATCAGTTTCTCCGAATTGTTCCTTCAGAGCAACCCAGAGATCATGAGCAGTTTCATGATGCTTCAGTCCAGAATAGATTTCATTAGGCAGTGCCATGGCCAGAATTCCATGGGCTTTAGCATCAATTTCGAACAGCTTAAGATCTTCGTCCGAATATTGATCAAGTTTCTTCGGAACCATCTCATTTGATTCAGGAGCACTCACCATAGGCTTGTATGGTCCATGAACCACTGACTTCCAACAACCAGCACTGTTGATAGACAAGTGATGGAGCATACGACGTTGCCATATGTTATACTCACTCCTCACAAGCATCGGAGGCTTTGTTGAGGAGCCAGTATTGTGAGGATCATTTGTTGGTGTCGCCATCTCAGATTTTAATCAAATTCAAGGTAATCAAAACAAATCTAGCTCAAAACCACGTAAACCTCAAGTTTATTGGCCAGAAGCAGCAGAAACTCAATCTCTATAATTAATTCTTGCAAATTTGCTAATTCGATCAAACGTAGATAGCAAAAGAGCAGTTTTAATGATCAATTGTTAAATCGATCAATGATTAACCCGCTCTGATACCATTTGAAAGATCTCAGTATCTAGTTTGATCAATTAGGTTTGAGTCGCAACGGATTTAGCACAAGAATTAGAAATTAAAACAAGAACACAAGAAATTTTGCATGTAACAGTAAGTTATAGAGAAAGAGAGAGAATTCTACAAAAAGGTGTTTTCTATTAGATCACACGCTTCGGCTAGGATTACAATTAGGTCATCTTCCTTTTATAGGAGAAATGACGTCAGCTGATGTCACTTGATAGTGACATCAAACCGTTATTTTAACAAACTACTGAAACTAACTAAACTACTAAAGAGTTAACACAACTACTGAAGAGTTAACACAACTACTAAAGATGTCAAACAGCCGACATCTTCTTACAAAAAGCCTAAGTGTTAACTCATTACAACTACTGAAAAGAAAACTACTGAAACTACAACGACTGAAGAACATGCTCTTCAGTCGTTTTACAAGTACTGAAATACAAAAGAAAACTACTGATAAGAAAGTGCTGAAAGGTAAACCATCACAACAACTGAAGAATACTTCTTCAGCTGTTGTGACAAACTCTGAAGCTTTCAGTACTTGACTTTAGACTTTAACTTCAGATGTTTCATCAGCTGATGACTTCAGTTATTGTCATCAGATGATGTCTTCAGTCTTTATCTTCAGTCTTTGTCTTCAGTCTTTGTACTTCAGCTGTTGATCTTCAGTACTTTAGTCTTCAGTATTTGAGTCTTTAGTACTTGAGTCTTCAGTACTTGAGTCTTCAGTACTTGAGTCTTCAGCTGATGTTCTTCAGTACTTTGATCTTCAGCTGTTGAGGTCTTCAGGCTTTGTAAAACAGCTGATGATGCTTTCAGCAGTTGTTGTGATGTCTTGTGGGACTTAGAGGTTTTTCTGATCTGGATCATTGGTTCTTCTGGTCCAACAGAAGATCATCTTAGCGTGTTGATGAGAGCTTCAGGTCAATGCTTTCATATAGCAGAGAAGATCATCACTCCAGGTCAATGCTCATGCATAAAAGAGGACGTAGATATGCATTTTATTATACATAATATACAATTTAGGCTAAGAGATGTTAGCCCCAACACAGACTAAGAACAGACTTGAAACCAAAATCAGTCACTCTCAACCAAGTTTTGACGAAACTTGTATCTTTGTGCAGGCTAAGATCTCATGAGAATAATCCTTATTACTTAGTTCTTGATCTTTAGTTTAGCTGCACAATCATTGTTTACTTCGTTTTCAGGCTGAGTCTATCATGCATATCCCAACACAAGTCATTGACCTCTTTGTAACTTCTTTTTCTGGGTTCCTAAGAGAATAAGATTGGAAAACACTTTAAAGCTATATTCCCCCCTAAATTTCTATTTACCCTTACGGGGATAGAAATTTATTGTGTTTTTCCATATATAAAAGTAGATAAAAATAAAAAAATAAAATAAAATAAAAGGAATATGGGATATCAGAAATTATTTGACAAATGTAAAAAATGGGAAGAGTTATTGATGAAAGCAGGACATTTTATTAGGAAAAGAGATTTTTAGAAAGATATTAAACCTAACATAGAGATCAGTTCATAAAAACGAGGTTTGTCAAAGGTTTTAGTGAAAAGATATGCTCTTTCACTTTTTGTGTCGATTGGAATAATATCAATAAACCTCTTTTCCTGAGCATCTCAGATTGCATGAACCCTTGTTTCAATGTGCTTGGTTTGAGTGTGATGAATTGGATTTTTGGAAACTCTAATGGTAGCTTCATTATCACAGGATAGTGGTGTATGAAGAAAATTGATGCCATAATCCATCATCTGATGTTAGATCCAAAGCACTTGGCAGTAGCAGCTAGAGGTAGGAACATATTCAGCTTCACCTGTAGATAAAGATACAGTTGTCTGCTTTTTGCTTTGCCATGAAACAAGACAATCCCTAAGATACTAGCATCCACCGGTGACCGATTTCTTGTTCATCTTGCAACCTCCATGATAACTATCAGAATAGGGATGAAAAATCAAAGTTTCCTCCTTTGGGATACCAAAGGCCCAACCGGGAGGACCCTTTGAGATATCGAAAGATACGTTTTACAGCCTTTTCATGACATTCCTTCGGATTTGCCTAATAGCAGGCACAGTAGAACAAGGCGAAAGTATTTTCCGGATGACTCGCAGTGAGATACATGAGAGACCCAATCATAGAACGATAACGATGAGCATCGACGGGTTTCCCATTACTATCCATAGTTAAGAACATTTGAGCAGTGAATGGGGTAAGTTCAGGAGAAGCGTCATCCATCTTGAATTTTTTGAGAATCTCCAGAACATACATTTCTTGATAAATCAGAATGCCATCAGACTTTTGTTCAACCTGCAATCCTAAGAAAAAACATAACTCCCCCATTATACTCATTTCAAAGCGATCCTTCATCATTTTTTCAAACTCTCTACACAGTTTATCATTGGTTGACCCAAAAATGATGTCATCAACGTACACTTGAACAATCAACACTTCACCATTAACTTCTTTCTTGAATAGTGTCATATCTATGGTACCATGAGAGAAGCCTTTGCTGAGTAGATATTGTATTAGGGTTTCATACCAGATGCGAGGTGCTTAATGTAAACCATATAAGGATTTATCAAGCTTATACACTTTATCTAGAAATTCTGGATCCTCAAAACCTGGAGGCTGACAGACATATATCTCCTCATCAATGTTTCAACAGATAAATGCACACTTCACATCCATTTGAAATACATTAAAGTTCTTGTGAGCGGCGTGAGCAAGAAAGATTCTGATAGCTTCAATGCGAGCAACCGGAGCAAACACTTCAGTATAATCAATACCTTCCTCTTGAGCAAAACGCTCAACAACCAGCCTAGATTTGTTCCTGATAATAACTCCTTGATCATCTGGTTTGTTCCAGAAGACCCATTTAGTCCCGATGGGAAACTTATTTGGAGGAAGCTCGACCAGTTGCCAAACCTTCAGTTTCCTGAATTGTTGAAGATCCATTTGCATAGATTCGACCTAACTTGGGTCTTGAAGTGCTGCTATGACATTTTTAGGTATAACTTGAGATAAGAAACATGCATAGAGACATTCATTTATCAATCCAGATTGACTTCGTGTCCTCACACCATCAGTAATGGAACCAATGATGTAGTCGTGTGGGTGGTCTTTTAGGGTTTTTTAAATTGGTGTTATGGGTTAATGGGTTTGATTGAGTTGAAGAGTCAGTTTAGGATGATTAAGAAGGGGAAGATAGCTATGATTGAGGAATTGGTTATGGTAGAGGTGTGGGTGGGATATCAAATGGAGTAGGAGGGTCAATTAGTAGTTGTGGTTGAGGTTCGGGTTGTGGGGGTGGTTGTGGTTGAGTTTCGGGTTGTGGGGGTGGTTGTGGTTGTTGTTATGGTTCAGGTGGAGGAATGATTTGCACACTAGTTTGAGGAGCAACATCATCATAAAAGATTGGAAGATTGAATGATTTGAAGACAGTGTTAGAGTCATAAAACCATTCTGGGTCTGACCCCATGTTTAGTGAATTTGACTCTTGCCAATCAACATATAAGGATTCCTACACAATTCATGTCCTTTTATTGTACACATGATACGCCTTTTGTGAGGGAGAGTAGCCAACAAAGAAACATTCATCAAAAATAGCACCAAACTTTGACTTTTGTGCTTGTGTATTCAGCAAAGTACATGAGCAACCAAATGGATTAAAGAAGTTAATTAAAGGTTTCCGTTTATGAAGAAGCTCATAAGGAGTTTTTATCTTGTCTTTTACTATAAGCACCCTGTTGAGTACATAAGATGCACAATTAACTGCTTCCGCCCAGAAAATAATTGGAAGCTTTTACTCAATCAACATAGTTCTCGCTGCTTCAATACATGTCCGGTTCTTTCTTTCAGCAACATCATTTTGTTGAGGTGTCCTCGCAGCACTAAACTGTCTCAAAATGCCTTTGCTGGCACAGAATGAGTCAAAGATGTGGTTTCTGAATTCAGTTCCATTGTCGCTTCTGATGGCCATAACCCTCCGTTTGATGATGGTTTCAATTGATAGGATCAGCTTCTGCAACTCTTCTGTGGTGTCACCTTTATTTGCCAGAAATCTCACCTAAGAATATCCAGAAAAATCATCTGTAACAACCAAACAATAAGATTTCTTAGCGATAGATTTAACACTTATGGGACTAAATAAATCAGTATGTAACAATTCAAGGGGATATGAAATGGTATTTTCAAGCTTAAGCTTGTGTGGCTTTTTTTGCTGCTTTCCTTTAGCACAAGCCATGCACTTTTATACCAATAAAAATCTTTGAGTGGTAGCCCCTTGACAAGATTGTTTTTAACCAACTTATTTATGATTTTAAAGTTAACATGTACTAAACGTCTATGCCACAAAAAAGATTTGCATGATGAAGCCTTTGACAACAGACATGTCACGGTTGAGGTAGATTCTGTTGATCCCATATCCAGCAGATATGTATAATTCATCCTTGGAGCTCGTGTGATTATTAAATTCTCTGGAACAGTGAACTCGGGTTTCAGAAACAAGCATTCATTTGACATACTTAATATTGACAAGTCTTTATCACATATCTATGATACACTCAATAAGTTAAATGCCAGTTATAGAACGTAGTTCACTTTCTCCAGAGTCAATAAACCATTTGAGACTTCTCCCATACCAATCATCTTTCCACCTTTCTTATCTCCATCAAATGCAACATATCCTCTATTTATTATCCTATAGTTAGTAAGAAGGTCCTTTAACCCGGTCATATGCCTGGAACATCTGCTATCAACATGCCATAAGCTATTGACAGCTTTTCTTGAATGATCCAGGCATTAGAACACAATGATCGTTAGGTTTTGGAAATAGGGACCCAAGTTTTGACTAACTTGGGTTTTGAATCATAAGAATTTTTACAAAATAAATTATTTACAAAGTGATTTAATCTACTTCCCAAAGAACGATTATGTACATTTTTATCAACATTTTAGGACAATTTTTAATTACATGATCATCCTTTCCACATGTAAAGAAATGGGATTTTAAACCCTTCTTTTTGCAGCTAGGAAGAGGAGTGTGATCAATTGCACTATCTTCTTCAGAATTTGTCACGTGTGAATCAGAATTGTTATGTATCATATGATTCTTTTACATTTTCTTTTGAGACCTTAATTGTGGCAGATTCTTATCCATTTATATTGATGATATTAATTTCTGATGAAGATGTTCCTGTTTCTTTCGGCTTAGAAATCCAAATTGGGGTAAAATATGAATAGGATGAGAGAGGAACTTTTCAAAACAATTCGAGTCTGTAAGTCTTACTGAAGCTTCATTTGAACATTCATCATTTTCATTAACACAAGCATTTATAACATTTGGAAATGAGCTAGAAACATCTGATGATGAATAAGATGGACTAGAACTAGAACTACAAAAGCTATTGTCTGAAACAGACTGTTGGGATGCAAAACTACTTAAGCTAGTGTCTTTCAAAGACTTTTTGGAATCACAAAAGCTATGACTAGATCTGCCCAAACCACTACTGCTACCGAAACCATAATCCTCTCGAATCTCCTTATGATTCACTCCTTCTAGACCTGCATGCAAACTATTAGTATCATTCTGAATCAAGTCATTTGTTGGATGAGGTGTAGACATAGGTGAATGACAATAAGTACTTGGAGGAGGATAAACATCTGTGGTTTCATCAAATCCCAACCCTGTCTTAAGTCTAGCCCCCCTTTGCTTCTTTCAAAGATCCTCATGTTTCATCCCAGATATTATCTATTTACCAAGGTAGAGAAGCATGTTCTTGAAGAAAATACCTTCAAGAACATCATATCTTCATCCCTACACTCCAAAGTGTTTTATCAGAACAAATACGGACTAGGATCTACTGAGATAGCTTCTTAACACACTCTATTATCTGTAAGATCTCCAAGGTGTGAAACTAGTCAAGATGAGCTACCATCCATAGATCCCAGTGATGACAAGGATGAAGAGGAGGTAGTGAATTATGGATCTGGGAAGAGTGAGGAAGATCATCCTAACAAGGGTCACTACACTCCTGTGGAGAGGAACAAGTCAGGGATGACTAAGTCTAAGAGGAAGAACTTGATCCGAGAAGCAAAGAGAAGATCAAAGAGAGCTCAGGAGATCAAGGCCACTTTCAACTCCAAGCAGAAACAAATTTTTATCTCTTCAGGTTTTGAAGTGGTAACGACTGAGGACACAACTTTGAACTCTAGTACCAAGATTCAAGTACATGTTCAACTCATCCCTGTGAAGGAATGAAGACCGAGTAGATGTGTAACACTACTACATAGCATGAGCCATCCACCTTCAAAGGAAAGCTTCACCTTAGGAAGCCTGCCACAATATCTTCAAAGATGGGGATGGAGATGGAAAGTGACCAAACTCAGGCTTCTACTCACAAGAAGGCTCTCAGAAGAAAGCATTTTGACTGCATTATGTGCGGTAGTACTTCTCATCTGGCTAAGGATTGAATCTACAATCCCAAAGTACTATCAACATAAACAAGAAGAAGACTTCTGAGAAGAGCAAGAAGAAGAAAGATTTGGAAGAAATCAATGTTTCTTTCGGAAGCTCCAAAATGAAAATGAAAACAAGTGAAAAATTGCCTTCGGAAGAAAATTTGGTCTCGGAAGAAAGGAATGCTTTCGAAGCACTAAAGCTTGTTGAAGTGAAAGCAAGATCTTCCAAAGGGTCAGTTTCCAAAACTTCTGAAGTTGTAAAAACTTCTGATGCTTTGAAGGTCAAGTCTAATCTTCCAAAGATGGTGTGAAAGATAAAGGCATACCATGTGACTAAAAATTCTTCATGCACAACAACAAATGATCCCAATAGTCTTAGTATAGGATCAATTACTATTGCATTGTCTTCAATTCATTTTGAAGAGCCCAAGACCAATAAGGCTTGGGTTTCCAAATGTAACTAAGTCTCCTTTTATTATGCAGGAATAGCTGAAGACCAAAAGAAATGTATGGATCATTGATAGTGGCTGTTCCAAGTACATAACAGGTAATGACTCCTTGCTTAAAGATTTTGAGAAAATTGATGAAGGACTAGTTGCTTTTGGAGGAGATACTGGTGGTTACATTACTGGAAGGGGCAGGGTCACAAATGGTAACCTCAACATTGAAAAGGTAAATTTGTTAAGGAGCTTAGGTACAATTTACTGAGTGTATCCCAATTTTATGAGCAGAGATATAACATGCTCTTTACTAAGCATGAGTGCATTGTTCTCAAGCCTGGGGTGGTCATTCTTTAAGAGCATATCCTGCTAGAGCACCTCGGAAAGGGAACATGTACAAGATGGATTTGCAGGAAACATTCCCTCAGGAGAAGTTACTTTATTTCTATCTAAAGGCAATAGTGATGAGTCTTTCCTTTGGCATAAAAGGATGTGCCATGTAAACTTTAAGAACATAAATAAACTGATTAAGAATAATTTAGTAACTAGAATGACAAAGAAACAGTTTACTGGTGATTATTATTGTGTTGCATGCCTGAAAGGGAAACAACACTTGGTGTCCCACAAGTCAAAGGTTAAGAACTCTATCACTACTCCCCTTCACTTATTACACGGATCTCTTTGGCCCTACTAGTGTAATGAGTTTAGTAAGGATCTCATACTGTTTAGTGTCACAGATGACTTCAAAGATTCACTTGGGTTTTCTTCCTTAAAACTAAGGATGAAACTATTGAAATCTTGAAGAATTTCATTCTTAAAGTTGAGAATCAAATTGATCACAAGGTCAAGACCATAAGATTTGATCAAGGAACTAAATTCAAGAACCAAATCCTTGACATATTTTGTGATGAAAAGTGTATTACAAGACAATATAGTGCTCCCAGGACTCCTCAGCAAAATGGAAATGCTGAGAGGAGAAACATGACACTTATTGAAGCTGCAAGAACCATCTTGTTTGATTCTAAACTGCCTATTACCTTCTGGGCAGAGGCAGTTAATACTGCTTGCTATGTGCAGAATAAAGTCTTAGTAGTCAAGACTCCCTATGAACTATGGCACAAAAGAAGACTTTTCATTGGTTTTCTCCGTTCATTTGGATGTCCATGCACCATCTTGAATACCAAAGATCAATTAGCCAAGTTTGCTAAGAAATCATATGATGGACACTTTATTGGATACTCCTCTCAAGCTAAGGCTTATAGAGTATACAATCTTAGAACTAGAGTAGTTGAAGAATCAGCCAATATGATCTTTAATAAGCACACACCCTGTGTGAAAGGTTTTGGTTTGCTTAGTTATCCTTCTATACGTGCTATCGTTGCTTGCCTTGTCGTTACCTTAAGACGTTTTTCTGAGATTTGCCCCGTTAACACTAAACGCGTCATTTTTATATTAAAATAATTATCACGAACAAAATCATTTTTAACTTGTAAATAACATTAACGACGTTTTATCATTAATGAAAACAAGACTAATAAAATAACGTTTCTAAGCCGAAACAAAATTTAGGAACTCGGGGCAAAGTGCGAGGACTAAACTTGACATTTTGAGAAACTAGGCTGGGTATAAATACCCATTTCCCAGCCATTTTCTTCACATCATCTTCATCTTCATCGATCTTCTTCTTCTTCCCCATTTCTACACCAATCTAGCATCAAAATTCATCACGTTTGTTGCGTTTTTGTCGTCAAATCTTGGTTATCATCGTGAATACTCACTCCTAGCAGGTAGCTAACCTCGTTTGACCCGTTTTTAGCTCGATTTAGCTGCTGTGTTCTATAGGGTTTCGGGTGCTCGGGTTCATCCGAGCACAAGAGGTCGTGTGGGCTTGCATGTCGTGTTTTTGAGTGTGCTTCTTGTCTAGACATGTTAGGATATGAGTTCTGGAAGTTTTGGTGGTGTAAAACTCGTGTTCGGGTAGCCGAAGGCCGCCCTGCACCTTCCTGCAGTCGCGACCTGCTGCACAGGGCGACTGGGCCTTCCGGCCGACTGAGCCGTGCGACTGGGATGAGTCGTGCGACTGGGTAGGGCGTATGAGTGTGTCACACGACTGAGCCGTGCGATTGGGCAAATCGTGCGACTAAATCAGGCGTATGGGTGTGTGCGATTGAATGCGTGTGCGAATGAGTCTATGCGAGTGAGTGTGCGTGCGATTGAGTCAATGCGGATGAAATGGAGTGCGATTGTGTGTGAGTCGTACGACTGAAAGGCCAATCGCACGAATGAATGTTCAATCGCACGAATGAAGCTGATTTGTGCGACTGAAAGGTCCAATCGTGTGTATGGAGGTTGGGTCGTATGACTGAGTCTTGCACGGTACGACTGAGTGCTTAGTCGCACGAATGAAGGTTCAATCGTACGAGCTAATTCGTACCAACAATTTTGTTGACCTTTTGAGCGTTTCTTTTCAGGTGATCAAGGTAATTGAAGATCTAGGAGTAATTACACTTGACCTAGACTATAACCTAGGAACCTTCATGTAGATTTGCATGCTTAAGCTTGTGTGCATTTATATATCTCGTGTATGTGTTCCTCCTTCGTGTTTGGTTATCCTTCTGTTATGTGATCTTTTACTTTGTGCTTGAGCCTTTGTGCTCGACCCCTATGAGATGCTTCCTATCGGATCTTCCGTTCCCTCTGTGCGCCAAGTTATCATAACCAAATTTGGGTATCGAGACCCGAAAAGATCATCACAGATCATACAATACGCTTGACTTCAGATACTGAGACCGACCCGAGGAGGATATGTCTGAGTCCTTTCAAGGACGCGAGATAGACAACCTCCACCAGACTATACGTGATTACATGTTTGGGCTCAGTTGACTTGATGGATTATTATGGATATGATGTGAAGGAAGGTCGGATGTCATGTAACCGGATTAGGCATCATTCTCGGTACTTCGTGGGTGTGGTGGGAACGCTGTGGGGAACCCTATATATAAACACCACCGGTATACCGAGAATATGCTTAAAATGGGCTGCATGGTGATCTTGACTGACTGGAACATGAAACATTGGAATTTGATAAGTGAAGTACTTGTGTATCTTAAGGTGACTAAAGCTTATATGTTGCCTCTTGTATGAATAGAACATGCCGCCTCAAAGATCTACCCGCAGCAACAGTAGCAGAAGTGAAGCCCCGAGGGGCAGAGGCAGAGGCAGGGGTAGACCTCCAATAGCAAATGAAAGCCCTTCTGGCAATACCCAAGGGACTGGAAATGCTGATATGGCAGCCTTAATTTCTCAACAATTGACTGCCCTAATTCCAACTATCGTAGCTCAGGTGAGCGACGCGCTGCAACAGCAAAACCACCCCCACGGGGATGGTGGCAATGAAAACGAGGATACTGGGAACCCGATTGGGAATGAAAGCAATCAGGAGACCGGAAATGGTGGTACTGCAGGCAATGAAACTGGGGCTGCTAACGCCAAACGGGGCTGTTCTTACAAAGAGTTTGTGGCCTGTAAGCCCCGGGATTTCGAAGGTAAAAGTGGGGCGATAGCCCTGATTAGATGGCTTGAGAAAATGGAGGATGTGATCGACATCAGCGAATGCCTCGACAGCCAGCGGATCAAGTACATTACGTGCTCACTGCAGGGCAGAGCACTAACCTGGTGGAACACCCAGGTGCAAGCTAGGGGAAGGGAATCTGCGATGCAGATGACCTGGGATGAATTCAAAGCCTTGATTACCGAGGAATACTGCCCTCTCAACGAGATGCAGAAGCTTGAGCATGAGTTCTGGAATCATGCTATGGTGGGGGCAGGGCACGCAGCTTATACTGACCGATTCCATGAGCTGGCTAGACTAGTTCCACACCTAGTCACTCCGGAATCCAAGAGGATTGAAAGGTACATTTGGGGACTCGCGCCTCAAATCCGGGCAATGGTAACTGCAGCTGCTCCTCCTACAATTCAGAGCGCGATTCTGAAAGCTGGCGCTCTCACTGATGAGATGATAAGAATAGGGGTACTGGGTAAGGGAGCAGAGAAAAGGAAGGAAGCTGGGGAATTGAGCCGGTCCGGTACAGGAAAGTTTGATAAGAGGGCCAAAACGACCAGAAACTTTGTGGCCGTGACTCAAGGAAAGAAGGAATATGCTGGGCCGCACCCGAAATGTGACAGGTGTAATCTTCATCATCCTCCAACAGCACCGTGCCGGGTGTGTTTGAACTGCAGACGCCCGGGGCATCAAGCAAGAGACTGTAGAGTAGCACCAAACCTGGTGGCACCCATCAACGCGGTTAACCCCGCTGGGAATTCCAAGGCTTGCTACGAGTGTGAAGCCCTCGATCACTTCAGGAATATGTGCCCCTGACTGAACAGGGCACCGGTTCAGTAAGGAAACAACCAACAGCAGATAATGGCCATAGCAGGTGCTCAAGGCCAAGGAAACCAAGGTAATGCTGCACGGGGTCGTGCCTTCGTCATTGGAGCTAATGATGCCCGTCAAGATCCGAACGTTGTCACGGGTACGCACTTACTCAATAACCACTTCGCATCTGTACTGTTTGATACTGGAGTAGACAATAGTTTTATATCATCTGAGTTTGTGCAAATGCTTGATTTGAGTGCCAGTAGACTAGAAACTAGTTACTCCGTAGAAATGGCAAATGGTAGGGTTGAACAGGCGGAGGAAATTATTAAGAACTGCACCCTAATGTTGGAAGACCAGGTCTTCAACATAGATTTGATACCTTTCGAGTTGGGGAGCTTCGACGTAATAGTGGGGATGGATTGGTTGTCTAAGCATGGAGCCGAGATTGTTTGCTGAGATAAAGTAGTGCGGATTCCCATGTCAGACGGGAAAGTACTCAGAATACAAGGAGAGCGACCGGGAACGAACTTGAAGTTTATCTCCTGCATGAAAGCACGCCAAGGTCTACGAAAGCAGTGTTACACCTTTCTGGCTCACGTGGTAGAAAAGAAGGAAGAAGAGATGAAATTGGCAGACATTCCGATTGTACGGGATTACCCGGAAGTGTTCCCTGATGATTTGTCTGGATTGCCTCCTCCACGACAGGTGGAATTCCGTATAGAGCTAGTTCCTGGAGCTACACCGATAGCTAAGACACCGTATCGGTTAGCACCCTCAGAGATGAAAGAGTTGTCCAGCCAACTACAGGAACTACTGGAGAAGGGTTTCATTTGACCGAGTCATTCACCGTGGGGAGCACTGGTGTTATTTGTCAAGAAGAAGGATGGGTCGTTCCGTATGTGTATCGACTACAGGGAATTGAACAAATTGACCGTGAAGAATCGGTATCCTCTCCCCAGAATCGACGACCTGTTCGATCAGTTGCAAGGAGCCTTGTATTTCTCTAAGATCGACCTTCGATCTGGTTATCATCAACTAAGAGTATTCGAGGACGATATTCCGAAAACAACATTTAGAACTCGTTACGGGCACTATGAGTTCTTGGTCATGCCGTTTGGGTTGACCAACGCACCAGCTGTCTTTATGGATCTGATGAATCGGGTGTGCAAGCCTTATCTGGATAAGTTCGTGATCGTATTCATAGACGACATACTCATCTACTCCTGTTCGAAGGAGGATCACGAAGAACACCTCCAAGCAATTCTAGAACTATTAAAGGAAGAGAAACTTTTCGCCAAGTTCTCGAAGTGTGAATTCTGGCTTCGAGAAGTGAAGTTTTTGGGTCATGTGGTTAACGAAGATGGAATTCATGTGGATCCCTGCAAGATTGAAGCTGTGAAGAAATGGGATACACCCCAGACACCCTCAGAAATACGACAATTCTTAGGATTGGCCGGATACTATCGTCGCTTCATTGCGAATTTCTCGAAGATTGCTCAACCGTTAACTTTGTTGACTCAGAAAGACAAGAAGTTCGATTGGGGGAAGGCACAAGAACAGGCGTTCCAAACATTGAAGGAGAAGTTATGCAACGCACCGATATTGACCCTCCCAGACGGAACCGATGATTTTGTGGTGTACTGTGACGCTTCACATCAAGGTTTGGGTTGTGTACTAATGCAGAAAGATAAGGTAATTGCTTACGCTTCGCGACAACTCAAGGTGCATGAAAAGAACTACACAACTCACGATTTGGAGTTGGGAGCTGTAGTGTTTGCACTCAAGATATGGAGGCATTATCTATATGGAACCAAATGCATCATTTACACGGATCATAAGAGCCTTCAACACATCATGAATCAGAAAGAACTTAACATGCGACAGCGACGCTGGGTAGAGCTACTTAGCAACTACGATTGTGAAATCCGGTATCATCCCGGGAATGCTAACGTGGTGGCTGATGCTTTAAGCCGCAAAGAACGCGTGAAACCATTACGTGCTCGAGCGCTAGGTTTGACTATTCAAACCAATTTAAAGGCTCAGATTCAAATTGCACAAAACGAGGCTTTGAAAGAAGAGAACCTTGCGGGAGAAGAATTCCGAGGGTTGGATAAACAAATGACTCGCAAGGATGACGGCGTACATTACTTCGTGAATCGTATATGGGTCCCCAGATGGGGAGGTGTACGTACACTAGTCTTGGATGAAGCACACAAGACTCGATACTCTGTTCATCCTGGTGCAGACAAGATGTACCACGATCTGAAGGAGTTGTACTGGTGGCCAGGCATGAAGAAAGATATTGCTATATATGTGAGCAAATGCTTGACTTGTTCAAAGGTCAAGGCTGAACACCAGAAACCATCGGGATTATTGCAACAACCTGAAATTCCCGAGTGGAAATGGGAGAACATCACTATGGATTTCATCACCAAACTCCCGAGAACACCAAGCGGACACGACATGATATGGTCGTGGTGGATCGAATGACGAAATCTGCCCACTTCTTGCCTATCCGAGAAGACTACAAGATGGATAAGTTGGCAAGGTTGTACATCAAAGAGGTCGTGACACGGCGCGGGGTGCCAGTGTCAATCATATCCGACCGAGACAGTCGATTCACTTCACGATTTTGGCAGACGTTACAGAAAGCGATGGGCACTCGATTAGACATGAGTACTGCCTATCACCCACAAACAGATGGCCAAAGTGAACGAACTATCAAACCTTGGAAGACATGCTTAGAGCTTGCGTAATCGATTTTGGTGGTAGCTGGGACACTCATTTACCATTGATTGAGTTCTCTTACAACAACAGCTACCATACAAGCATTGGATGCGCTCCATTTGAAGCATTGTATGGACGAAAATGTAGATCGCCTGTGTGTTGGACCGAGGTTGGTGAAAGCCAGCTAACGGGTCCCGAAATCATTCAAGAAACCACCGATAAGATCTTCCAAATCAAAGACAGACTCAAAGCTGCTAGAGACCGCCAAAAGAGCTACGCCGACAACCGTCGAAAGCCACTAGAGTTTAACGTTGGGGATCGAGTGTTGCTTAAGGTCTCTCCATGGAAAGGGGTCGTACGGTTTGGAAAGAAAGGGAAGTTGGCCCCAAGGTATGTTGGACCATTCGAGATCATAGAAAGAATCGGTCCGGTGGCGTACCGATTACAGTTGCCACAAGAGCTTAACAATGTACATGATACTTTCCATGTATCGAACCTCAAGAAGTGTTTAGCTGACGAATCACTTCACGTACCTATTGAGGACATCAAGATTGATGAAAGCCTCCATTTTGTGGAGGAACCTATTGAGGTCATGGACCGAAAGGTCAAAAAGTTGAGGCGCAACAAGATACCTATCGTTCGTATAAGATGGAATTCCAAATGAGGGCCAGAGTTTACATGGGAATGTGAAGATCTGATGAGACTCAAATATCCACACCTATTCGAGGATGACACCCTTAGACCTAGCACCAGTTGAATTTCGGGACGAAATTCCCTCAACTGGGGGATACTGTGACATCCGTCACCGAAGGTCCGTCATTTAGCGTGTTTGATGTAACCTTTGTTATCAGTCATTCCTCATTTTGATAAACCAACTACGTGGATACCATATTTGCTTTGCTTAGTTATCCTTCTATGTGTGCTATCGTTGCTTGCCTTGTCGTTACCTTAAGACGTATTTCTGAGATTTGCCCCGTTAACACTAAACGCGTCATTTTTATATTAAAATAATTGTCACGAACAAAATCATTTTTAACTTGTAAATAACATTAACGACGTTTTATCATTAATGAAAACAAGACTAATAAAATAACGTTTCTAAACCGAAACAAAATTTAGGAACTCGGGGCAAAATGCGAGGACTAAACTTGACATTTTGAGAAACTAGGCTGGGTATAAATACCCATTTCCCAGCCATTTTCTTCACATCATCTTCATCTTCATCGATCTTCTTCTTCTTCCCCATTTCTACACCAATCTAGCATCAAAATTCATCACGTTTGTTGCGTTTTCGTCGTCAAATCTTGGTTATCATCGTGAATACTCACTCCTAGCAGGTAGCTAACCTTGTTTGACCCGTTTTAGCTCGATTTAGCTGCTGCGTTTTCTAGGGTTTCGGGTGCTCGGGTTCATCCGAGCACAAGAGGTCGTGTGGGCTTGCATGTCGTGTTTTTGAGTGTGCTTCTTGTCTAGACATGTTAGGATATGAGTTCTGGAAGTTTTGGTGGTATAAAACTCGTGTTCGGGTAGCCGAAGGCCGCCCTGCACCTTCCTGCAGTCGCGACCTGCTGCACAGGGCGACTGGGCCTTCCGGCCGACTGAGCCGTGCGACTGGGATGAGTCGTGCGACTGGGTAGGGCGTATGAGTGTGTCACACGACTGAGCCGTGCGATTGGGCAAATCGTGCGACTAAGTCAGGCGTATGGGTGTGTGCGATTGAATGCGTGTGCGAATGAGTCTATGCGAGTGAGTGTGCGTGCGATTGAGTCAATGCGGATGAAATGGAGTGCGATTGTGTGTGAGTCGTACGACTGAAAGGCCAATCGCACGAATGAATGTTCAATCGCACGAATGAAGCTGATTCGTGCGACTGAAAGGTCCAATCGTGTGTATGGAGGTTGGGTCGTATGACTGAGTCTTGCATGGTACGACTGAGTGCTTAGTCGCACGAATGAAGGTTCAATCGTATGAAAGTAGCTAATTCGTACGACTGAAAGTCCACTCGTGCGAATGGAGTGTCAGTCGTGCGTCCGGTCCTATTGTATGACTAATGATGTGTGTGTGCGTATGGATCCCCTCTTCAGAGATCTCACGACGATAATGTAATATTAATAAAGTGTCATAGCTTGACCACAAAGATTAAAGTCAACGCTATCAACAGGCACATACTATTTAAAATAATCTAGTCTAAGATGTGTGTGACTGCTTGTGTGTGTACTACCCACGACCGAACCGAAACTGCCCGAGCCTATTGATATCATCTTATGCCATATGATCATTATTAATGCTTATCAGTAACTGTCAATAGGTGTTTGACGGTTCATAGCATCTAACCCTTGGGATACTTCATCGTTGTGCTTATCATCTATTCAGTGAGTTTCGTGGCCCCTTTTTATGCTTATAAAACCTTTTTGAATATTTTTCTACTTGGGGGAAAAGAATGTTCACTTATTTACTTAATTTCAGGCACCTTCCTTAGTGGAAGTTGGCTTCTACTTATATGAGTAACTTACCTTGTTAAACTTGTTGATTGATACTAAGGATAAATGGATGACATGTAACTGGTTTAGGTAACATTCTATGTATATCGCGGATGTGGTGGGAATGCTGCGGAGGACCCTATACATAAGCATCCCCGGTATACTAAGAATGTGCTCAAACCGGGTTACATGATGATCCTGACTGTTTGCTGCTATATGAACTTGAACTATGTGCTATGTTACCCTATGCATGTTACTTAGGGGTTTTACACTACCATGCACTACTATTTGATGTTACATGTTGATATATGCTACTTGTGGATGCCATTGACCTTGGATGCTCTCGGCTGTGTGGTTCTTCTGTGTGGTTCTTCTGTGTGGTTCTTCTAAGCCGATCATCCACTACAACCATTAATCCCGGTAATTGGGACCTAAGGATTGGTTTGGTTGTAACTTAAACGTATGCGCTGTGTGGATCTTGCTACGTCATATTAACTTATTATGCTATGGAAAACTTTTTCATATAACCATTAATCCCGGTAATGGGACCTAAGGATTGCTTTGGTTATAAACTATACGTACGCGCTGTGTGGATCTTGCTACGTCTTAATAAACTATTTAAGCTTTGGGAATGTTTCTTTACAGCCATCAATTCCCGTGAGGAACCGAACATTAGGTTTAGTTGTAGCTATTTATAACTAGTAAAACCGCCTATACATAAGTGTAGTCGCGGTAACTTCTATTAAACTTACACACTGTTTTCATCTTAACATCTTTTATTACTTAAAACCTGCGAAGCTCACCAACAATTTTGTTGACCTTTTGAGCGTTTCTTTTCAGGTGATCAGGGTAATTGAAGATCTAGGAGTGCTGCCTTTTAGAGGAGACCCTAGGATGCATTTTGTAATTATTACCCTTGTAAAGCTTGAACATGACTTTTTGTATACTTGTTCCCGAGTTGTGGGAATCTACTTTACAAGTTATCACCAATGTTTATGCGATCATTTATGTTGTGTTTATGACTATGCTATCGTGAACATTAATTATACACGACACAAGTCTCCATTTGTGTTCGGGTGTCGTCATGACACGCTTGTCATCATATTTTTATTGCTACTCTATCATATACCATGTGTTATGTCGATCATGTCTAGCTCACATTCCCCGTGTTTCCGCTATCAGCGGGGGTGTGACACTAACCCTGCAAATGAAGTTTCTATCAGCACAACAATGACAGATCATGCTGATACTTCTCAAGTACCTGAAAATTCCAACTCAGAGGTACGGGACATAAATGCATGAACTTCAAATGTAGGAGGAAATGGTAGTGGTGACAGTGATCAAGAATTTCTTAATGCTGATAACCACTCCATTGATTACAACATCAATGAGATCACACACTCATTGGATCAAGTTTCTCTTCATAAGTGTACTGATGTGTTTGAAGACACTTCATTGCCAGATCTAAAATTTTCAAATCTAGATCTGTCTAAAGAACTTGCTGTGATCCCTCAACTCAGGATCCACAAGTCATATTCCTCCACAAACATCATTGGAGATATTAACAAGGGGGTGAGAACAAGAGGACAAACCCATGACAAAAATGTTTATCTACACTCTTGTTTCTTGTCCCAGATAGAGCCAAAGAAAGTTGATAAGGCTTTGAAGGATGGAAGTTGGGTTTAAGTAATGCAAGAGGAGTTGCTTCAATTCAAAAGACAAAAGGTTTGGATCCTATGTCCTCTTCCTCATAGGAAGACTATTATAGGTACCAAATGGGTGTTTAGAAACAAGAAGGATGATAGAGGACTTGTCATCAAGAATAATGCAAGACTTGGTTGTTCAAGGTTACACACAAGAAGAAGGAATTGACTACACTGATGCTTTTGCTCCTGTAGCAAGACGAAGCTGTTAGGATATTCCTGGCATTTGCTGCATCCAAGGACTTCAATGTCTACCAACTTGATGTCAAGTGTGCATTTTTATATGGGGTGATTGATGAAGAGGTGTATGTCAAACAACCACCTGGATTTGTAGACCCAGATAATCCTAATTATGTCTGCAAGTTTGATAAAGCTCTTTATGGGCTGCACCAAGCTCCAAGGAAGTGGAATGAGACACTATCTCAATATCTCTGTCAACATGGAACAAGAGGGGTACTATAGATTGAACTCTCTTCATCAAAGAAAAAAGAAATGACTTAATACTGGTTCAAGTATATGTAGATTACATTATCATTGGGTCAACTAATCCAAAGCTCTGTAAAGACTTTGAGTAGCTGATGAAGAATAGATTTGAAATGAGTGGCATGGGAGAACTCAATATCTTTCTAAGAATTCAAGTTAAGCAAGTTGACGATGGCATCTTCATAAGTCAGTCAAAGTATGTACAAGATATACTTATAAGATTCAACATGACTGAATGTAAGGTAGCAAAGACACCCATAGCCAGAAACCACTCTCTTGGACCTAATCTTAAGGGGGAGTATGTAGATGAACATCTTTATAGGGAAATGATTGGGTCTCTTATGTATCTTAATACCAGCAGCCTGATATTATGTTTTCTACATATATATGTGCAAGATATCAAGCCAAACCCAAGATGTCACACCTGGTTGCTGTCAAAAGAATTCTTAGATATCTCAAAGGTGCTCCTAAGCTAGGCCTTTGGTATCTAAAGAACTCTAATTTTAATCTGTATGTTTATACAGATAGTGACTATGGTGGTTGCAACATGACTGCAAAGTCCACATCTAAGGGATGTCAATTCCTTGGTGGAAGGATAGTCTCATGGTAAGAAACAATCATGTGTATCTGCATCAACTGCTGAGCCTGAATACATTGCTGCTGCAAGCTATTGTGCTCAAGTACTTTGGATTCAAAATCAAATGCTGGACTATGGATACAACTTCAAAGAGACTCCTATCGACATAGACAACAATAGTGCTATCTCTATCACATAGAATCATGTGCAGCACTCAAGGACAAAGCACATCAATATCAGTTATCATCTAATTAGAGATAATCATGAAAAGGGATTGATAAAACTAATCAAGGTTGATACAAATGAACAATATGCTGATCTGTTCACAAAAGCTTTTGGTGGGTAGAGATTTAAATATCTTATATCAGCTATTTGGATGATTAACCTTGAATAGATTTTCTTAAAAACTTAATCTATATTATTTCTAAAAGGAAGTGTGTGTCCAAAGTTATCTAAATCACCTACATAAGTCCAGTTTATCTTGGAAGAAAACTTTAAAAATTGATATTCCTTAGCATTTTGAAAAATTATCAAGTGTATTTCCCTTCGAAAGATCTTAAAATTGCCTTCGGAAGAATTTTAAGTCTTCAAAACACATAACTACATAAAGGAGATTTACCTTCGGAAGAAAGGAAGAAATTTCATATTTCTTTCGAAGCCAATTTCTTCGGAGACTAAATACTCTTCGGAAGAAACTTACCTAAGTAAATTTTCTTCCGAATCCATTTTTCACTAAGCTTAAGAATATCTTCCGAAGTCAAATTTTGGCTTCGGAAGATTTTCACAAATCTTTTGAAGACAAATTTCCTTTGGAAAAAATCTCAACATCCAAGAAAACTACCTTTTTGGGTACTTTTTCAGAGGTGGGACCGACATTCGACTTTAAAGTTTATCCTTTTGCAATAACTTTGTTTCAAGTCCTTTTTCATATAATTATACCCAGTGGTTCCCCTTCTTTCACTATCTTCTACATCTGAATTCTCTCTAAACCTAAAAACCCACTCACCTCCGTTGTTCATACCTTTCTTCACTCCAAAGCAATCATAAAATGGCCAACCTCAACTACAGAAACCAATTAGATTTCTCCATGAAGCCTCACAGGATACATAACCAGGTTGCTCTGTTAGACTCTGAGAAAGATCCAAGTTTCTCAGAGGTTTGCCGCTTTCTTTCACTCTCCAACTACTTCACCTCCCTTAGCATTGATCCTCCTCTTTATAAGGATCATCTTTTGGACTTTTAGAGGACCTGCCAAGAGTTCACCATGGATGGGGAGAAGGCATTATCTGCCAAAGTGCAGGGGAAGACACTATTCATCACTCCAGCCTCCATTAACTCACACTTACCGCTGGATGATGAAGAAGGTGAAGTGTCCTTTTCAAAATCTATTGTAAATCATTCTTTGAGCAGATGGGTTATGAGGGAGCTTCTCAGTTAGAACCTTCAAGAAATGGAAGGTTTCCTCTTAATGTAAGTACCTCCTACATGTTATTATTCATAGTTTGCCTAACAAACATGGAGTATGGGACCAAATTCCAGAGGATCTCTCCTTTATAGTTCATGGAATGGTTCATGGGGTCAAGTTCAAGTATTCATAATTTGTATATACTAATTCGCTTGCAAACTTGGACTCCTTAGAGTATTACATGTTTCCTAGATATGTTCAGCACATTCTTAATTGTGAACTGGGCTCACAGTTGAAGGGAACAGGTAATATTCTTAAAATGGAAGGGAAAAGCCCGGCATCTTCAAAATAATGAGAAAGACTACTGTGGGCTTCTCAGGGGTAGAAACAACCTTGGTCCCAAAAATGTTAGAGCTCATTTCTCAAAGGTGACAACCTAGCAGCACCAGCTAGTTTTGAACCCACACCTTCCACTCCAATAACACCTACACAGCCACAAATAACCCTCATCTACCAAAGAAGATCCAAACGAACCCCTGCACAAGTTGTTTAACCTGTGCAGGCCCCAATATCACCACCCACACCGGAAGAAGTGGACACTAGAGCTCCCACTTCTTCTGAGGAGCAAACCACTCCTATTTCACCAATAATCATCCATGAGGTTCCTCATGCTCAGGCTGATGAGCTCATGACCCACAAAGCCTTAAGCCTTCACTCAAAGTCTCAACACTCTAGTAAACAAATGTTAGGGGAATGTTACTATCCCCAACCTTTAGATTTAAATCAACCCATGCCCAACCTAGAATTCTATGATAACAAAGATATAGCACTCAGTGAGTACCATGAGTCTCTCTTTTCCTTCCCTGCTCAAAGAGAGATGAGTACCTCTGTGTCCCCTATGTCTAGCCCACATCATCCACCCCCAACTGATGTGGATCTTGCTAAACCTATTCAGGAGATCCATATGGAAGATGCTCTCACTTCTGAAAGTGATTACATCATTAAGACCTCAACCATGGCAACCCAACCTATTAATACTTCAACTGAAGCTATCAGTGTGCAGGGGAAAACCAGCAGCCAAGAACCATAAGGTAGTGATGAGGAAGAAGACGTAGGTCCAATTATCTCATCCCCTAAGGATTCTTCTACTAAAGATGAGGGGAATCTTATACTGAAGGTGCAAAAACTTTCTAAAACATGCACTTATTTAGTCTCCAAGGTTAGTCACTTGGAATCTCAAGTGACTACCTTGCAAAGAAGGGTCAATGATCAATAACTTGAAATCTATGATATCAAGGAACAACTAGTTAGGAGACCCTTCAGAAGGATTCAACCAGGAACACAAGAACCTGAGGATGTAATTGACTTAACCTCCAGCTCACCTATACAAGTGGGTGATACTACCAAAAAGGGGGAGGAAGTTATTACAATCACAGAACCTGGGAGTCCTTCTTAGAGTATGGACATTGAGGACTCGCCAACCTCACTAGCAATTTTCCAGACTCAACAACCTCCTCAAATTCACATTGATGTAGACTCACTTATCTTGAGTTTATTTAAGGAGGGTATACCAAGGGCAATGCCACACCCACCTTTTGGAGCTGCAAATGAAATACATGGGTGGAGGTAGGATGATGAAAGAAGAGCCCTCATACTACATAGAGTTCAAGGACAACAAGAGGTCTTCGATTCTCATACCTTGAAATACATATGATAGTCTTTCTCTAGTCAATATGCCACTTGCCAACCCAAGTCAAAACAGGAAAGCTGACATAATGGCTAAGAGAATTCAGGATAGGATCATGGAAGAATTCAGACATAGAAGAAGACAATTGCAAGTAGGAAATGTCATTGGTCAACCGGATGTTGAGGTGGATCATAAGATTCACTTCGATAGGGAAACCTTGACTGAAGGCCCAGTGACTGAACCTGTGAGCAATGTCATAGAGTCAATCACTTCAATAACATCTTGTACCCTTAGTGAGGCACCAATTGGTAAAGGTGCTTCACAACCTCTCTCTTGCCAGAGGCTGACTGCTGAATCAGGCAATGAAGGTCAAAGCTCTCTCCACCCTGAGTCACCAAGGCCTATAAGTGACAAAGGGTAAAGGAAACTGACTCCTGAGTAGATTGAGGAGGAGGAGAAGAGAGAGGAAGAGGAAGCTAAGGGGAGACAGTTCAGCTGGTTCCTCAGGCTTCATAGAAGCTGTAATCAGGGAAGCTCCCAGGCCAAACACTCAAGATGAAGAGTTGAGGGCTACCATGTTGAACTATCTAGGAACCAGGAACTATAACATAAATGAACTTATCTCTCTTTCCTTAGAAGAGTTAAATGAACTGGCAGACTTAGAGCTGACCAAAGAGACAAAAGGAGGCAGAGGATGTAGAGTTGCTCCATAGAGTCAATGAACAAAGAAGAAAAAGAGACTATACAAGGATACTCCTTCTCTCTCCTCAGTTAATGAAAGTCCTGAGAGAGAGGTTGTGGCTACTGAACAACCTAAGGTAGACAAAGAAGCTGACAGACAAAACATGATCAACTACCTGACTGCCACAGGCCCCTATCAAGCATCTGCAGTTCTTCCCCTCTCTTATGAATACATTGAATTTGAGTACCTTAAGTAGCTGGAACAATAGTTCTTAAATGAACAAAAAGCTTCTAAGAGAAAGAAGAGGGAAGAAGCTGCAAAATCAAGGGCCATCATCCAAAAGAGCCAAAAGAAGTCTGCTAACAAACAAAGGATGATGAGCTTCTTGAAGCTGTATAGATTCTTCGGAAGGAGGCTTGGTCCAATGTATCTATCCATTATGGATGAGCACATTAGGGTGATCAAGCAGAAGCTTAAAAAATGAGATCTTATGGACTTGTATTCTCCACCAACCCAAGCTCTTCCTGAGATTGTATGACATCTGTCACCAAAAGGTCCGTCATTTAACATGAATTTCATTAACTTTTCTTTGAACATTCATTCCTCACCTTTATAAACTATTTGTGTGGATATTATACTTGCTTTATCATCTGTTACACTTGTGTTCTCATCGTTAGCGTTTCTATCCTTGAAACCTTTACAATTGTCCTTATCGTTATCATTAAATATACCATTTTTATATATTATTATTGACATCAATAAAACCATTTTTAAGTTACAAATATCATTATTTGCACTTTCATCGTTAATATAACAAGCCGATTAAGGTCGTTTTTAACCGAAACAAACTTGGGAACTTGGGGGCTAAATGCAGGGACCAAACATGACATTTTGCCAAACTAGGGCTGGGTATATAAACCCCATTACCAGCCCTAGCCACCACTTATCTTCATCTTCTTCATCTTCATTTTCTCCACTTTTCTCCTCCTCCTTGCACCGAACCGCCCCGTTTCTTCGCGTTTTCACCGGCAAACCCTCGGCTACAGCTGAGACTACTCCTTTCTTGTAGGTAGACGACCTTGGTCGTCCCTTTTCTTGCTTGTTTACTGCTGCACTTTTAGGGTTTCGGGTGCTCGGGGCCAACCCGAGCACATGAGGTCGCGTGGGTGCGTGTGTTGCCTTTCTACGTGTTCTTCTTGTTTGTACATGTTTGAAATGTGTTTCTGGAAGTCCATGAGGTGCGAATCTCATGCGCGGAGCAGCCAAAGGTTGCTCTACACTTTTGCAGTCACGATTCTGCTGTCCACACGACTGGGTCTATGTGCGACTGAGTCTATGCGATTGTGTGAGTCGTGCGACTGAGTCTATGCGATTGTGTGAAGCGTGCGACTGAGTCTATGCGATTGTGTGAAGCATGATTGAGTCTATGCGGATGAATGTATGCGTGCGATTGAGTCAATGCGGATGAATGTATGCGATTGTGCGTGTATCGCACGACTGAAGGCCTAATCGCACGAATGGAGGTTCAGTCGTACAAATGAAGCTGATTCGTACGAATGAAGGTCGATTCGTGCATATGGATGTTGAGTCATGCGATTGGGTGTTGTGTGGTATGACTGAATGCTGAGTCGCACGAATGAAGGTCCAATCGTATGAATGAAGCTGATTCGTACGAATGAAGGTTGATTCGTGCGGATGGAGTGTTGAGTCGTGCGTCTGGTCCTATCGTGCGATTGAAGTTGTTGTTGTGTGAGTTTCTTCTTGTGCGTGGTGTGTGTATGTCGTGTGATGTAAGGCGACATCGACACGGTTACCGTTGCTAATGACAATATTTAAGTTAACACTATCAAACTTACTAATGTTATTCTAAATCAATCTTAACATTTTACAATTATCAATAACCGATTTGTAACCACTAATATTTACTAAGTATTTCTCTGATAACAATGAAACTTTTACACAAATATCATCGGCAATCGCAACGATTTCTAGTATTTGGATCTACATAAGATCTAATACGTATGTCTGCTTGTGCACGTTACACGCGACCGAACTGATACAACCTGAACCGACCAAACGTTACTATGTATTTTATATGTATCATTAATGCTTAACAATAACTGTCAAAAGGTGTTTGACCGTTTACTACATACAATATTTAGAAACTTTGATCATTCATACTTACCACCTAACAAGTGAGTTTCGTGGCCCCTTTTATGCTTATTCAATACTTCAATCATTTACAAACTTGTGGGAAAAGAATGCTCACCTATTTTTATGTTGTACAACTTACATTCTTGATATCAACGTGTTACTGTTTTATGTGTACTTATCTGATACATACATGAGTTCGTTGTGTGGTACTTTCTTTACAACCATTAAATTCCGGTGTTGGAACCGACGGATAGATATTGGTAGTACTACTGGGTGGGCACCCCCACCCTCGTTTGTGGGTATACTAGTTGGTACCAACAATGGCCAGGAACGGGCCTTTGGGTGAATATATTCTGACAAGATTCTGTGTGTACGTCATTAGATTTGGTTGTGAAGCTCATTGTCATGTGATTTTGCTTACTTATAACTGTATACACGGTATTCCACAAGACAATTATGCAGCATCAATTTACTTACTATTTAAACCTATAAGCTCACCAACAATTTTGTTGACCATTTTGAGCATATCTTTTCAGGTGACAATGCTAATTGAAGATCTTGGTATGCTGCCTTAGTGGAGACCCTAGGATGCATTTTGAGACTATACAATACTTGACAAACATTCTTTTGAAACATTGTTGGTCTGATTACATACAATTATTCTTTTGAATACTTGTTCCCAGGTTGTGGGAATTACATTACAATGATATTATTTTTGATTATGTGAATCAATTACAATGTTTATGCTTATGGCTATGTTGTCGTGAATATTGACTAAACACGACACAAGTCTCCTTTGTGTCGGGTGTCATCATGACACGCTTACCATCACTTATTTATATTGCATCTCTATTATTCACAATGTGTTATGACGATCCCGTCTCGTTACATCCCCGTGTTTCCGCTCTCAGCGGGGGTGTGACAGGTTGAGGTTAAGGTTAAGGTTGAACCATAGACAACATAACATGGACCTTCAGCTACTTCACAACTAACTTCATCTTCTGTTCCACATCAAGGTTCCACTCTCTCTCCTTCTGAACCTGTGAGAGATGATGACCCAACTAAGAGAGGTGTAACAGAACAACATGGTACTCAAAACCAGCCCTCTCAGTTAAACACTCTAAAGAGGAGGAAAAGGATTGTTGCAAAGACAGTAAACAAGAAGAAAAAGGCATCCACTTCCAAACCTTAGAATGAGTCAGAACATCTTGAGGAGGTGCAACAAGAGGCTGATCAACCAACTCCTACCATAGTACAGCCTCTTGCAGCTAGAAGATCCATCTTGTCATGGACTTTTGCTACTAATCCAGACAGATGGTATGTTATCAGATATCAAGGCGGTCAAGATGTCTACTTCTGGCAAGACATACTTGATCTACCTCTGCATGATCTCCATGACATGCGAAGATATTATGAAAATCTAAGGGATCCTGACCGACTGATGAAGAAAGGAATGGCCATGATCCTAATGAGGATAATCAACTAAAGATAAACCTTCTTAGTTTTGGTAGCATCATCCTAGGGGGAGTTTGTAAGGTTTATATAGAGGCTGATACAACCAAAGCAACCAAAGGGCTTCCTGCATGCATGCACCAAAGTACCAAGTAGAACTGCTATGAAAGTTTTATACTTTGCATGAGAATTATTCTAAGTATAAAATCTTCTAAAGCTAAAAGTTCCTGCGGAAGCTTTATACTCTGCACAAGAAATATTCGAAGTATAAAGTCTTCCGAAGCCAAAGATCAAATCTTCCGAAGCCAAAGATGAAGTCTTTTGATGCTTTAAAGACAAAGTCTTTCGAAGCCAAATAAAGTGAAGACCGATTTCTTCCAAATACTTAAAAGAACATGTTTTTCTCTGATGTACTTTTACAAAAGCTTACCAACTTTCCGCTAAAACTCTGATAACTAACCAACTTGCATTAGTTGGTGAAAAGGTCCATGCTTTCGTAACTGTATATTAAGGTCTTTACCTGTAACTTTCTACTTTATGTACTTTTATCCTTTTTGTATAATATGAGGATATGAGCTATGGCATGTCATAGTCACTAGTCAAAAGGCAATTTGCCTTTTAACTCTACATTGATTTTGTTGTCTTTCAATGTTCCAACTGGCTTTCCAAGTATGGTCGGTTGTAGGGTGTAGTATAAAGTATCTTAATCTCTTGTAACTTATTTATGATGTATTGTAATGCTTGTAAGAGAACTTAAGATTAATATACATCATCCTTGAAAACCTTAAACATATTGTCTTAAGTTCTGCCTATTTACTTGCTTGTGTTCTTTACATCCGAACCCTTAAAACTTCAATTCCCTATTTGATCTGTTAAGTGCTCTAACTCTCTCCTTATTGTGAGACTGATTATACAGACCATCCCTTAACTGGTCCTGTAATCATTTTCCATCTTAATCTTCATCTCTTAAGATGATACAACAAGCTTATTAAGGAGAGGCTTGCTCTTGGGGCTGGATGGTTCAGGTTGTGCGGTAGTGATACATAGCTGATCAGCCTTCTTTTCTTTATAGGGATGAGTTAGACATGAACTAGAACTCCTGGTACTGTAGTTCATAGTTGAGTTCTCAGCCTTTACCACTTCAAATTCCTGCAGAGATAACGACTTGTTTCTACTTAGAGTTGAAAGTGGCCTTGATCTCTTGAGCCTTCTTTGATCTTGTTTTGGCTACTCTGATCAAGTTCTTCCATTTAGACTTTGTCATCCTTGGTTTCCTCCTATCCTCAGGAGAATAGTGACCCTTCTTAGGATGATCTTTTTCACTCTTCTAAGATCCTTCCATCACTATCTCCTCTTCATCCTCTTCTTCAGCGGGGTCTACGAGGGGAAGCTCATGTTGACAAGTTCCACACCTAGGAGACCTTACAGATAGTAGAGTGTGTGGAGGAGCTATCTCAGTAGATCCTAGTCTTTGCATGTTCTGATATCACACTTTTGTATGTAAGGATGAGGATATCATGTTCTTGAAGGTCTCTTCTTCAAAACATATTTTTGTGCCCTAGCTTTGCTTATCACAAGCTCAGCCTAGCAGTCAGTTAACTTAGTAATAAGATCTTTGATCTGAATCCTATAGTTGGTATGTTCATGATTAAGAAGTGAAATGGTTCTCTAAATGTTCTATTTTATGTTTATAATCATTTTCATCTCTTTTGAAATAAGCTTTTAAGATGTTTAAGGACTCAAGGTCAGATCTCATCTCTAAGTTATAGGACCTAAATATGTTAACTTTAGCAATGCATTCTAGGGTACAAAGATGTTCCAATACCTTGGCTTCTTCATGATCAGCCATTAGTGATTCGTTTAGAGATGCATCTTCAACCTGGAAACTCCAATCAAAGCCTCCTTCTTCAACAACAACTGTAGCTTACTACTTGGGCTTCTCAGTGTGTGGGGCTCCCATAGTGTAGTTTGGCTGGGTTGTGCTTGGCCATCGCTTTTCCTTGGTGCCTTACACTCCCTAGAAAAGTGTCCCATTTGGTTGTAGTTATAACACTTCACATTACTTTTATCCAGTCCAAACTTTCCACTAGATACATTGCTGGGAAACTTCCTCTCTGTCCTCTTGTAGAACTTCTTGGCTTTATGAGTGAGAAGAGCCATCTGTTGTACTATCTCCATATACTCCAGATCATATGGATGGATGCAGTCCAAGTCTTCAAGGGTGAAGAGGAAGTTGCTACTGATTTCATCAGCAGACATAAAGTCTTGTGATGAGCTTGTCTCTTGGAATGGGCTTCCTTAGATGTATCTCTCCCTTGGTGTCTTTCGAAAGGTGATAAAAGGGCCCTTTTATGAGTCATCAGGATAGCAGATGAGATGATGTCGTGGTTCTCTTCAATCCCTTTCAACCATATGGAGGGCTGAACTCTACTGATTGTTAGAGTTACCATATGGATTTTGCATGTTCATCTCCATCTGGTATCCACTGAGTATGCCTTACAACTTAGTGAGAGTAAAGGTCTTGAGGTTTTCAGTCCTCTTAATGATCATATAATAGCGTGTCCATTATCTAGGAAGAGAGGACACGAACTTCCTCACTATGTCCTTATTCTCAAGAGTTACTCCAACATCCATTAGAGTATCCACAATCTCAACATACCTAAAGTATTGTTGAGTCATAGTTTCACCTGTCTTGAAGGTGAAGTTCTCAAACTACTACTTCAAGAGGTCTTTCTTATTCTCTTTAGCTTTATTAGACCCCTCATACATCAGCTTCTGTGCATCCCGTAACTGCTTAGTAGTTTTGCACTTCTTGAAGCTTCTGTAGATGGATTCTGAAAGAGTAGTTTGGAGGACGGTCATGGCCTTCTAATCTACATCTATCTTCTTCCAGGCTTCTTCAGAGTAGTCAGCCAGTTTCTTTGGTATCATGCCACCTCCAGCAGCAGCTGAAGAGGTGCATGGTACATAAGGTCCAGAGACAACATTTCCCCACATCCTGCTGTCTTGAGACTTAATAAGGCCTTCCATTTTTTGGGACCAAGTATCAAAATCATTAGGAGTGATCAATGGAGACTTTATCATGGTATCGGTTTCCATATCAGCCTTTGAGATAGCTGCCATTTGAGATGTTAAGTGATTTGTGAAACTGAGAGGATTTATAAAAAAATTAATTTATAACTTTTTCATAAATTGAATAAATGATAAAATTATTTTATTATATAATTAAAATGAATTAAATGATTCCATAATGAAAATTTGATAGGTCAAATGTTACAGGGCTCTCGGTTCTTAGCCGAGAGAAATATGAGAGAGAGGTAGACGGTGAGTGTGGGTTGTGGTGTTGGGGTGTGGGTTATTTATGTAAGGTAGATGGATGCTTTTCTCTTTCAAACAATACATTATTCTATCATGTCTATGTTGTAAGTATGAGGGAGGAAAAAAAGATGGAGAGTATTGATGCGGTAACTAATGGGATGGGGGAGTAGGGGGTTTAGCGTAGTAGATCGTGTGGTCAAAAGTGGTGACGTTTCCTCGTGATACCAAAAGTAACCAACTTGACAACTATGTTTGGGTGATTTAGGTGGATTTTTAGTTCTTATAAGGGCAAAAATTTTAAAGGGAGTGGAAAGCTTATAAACTTTCAATACTTGTAATGTGAATATGATTATGGGAGCTACTTGGTCTATATTTAGTTGGGTGATTGATGTGTGCTAGAATATACTAAATTAAACTAACAAATAAAACTCTAACTAGACACTAAAAAAGCTTTAAATTTATAAAACTAAGACTCGATCCTAAGCAACACAACCGGCAGTGTACCGGTCGACTGCAGAATAGCTTTTAAGTCCGAGTTATCGAACCCAAAGACTTCTGTATGGAAAACGAAAACTAAACTTACCTAAGACTCGACTAAAAATACTAAGCGAAAGTAAAATAGGGGGTTTGTTTTTAAATTGTTTTAGAAAGAACTGAAAACAGGACAGACACAGGAAAAGACTAGAATTGAGTTCAGATGATTAAAAACACTACCTAGGCAGAATCCTATACACGTTTTGGCTGTTCTTCTAACGGTTTTGGAAAGACTTGTGTAACCGGGATCTAGAGATGCTAACTTAAAAGGAACCTAGAGAAACCTCGACACTTTCAAGGAAAGCAACTAGATAGACCTAATAAGCCGATAAAACACCGGTTTGTGGATTACCCTCACAGGTTCTCCAAGAGAGCTAATAACACACCCGATAGACACTCTACCTCACGGCGCGAGTGTCACAATACCTAAAGGTAAGGGGATAGATCTGGAATGCCTAATCAGACTCAGGAAACTATGATATGAGCAGGAAACTAGACTGAACTCCTCACAGAGACTCTAACCTAGCAATCAATCACACAAGATAACCTGATAACCTATTAACCTCACAGTATTAAGATTAGTTGCATATTTGATTAATCCAATTCAAGATCAATTACTTCAATGATTCAATACGTCTACCAAATCATCTAAAAACCGCAAACACAAGGCAAACGATCTAGCATGCATCCATTATATGACAGACAATCACCAAGACACATGTGAAGCAATAAATCAATCATAAGAACAGATCTAAATACACATCCACAACTAATCATGCAAACCAAATCATTATCATTAACTTTTAAACACAAGTACAATCCAAAAACCGAAAGAATATTAAACTAAACAATGTATATTCATCAAACCTAGGTAGCTACAGAAGTTTAGCCAAGAACCATATCAAAACAGTAGCTAAAGTTCATAAACAACTCAGTAAACATGATTCAAGAACAAGAGTAAACAAGAAGAAGATGAAACCAATGGATAACACCCTTGAATCTTCAATCCTCTTGCTCAATCCTTGCTCCTTGATGCTTCCAATTGCTTGTTCTCTGCTTGGGATCTCCAAAATCGTCTCTTTTCTCCTCTGGAAGTCGCCTCCTGCCGTCTGCCCCCCAATTAGGTTTTTTATAAAACCTTAAATAATGATCTAGGGCAAAATTTCTCGGTTTAGCAATCTTAGCGCGTCGCCAAAATAACCACCAAAATCTTCGCTACGCGCTAAAAACAAAATAGTCGATTTCTGACGCGGGAATCTTGGCGCGTCTCTCAGATCCTGTCATCATCTTGGCGACGCGCCAAGATAAGGATTTTCAGAAATCTCCCATTTGACCAAGCTTCTTCCGTTCCTTAGCTCGCATGCTTGTTTATTCTTCAAAAATCAACCATTTATGCTCCTTGAACCACAAATACCTGCAAATACACAAATACGTAAATAGAAACCGAAAACTAATAAAAACGGGAAATAAAGACTAAAAATATATACAGAAATCGTATGGAAAACAGATGTGTTTTGCATCACATCAAGTATCCCCACACTTACCTCTTTTTCGTCCCTGAAAAAGACTTATGCAAATGGAATCATAGTCAAGTTTAAATCTGATTTCCAACATTTAAGTCTAATTACTTATTAAAATTTACTAACGTGTTAACCGCGATCACAAAGTATATTTGTCCATTTAAACCCAACCACCGATCATCCAAGTCCCCAAGAGTATAGCATTTAGGTTCAAGTATTCTATTTTATTAATCATGAATTCTCACAAGTCGGTATCTATTCCTGTTATCAAATCTCCGAAGCATAGACTAAATCAAAAATCCATGATTTTTCTACCACTGTAACCCAATACCCACATGTATTTAAAACTAGCTTATTTTGATGGAGAAACTAAGCTGCACTATAAATATTTTTCTTTTCAGCACTTATTCTTCTTTTGCAACTTTTCATATATATATATATATATATATATATATATATATATATATATATATACATATATATTTTTTATAAGACTCCACCTAGAGGGCTGTTGCCCACTGAGTCACCATCCCCTTGAGCAACACCATAGGCTTTGTCTTTTTTTTTTTTTTTTTATTTTGTGCAAGATTTAAAAACAACAGGATCACGACCCTAACTCAGAGGTGTTGCCAGCCAAGTCGCCATCCCAGCTGTCAAGCACATAAGCTTCAGGCCACAATCATTAAGTACTGGCCTAGAGGTTTTTGAATGCCCTCTCGCACCTAATTGTCATTTTCAAACTCACACAATACTAAGATGGAATCCTAAGGCGCCACATAACGTGTGCCAACTATGCTAATCTTAAATACAAACGGGTATCAACCTACAGTGGTGCTTTTTCAACCTTCCAACAGTTTCGACTTCCATCTAGTAAGAACACATATAGTAAATTAAATATTTAATTAGATGGATTAGAATACATCTATGAAAACCCTTCAAAATCGGCTGGGCCTACCCGTGCATCCCAAATCAGACACGCTTTCAATTATTTATTATCTCATACATATAGTAGTTGAAAACCAGACACCTGACTGTACCTATCATTTTCCATTTTTAATATATGCAAACATCAAAATCAGGGAAATTTTCTAATTTTTGTTTTTTTTGTTTTTTTTTTAAAGACACACTAAAATAAAATTAACTAAACACACGCAAAAATTAAAAGAATGACTCAATGAAATTAAACCTAAGACACATGTCTTCCTATCCCCACACTTAATTTAAACATTGTCCTCAATGTTGAAACTAAAAGAAAGACATAAATAAAAAGAAGAGTTTTGGAAAAGACTTAGCTGGTAAAGCAGTGTCCAGCTGTGCAGAGTCTGAATCCAAAACCTCTGATCGTATAGCATTTCATTCGCGATCAGGAATCACTGGTTGCCTCCTTAAAAAGTGTTGGATATATTCACCCGAATGGAGATTGAGTACGGGTGAATTATTCCAAACCTGCAAAACAAACACTCTACCAGGCAAACACAGCATCAAACAGACTAAATAAAAATAAACAATCTGACTCAACAAAAAAGGGGAATACAAATAAAATAAACAATCTGACTCTACAAACTCTACAAACGGGTCATCACCCAAATATCACCAACTAGCTCAATCAGGAGGCTTCTCCTTTATCGATTTCAGCACCGCTTCTACCCTAAGCGGTAAACAAGCTTTCAACACCGAACAACTAATCATGAATTTCTTGATCTTGTTGACTCCTTCACTCAGATCAGCCCACCAAGACTTAAATCTACTAGGTCCAAAACTCATCCTTAACAAATATCCTAGTAGTTTATCAACCCGAAACATCCCCACACTTGGGGTTTGGACTATCCTCATATCACACTCATTCTTCCTATCTCTCTTTTTGTAGGAGGAAGCCTACACCTAGGGGAACTCCCAACACTCTCATCCACCTTCCCCACACTTAGGGTTTCACATGATGTAAGTACTTTCCTAATCTCTTGTTTACCTGCTAACAAAGCTTCTAAAATAACCAATTCACTTTCCGGATCAAACTCACAACTGTCCACATATTCAGGTAAACTTTCTAACTCTCCTACAAATTCATCCTCCCAGGAGTTACTACTCTCAACTTCTTCCTCAGCAATCACCCTCTCAAATTCTTCAACTATTCTATCTAACTCCTTATCTTCAGCATCTGAATACTCTTGCAAACTACACACACTTCCAAACTCACTCCTTGAACTCTTGACAACTTCCTCAATCCTAGAAATCACAATTTCCTCAATAACCAGAGGTGGGACAACCGTTAATGTCTCTGGTTCTGGGAAGTTATCTTGCTCACACTCACTTGCTAACTTAGCATCCATTGCCTTAAAATGCGATTCCCAATCAAATTGCCTCACCTCCTCCGGTGATGGAATGTAACGAGTAGTGCTACCAGGGATTTTCCTACCAATAGGGATGACAATATCAGCAACACTATCTAAAGGCTCACTATCCTCTGATAAAGTATCATGACACACCATTTTTCTCTTCTGTTCTTCCTTCCATGAGATGTATCGTTCGATGTGTTCCTCAACATCCGGATCAGAAAAATCAATAAATCTAACTGGAGGTGGGACTTGAAATTCGTCCATTATCGTCTCCGTTTTCGGGTATTGGGGAACATCAGTCAGCTCTACTCCACTTATCACATCTCCATCCTCATCATCCTCTGACTCATCATCATCACTAAAATCTAAAGAAAAATCGTAAATCCCTGGTTGAGTTTGCTCAACATCCTGCTGAACCGAAGGTGGGACTGAGATGTCCATTTTCGTCTCCGGCTCATCCTGAGTTCTATATTTTTCATTTAGCTCTACCTGCGGATCAGGATAATAATAATTTGGAGAATACCCCGATGAATTTAGGCAAAGACAAGTAAAATGGGGTCCTCCACAGATTTCACACATAATGACACTTACAGAAACAAGAAAACTAACTGACTCTACAGACTCAAATAAAAACAAATAGAATTAAAACAAACTAATTAAAAAAAATACTTAGCACAAATAGCAATTAAATCAAGTAAGTCCAATGAACGCAATCGCCAAGAAGTCCCCGGCAACGGCGCCAAAAACTTTGATGTGTGCTAGAATATACTAAATTAAACTAACAAATAAAACTCTAACTAGACACTAAAAAAGCTTTAAATTTATAAAACTAAGACTCGATCCTAAGCAACACAACCGGCAGTGTACCGGTCGACTGCAGAATAGCTTTTAAGTCCGAGTTATCGAACCCAAAGACTTCTGTATGGAAAACGAAAACTAAACTTACCTAAGACTCGACTAAAAATACTAAGCGAAAGTAAAATAGGGGGTTTGTTTTTAAATTGTTTTAGAAAGAACTGAAAACAGGACAGACACAGGAAAAGACTAGAATTGAGTTCAGATGATTAAAAACACTACCTAGGCAGAATCCTATACACGTTTTGGCTGTTCTTCTAACGGTTTTGGAAAGACTTGTGTAACCGGGATCTAGAGATGCTAACTTAAAAGGAACCTAGAGAAACCTCGACACTTTCAAGGAAAGCAACTAGATAGACCTAATAAGCCGATAAAACACCGGTTTGTGGATTACCCTCACAGGTTCTCCAAGAGAGCTAATAACACACCCGATAGACACTCTACCTCACGGCGCGAGTGTCACAATACCTAAAGGTAAGGGGATAGATCTGGAATGCCTAATCAGACTCAGGAAACTATGATATGAGCAGGAAACTAGACTGAACTCCTCACAGAGACTCTAACCTAGCAATCAATCACACAAGATAACCTGATAACCTATTAACCTCACAGTATTAAGATTAGTTGCATATTTGATTAATCCAATTCAAGATCAATTACTTCAATGATTCAATACGTCTACCAAATCATCTAAAAACCGCAAACACAAGGCAAACGATCTAGCATGCATCCATTATATGACAGACAATCACCAAGACACATGTGAAGCAATAAATCAATCATAAGAACAGATCTAAATACACATCCACAACTAATCATGCAAACCAAATCATTATCATTAACTTTTAAACACAAGTACAATCCAAAAACCGAAAGAATATTAAACTAAACAATGTATATTCATCAAACCTAGGTAGCTACAGAAGTTTAGCCAAGAACCATATCAAAACAGTAGCTAAAGTTCATAAACAACTCAGTAAACATGATTCAAGAACAAGAGTAAACAAGAAGAAGATGAAACCAATGGATAACACCCTTGAATCTTCAATCCTCTTGCTCAATCCTTGCTCCTTGATGCTTCCAATTGCTTGTTCTCTGCTTGGGATCTCCAAAATCGTCTCTTTTCTCCTCTGGAAGTCGCCTCCTGCCGTCTGCCCCCCAATTAGGTTTTTATAAAACCTTAAATAATGATCTAGGGCAAAATTTCTCGGTTTAGCAATCTTAGCGCGTCGCCAAAATAACCACCAAAATCTTCGCTACGCGCTAAAAACAAAATAGTCGATTTCTGACGCGGGAATCTTGGCGCGTCTCTCAGATCCTGTCATCATCTTGGCGACGCGCCAAGATAAGGATTTTCAGAAATCTCCCATTTGACCAAGCTTCTTCCGTTCCTTAGCTCGCATGCTTGTTTATTCTTCAAAAATCAACCATTTATGCTCCTTGAACCACAAATACCTGCAAATACACAAATACGTAAATAGAAACCGAAAACTAATAAAAACGGGAAATAAAGACTAAAAATATATACAGAAATCGTATGGAAAACAGATGTGTTTTGCATCACATCAGTGATTTATATAAAATTTCATATATATTATTGTTTGTATAATAGACATTATTACTTATATCTTTGATGTATATCACTGGATTTGAGTGTTATGGATCATTGGTTTTATTTTTTTAATATATAATTCTTCACCAACGTTCACATTAGTTTGGCTAACCATGCATGCAAGCTGGAAGTTCTCAAATTACTCAATGTGTGATAATGATACGCATGACTTTGCTAGATGCTATATGAACTAATTTATGCAATTTAAACTGTAGTAGGAAATTATGATTCTTACACACTATCTGGTCCTCATAGGTTGATAGCCAATCCATTCTAAATACTATAGCAAATCCTCTAAGGTTATGGAAATAACCAAGTCAGAAACGTTTGAGCCTTACGTTCTATGACACACTCATTTATAGCTCCTCCCAAACGAGCTTTTTATTCCTAGTATTACCACTTTTGGCTTCAAAAATCTACACTGTAGTGTCTACACTTACCATAGTTATAGCGTTTCATAACTTTTGGGCAATCACTTGAGAAATGCCTCATCTTATAACATAGATAACAATAGTTAGATCTCACCCAGAACTTACACGTATTCTTCCTCCCATATTTCTTACACAACCCAAATGCTTCTATTTTATCCATCTTGTCTCTATGACTAGAACTTTTACTACTTGTACAATTTCTTCTTGGGCTCAGTCATGTTTAAATTAGGAGTTCTAAACATCATCATGCAGTATACCACTCAATTTTACCAACGAATCAAAAGCCTTAGGTGAACTAGCTTTTACATACATGTGCATAATCTACGATAGTCCCTAATGTAACAGTCCATCATAAACTCTTTAGCATTTACTATATGAGGGAATATCTAAGATATCTCATCATTCATATAAGTAAACTGGTGATGAGTCTTGTTACCATCTTGAAATCCTAAAAGTTTAGCCTCCATCATGTCAATCTTATCCTGTGGGCATAAATGCTTCTTTAGATCATTCCACTTCTTTCCCTTGATATCCTAACACTTCTTAGTTTGCTTAATTTTTTTAGAAAAGAATAAATCTTCAAATATAAGTGAGTGTGTGACATACATGCCATCTTGATTATCCTGCCACCTGCTAATCTTAATAATCGCTTATATCTCAATGATCTGCTAGAATGAAAATATAAAACATTTCATGTTATACAATTACGGGGGTTTACACCGTTGAAAGTCCTATAAACACACACCATGGTAGGCTCCTTATCAACCTCCTTATGGCCATCACCTATCTCTAGATCTTTAGTATGTTTGTTATTATATCATTTACTTCCTTTGCTAGAGTTGCCTATTCTTTCAGTAGCCCACTCCTTGATTGCCTACTTTAATGCTTTAGTTAAAACTAAGAGCATGTAGAGAATAATCAGATGAACTTCATCAATATTTTTTCCCTAACTATGGGCTCCAAGGTAGTCCTTTCTTTAGAAAGTCTTATCTAGTTTATCTCAATATCCTCATGTTTTTCCCCCGCCTCACTTCTTGTAATCTTTGGTCTATCACCATATCAACCACAGACACAACCACGAGCACCTCTTCATCTAACTCGTCTATCTACCATTTCTTTTGATACCTATGATGATATAATAAACACCAACATCGTCATTCAATGTAATGGTTCATATTATGATAAGTACTACAAGTTTTTAATAATAGTAGACAGTTGTAATTAACAACTTACCTTGCATTCCATTTACTAAATATTTCTTATTATAAGCACTACAAGTATAGAATTGCACCTATATCTATACACTCATGGCAACAAGCTTCATTACTGGAATCCTTGACTACGTCTCATTCTCAATTTAAATTTAGGCATCGGGAAACCCCTAATCTCTCGAGCTATAGCTCTGATACTAACATGTAAGACCCTAAACCCTAAGGACCTCATAATTAGGTTTATACCTAAGTGCATAGTTTATAAATGGAAAGTTTAATTATGAACGCAATAGAAAACATCTATATACAACTGTAAGGTTTATATTAAAGGCTGATACAACCAAAGCAACCAAGGGCTTCCTGCATGCATGCACTAAGTACTAAGTAGAACTGTTGTGGGAGTTTTATACTTTGCATGAGAATCATGTGAAGTATAAAATCTTCCAAAGCCAAAAGTTTCTGCAGAAGCTTTATGCTTTGCATGAGAATTATGCAAAGTATAAAAACTTCTAAAGCCAAAGTTATTGTGGAAACTGTATACTGTGCACAAGAATTATTCCAAGTATAAAATCTTCCAAAGCCAAAGACCAAATTTTCCAAAGCCAAAGATGAAGTCTTTTGTAGCTTCAAAGACAAAGTCTTCCAAAGCCAAAGATGAAAGTCTTCCATAGCTTCAAAGACAAAGTCTTCCGAAGCCACATGAAGTGAAGACTTATTTCTTCCGAAGACTTAGAAGAACATGCTTTTCTCTGATGTACTTTTACATAAAGCTGACCAACTTTTCACTACAACTCTGAAGACTCACCAATTTTCAAGAGTTGGTGAAAAGGTCCATTCTTTTATAAACTGTACATTGAGGTCTTGGGTCTGTAACTTTCTACTTTATGTACTTTTCTCCTTTTTATAATATATTAGGATGTGATCTATGCATGTCATAGTTACTAGTCAAAAGGCAATCTGCCTTTTCACTCTACATTGATTTTGTTGTCTTTCAATGTTCCAACTGGCTTTCCAAGTATGGCTGGTTGTAGGATGTAATATAAAGTATCTCAGGGTCTTGTATTATAAAACTTATGCATTGTAACTCTTGTAAGAGAACTTGAGATTAATATGCAACATTCTTGAAAACCTTATATATATTGTTCTTAAGTTCTATCTCATTCTTACTTGTGTTCTTTACATCTTGCTCCCAAACCAGGTTCCCTATTTGAACTGCTAAGTGCTCTAACACTCTCTTTATTATGAGATTGATTGTATTGTCTATCCCTTAAATGGTCCTGCAATTGCTATCAGAGCATTGTAGGCTCTTGATTGTAATATCTCACTATCTTAAATCACCTCAGTTCTCACAAAACACTTAACATTTAAAATGCAGCATCCAAGGCTGATATGGAAACCGGTACCATGGTAATGTCCCCACTGATCACTCCTGATGATTTTGATACTTGGTCCCTAAAAATGGAAGGCTTCATCAAGTCACAAGACAGCATGTTGGTACACATTTCCCTAGTTCTAGTTCTAGTGTGCTTAAATGTAAATGACTTTCACTTTGATTACACTGATGTCATGTTTTTATATATGTAATGAAAACTCTTTATTGAATGATAATTGGTTATTGAATGTCGTATCCAGTGTTGTAAAAATCGCCGCCTAGCACCGATTAATCCCCGATTAATCGCTAATCGGTCATCCACCGATTCGATTTTAGCTAATCGCCTAGTTAATCAGTCAAAGGTCAAAATCAGTCAAAATTGGCCAGAAATCAAAGAAAATTGGTCAAAACTAGTCAAATTTTATCACATTTGGTCAAAATCAGCTAAAATTTAGAGAAAATTAGTCAAAATATAATACAAATCAGTCGGATATAAAAAATTATATGTATAATTTTGAAAAATATTGTATACATATTTATAAATTTGTAAATTAACATATAAAATCCCAATCCGATTAATCCCTATTAATCCCGATTAATCCCTAGTCCCTACCCCACCGCCCGACTAGCGACAAGCGATTTTTACAACCATGGTCGTATCTATTTATATTATTGTTTATTACATGCTTATATGAACATGTTATATGGTTTTACAGTTGTTAGACATAGTTCTGTATCGTTAAAGGTTCAGGAATGTGTTTAATCAAGGCTTATGATCTAGTAGCATGACTGGACCATGCTAATGGGCCAGACGCACGACTAAACCATGTGATTGAGCCAAACGCACGATTAAGTCAAAGACTGGCTCAGTCATATGAATGAATCAATCGTGTGGGTCAGTCGTCCATGTGAGTGGATCATATGACTCAGTCGCACAATAAAGACTGTAACCTATAAATACCACTAAATTCATGAAAAAAAAGAACACTTCGAGAATTCACAACCCTATCCGTCCCAGAGCATCGAAGTCATCCTTCCAACTTCATAGAGCGTTCCTGATCATTGCTAATCAATTCTTAACGTTTTCTAATCGTTAGTTTGGATCAGATTAACGTTCTCCCTGATTGGATCGCCAATCAAATAGGATTCCGCACTATTTGATCTAGTTTTCACATAGATTCGGTTAGTACCAGTTCGTACTCGGTCCTAACATGTGGTATCAGAGCTTTGGCTCTCGATTCTATGTGGATTCAATCATGTTTTTGCAAAAATCAACGTTTTTCAATCAAAGATCCATTCCTTTGCTTTAAAATTTTGATTTTTACGAGTGCATGTGTTCAAAAGTTCGTATTTTTTGAGTTCTAGCCGACTAGGGTTTTCAAAATCGTGATTTTGGTCGAATCGAGTGAAAATTTTGAAAAAATTTCGAAGTCAGACGTCTCAATCGCACGATTGATCCAATCACACGACTAAACTTCATACGCACAGCTCAGTCGCACGATTGGTTCAATCGTCTGCTCATTCGCACGTTTAAGCTCATTCGTTCGGTTCAGCTCAGTCGTATAGTTCATTCGTATAACTTAACTCATACGCATAGGTTCATACGCACGATTGACCTCAATCGCACGTGTGAACTCAGTCGCACACTTCAATCATCCGATTGACTTCAATCGCACGGTTGAGTCTCATTCGCATTCCCCAGTCGCATCAGTCAGTTAGATCATCAAGTTTTTCAGTCTAAGTCATCATGGACGAACAGCACTTTGCTTTCTCAGCCGGGAAGGACTCTAGAATTCAGAATCTCTTTCATTTGGAAAATGAGATCGGAAATCACAACAAACCACTGAAGCTTCTGTCACTTAACGAATATCCTCAATGGAAGCAATTGTTTGAAATTCATTTGAATGGAGTAGACACCAACTTATGGAGCACTATTGAGACTGGCTACACTATGCCAGTTGGAGCTGACGGTGTTCCATTGACTCTAAGTGGTTTGAATGAGGCGCAAAAGGTTGCGTACAATGCTGAGAAGAAGGCCTATGCATTGTTGACACAGTCCATCCCAAAGGATATTTTCCATCAGTTCTCAAAGCACAAGCAGTGCAAGAAGTTATGGAAGGCTCTAGAGAAGCGGTATGAAGGAAATGCAACGCTTAAGTCTCCAAAGGCTAAAGCTTTGAAGAAGGAATTTGACAACTTCTCGTCAATCGAAAATGAGAGTTTGGATGACGTTATCGATCGCTTCTATCATTTGATGAGTGGACGGCACACTCATGGGGTTAAAACGTCTATGGAAGATAAAGTGTCGAGTCTGGCTGATGGTTTACCTGATAAGTGGGATTCATTTGTTTCTACTTTAAGACATAATGAAGTGCTGGAAACGTTGGATATAAATGACTTTATTCTGAAATTGAGAGAGGGAGAGCTAGGACATAAGTACAAGTCTAAAAAGGGAACCTACACTCAGAATCCTTCTCTATACAATGTGACTCCTACTACTGCTGTGTTGTAACACCCGTAATTTCTTATTAAAGAAACTAAAAGAATAAAATAGAAAGAGAAAGGAAAGAAAACAAAAGTTACTTTTGTTTTAAGGGCCAAAAGTGTCAAATGGGCAAACTTTCTATTAATTCTTTGTACAAAAGGTGGTATGGCACCCACGTTGTCTGCATTTTCACTGCATTCGATATCTTTAGAGAGAGAAAGTAGAAGGAGCAGAAAACCCTCGGATTTTTGAAGAAGAATCTGTAAACTTGGAAGCTTTTGGTAAGAATTCTCGAGTTTTTGAAGTTTTAGATGATTCTAGAACCGTATGTGTGCTTATAAGTGTGTCTTGTGTGTTCGGGTGGTGTGGTGTGTGTGTTCTAGGTGTTAGAACAAGTTGAGAAGGTTCGGGTTGAAGAGTGTAAATTCGAAGAAGACAACTAAGGTGAGTTCTAGACCCCGTTTTACTGTTTTTAAATGTTTTAGGGCTGGAAATGCATGTAAATATGCTTTTATAAAATTGTGGGTTGATACCCGTATGAATTAATTGTATGTATGTTTATGTTTATGTTAGATTTATGCATAGAATTATGTGCATATGTTTAGAAATAGGCATTTTGATGTTTTGGATTCGGATTATGAATTAGACACATGAGTAGGATGCTAATGTGACTGAAAATGGGACTTAGAATAAATAAGCAAAAGTTGGTAAGTCCACTAGTGGTCATACGACCAACAGTGTGGTCGTATGACCAGAATATTTTTCTAAGTGTTGAGCCCAATAGGACTCATACGACCAACAGTGGTCGTATGAATATGTGATATTTTCTAAGTATGAGGCCCATAGGACTCATACGACCAACAGTGGTCGTATGATCATGTGGAAATTTTCTAAGTATAGACTCATACGACCAACAGTGGTCGTATGATCCAAATATGTTCCTAAGTCCAGGGGTGGTACGACCATCAGTGGTCATACGACCAACAGTGTGGTCGTATGACCAGCTGATAAATCTAAGTGTTAAGTGAAAAGTCCAGCAGTGCTCATACGGCTAATAGTGCTCATACGCCCAGAGGGCTTATACGCCCAATAGTGCTAAAACGCCTAAACACTTAGAAATTTTCAGGAATTTCCAGTAAGTCCAAAGTTCGAGGTTTGACCAGGGTTGACTAGGGTTAATAAATGACGATGTCTCATGCATATAATGATGAGAATGATTAACCCTAATTGTTACTAATATTATTATTAGTATATTGTTGTTAACAATATTATTAAAATATTGTTAAGTAAGGTATGATGCTATGCATGATGATGTACGTATGATGATGAATGTATGATGATGAATGTATGATGAATATGTATGATGTGTGTATGTTCCTTGTGATTGTGTATGCTTATCTTTCCGAAACTTTACGAATAACGAGAAATGAATTAATGAAGTATTATGCATCGTAAAGTGAAAGATAATGAAAGAGGAACATGATGACGAATGCATGTATTAACGAATGAACGAAATGAAGAATGATGATGAATACATGCATTAATGAACGAATGAATTATGTCTTGCAAGCATTGAATAACGCGATTGGTCCTCTATGTGATTGACCATGGTCATGGTACCTCTACCACTTACCTCTAGTACCGGGCATACGTTTTGTTGTTCATATGTTGACTTCGGCCCGGTAGCTAATAACGTTCGGGGTGTAGCATATGGTATTGGTACAATTAACCTTTCAATGCGTGCAAGTAAGTATGAACGGGATTCTTGTCATTCGACCACAGTAATCATAGCCGAGTGCTATGAAGTGGGTAAAGCCTGACAGAATCCATACGAGAAGTTAAAGATAATGATGAATAACGAATGATGAAGATAATAATGAATATTATCTATGTGTACGTATGATGTATGAACACATGAACGAAAGGATACTTTTAAATAAGTAAAAGTATGTTTTATTAAAAAACTAGAACTCACTCAGCAACGCTGACTTTTATGTATTTTCCAGTTGGCAGGTAGGGTTGCTGAGGATGGCGCGAGGCGGCTACTCAGTTCTTTTGGGATGGCATTCTTTTGTTAATGTTTTTGTATTGTAATGCAAACAAACGATATTTTGTAACGGGTGTTGTATTACTTTGCAAAAGCATTTATAGTAAATTTAAAGTTTCCGCTGCATGGTTTTTATTAAATTGTATTAAATGTATGTTTTACGGGTAATGACGACCAACTGTGAGGTGCCCGGGAACGGGGCCTTACATGTGTCTTCAAGTGCACCTTTGCAGACAGCTTTTGTGTTTAACACATCTGTAAGCATCCCAAGTGCATCCTCAAGTTGTGAATCAGGTGGATCATCAAGTGTCCAATTCAGTCCTCCAGAAGCTTAATCAATGAAGTTGAAAACAGAGAACTTGAGCAACGTAACTGTCGAAGTCGCCAAAGAGCACATGGACTTGCTTGCTGCAGTGGTCCAATCGTATGACGGGTTAGTTGCAGGGAAGATTGGAAATTGTCATCTAGCAGATGAAGATTACGAGCAAGTTGATGAAATAGAGCTTTAACGGATGGATATCATGTGGGCTCTCGCTAGTGCTGTGCGTAGAGCAAAGAAGTTTGTTAAGAAGACGGGACAGAACCTGATGGCTACAAAGGATACATCTTTTGAATTTGACAAGTCAAAAGTCACCTGTTTCAACTGTGGTGAGAAAGGCCATTTCAAGAGAGAGTGTGTCAAACCTAAGAAGACAGGAAATGGCAACCTGTTTTCTTCAACCAATAGGCAGGATAAGGACAAAAAGGTAGCTTCAACCAACCATGACTCCAAAGCCATGGTAGCATAGGGTGATGAAGGACAAGACTGGTCCTTTCGTTTCTTATCTGATGGTGAATCTAACATTGCATTGGTTGATGATCTGAATGACGACTCAGCGAGTGAGGGGGAGAACTCGGCTGAGTTTGATACTACGGATGTGAACGAAACTATGGCTGCTGTTGATCACCTGGTGGAGGATGTATTGAATGCAGGATCTGCAACACACCAAGAACCCCAGGCTGCTTTCATGGCTGGCACTTCTACATCTGCGCAGGTAGAATCGGAAGAAGCTCTCTTTGATAAACATGCTTGTGTTGATTGTAATAAATTTAGAGAAAGCATATATTTAAAATTTTCTAGGTTGTTAGATCATAATGACAATTTGGTAAAAGACTAAAAACTGTGCACTGAGGCTAATCGGGTGTTAAAACAAAATGAGAGCAGTTTTAAAGAGAGAATTGAATTATTGAGAAAACAACTAAGGGAAACCGAGGTTGTAGCTTTTAACCAAGAAAATGACATAAAGTTTTATTTAAATTCAATTAAGGAAGTTAAAAAAGAAAAAGCTATTCTTCAAGTGGAAAATGAGTCATTAAAACAAAGACTACATAGTTTAACTAGTTCCTCACATATCATAAAAAACTTGGTTAAAGAAAGAAACAATAGGGAAGGGATTGGTAATAAAGTTGTGCCTCCACCACATGAGATTCTTTTGAACACTAAACAACGTCCGATTAATAATAATCATGTCAAGGATCATGTGGTGACTACTCCTTTGGTCAGCGATCCTGACACTGCAGTTAAATCTACACCTCAGATGACTGATCAGAAGGAATCAACTTCGAGCACAAAGGATGAAGTCTTAGTTAGGGACTGGGTGGTAGAGGATGATCACGTGCCTCTTGGTTTGGGTTCACCGACTGTTGTGTCAAAATCAAGAATTTCAAAAACAACTCAGTCTAAACCGGTCAAGCAAGATCTCAACAATGTGAAAAGACAAAATAACCAAAATATTAAACAAATCAAATTTGTCAAAGAAGGTGAAAAACCTAAGGTTGAGACCAAAAGGACCAATCCTGAAGCGTACTGCCCACCCCATAAATGATCTCCTAGTCCTGTTGAAAGGAGATCATGCTATACTTGTAGACAAAGAGGACACATTTCTTCATGCTATCCTTGCTATCAGACACCTAGACGTAAAATTGAATTGGTTCAGGAAGTTAAACCGTCTTTTTCAAAACAGAGGTCTAAAACACCTGTTAGGTCTCACACCCCTTCCCAACACCAAAGACAACACAGACAAGCCACAGGCAAGTTTACGATGCCTGAGGCAAAACCGATTTCTGAAAATAGGCCTAAAGTTCAAACTGTTAATCAGTCTCTGGTTTACCACAAACAAGCCTTACACAAGGATGGTCTGTGGAAAGCTAAAACATCTGATGTGTCTGATAGTGGTGATAAGAAGAAGAACGAGGTTTCTCCTACTCCAAATGGATAGTAGGTGGAGTTTGTGATGTGCGATGCCTCTGGGAAACCCAAGCCAGTAAAGGCTTGGGTCCACCTCCTTAACAAATCTTTTTCTATTGTTGTGCAGGTTGTCCGCTACTGTGCTTCTACCAACACATGGATTATTGATAGCGGGGCATCCAGGCACATGACTGGGAATCATTCTCTCCTTTTCAACATCAAACAAATTAAAGGGGGACATGTTTCTTTTGCTGGTAACAAAGGTGGGTACATCACAGCTCAAGGAGAAGTAGGTAATGGGCAGGTAAAGTTTGATAAGTTAAATTATGTTCAGCAGTTAGAGAACAATTTACTTTCAGTTTCTCAGATATGTGACAAGGGCTTTAAGGTTATGTTTGACAATAGGAAATGTTATATTCTGAAGAAGGAAATGGATATCCCTGAGGAGCAGGTACTAATGTCAGCTTTAGGGTACAATGATTTGTACGTCTTGGACATGTCTAAAGCTTCTACAACTGATTCCACTGCTCAGTGCTTCTTTTCAAAGGTAAAGGAGAAGGAGTCCTTTTCATGGCACAGGAGAATGGGACACATAAATCCTCGGAAGATGAATCATCTGATTTAGAACAACTTAGTTAAGGGAGTAACTGTTAAGAACTTCCAACTTCTGGATTTTTGTGTCTCGTGCAAAAAAGGAAAGCAGACCAGGAAGTCTCACAAGTCCAAGAACATTAATTCTATTGAGATGCCCCTGGAGCTTCTACATATGGACCTGTTTGGTCCTGTCAACATAAGGAGTATAGCAGGAGACTGTTACTGCTTCATAGTCACTGATGACTACTCGAGATTTTCATGGGTGATGTTTCTGAAAGCTAAGTCAGAGACATTTGAATTGTTTAAAGTGCTCGTGACTACACTGGAATCTCTGTACAAACTGAAGGTAAGGAAGGTTTGTTCAGACAATGGAACTGAATTCAAGAATCAGTGGATGAATGCTTTCTGCAAAGAAAAGGGAATTGTTCATTAGTTCTCCTCTGCATACACGCCACAGATGAATAGGGTTGCTGAATGCAAGAATAGGAGCTTGATCAAGACTGCAAGGACTATGTTGGAAGATTCAAAGCTGTCAGTACAGTTCTGGAATGAAGCAGTTGCCAATGCGTGCTACACGCTTAATCGTGTGTTGGTAGTCAAGCGGTATGGGAAGACTTGCTATGAGTTACTTCAGAAGCGCGAACCAAACCTGGAGTATCTGTAACCTTCGGAGCTCCATGTATGTTACTGAAGAAAACTCCGGAGGGAAAGTTCAGCAAGAAAGCAGATCAGGGGATCTTTCTAGGATACAGCATACCAGACAAACGGGTTTGTAATAACTCGACAGGTCAGGTAGAAGTGTGGTGGAACATAGATGTGCAAAGATACACCACCCCCTGCTGGAAAAGGACCATCGTCATTCTTCGATTACGATGGCTTTTTCAAATCATTCAACCTTCCTCCGACATGTTCAGATGACGAGATTGCTGCTCAGATGATGTTCGATGTCTTGAATACACCGAATCTAGATATCAGCAATATAGCACCAGCCAGTGGTGCTTCGGGATCTTTAGAAACTGCTTAGGACGAGAGTGATGATTCATCAGAAGATGAAGAAGTAGTTGAGACAAGCAATGAACATAACGTTAATCAAGATAGAAGCTCAACAGATGCTGAGAATACATCAGGGAATCCGAATACTGAACCTACTATCACAAATCTAGATACTAAAGTTGTCGTTCCTACGACACCTGTGACTAGGATCAGTGTGAATCATCCCCCGGAGACTATCATTGGGGATCTTCACTCCGGTGTGTAGACGAGAAATCAGCTATACTCTGCTGATTATGTTGTGATTATGGAAAAGGGCTATGTGAATAATGGGGCTTTCAAATGTTTTGTTTATCAAGTCGAGCCCAAACACGTTTATGATGCCCTGAAAGATGAGGTCTGGGTCAATGCTATGCAGGAAGAGCTGCTATAGTTCAAGAATCTTGGAGTGTGGACACTCGTTGACAGGCCTAAAGGAGTGAAAGTAATAGGCACCAAATGGTGCTACACTACAAGAAGGACAACCAAGGTGTTGTAATCAGAAACAAGGAAAGATTGGTCATTCAAGGCTTCAGACAAGTCGAGGGAGTCGACTACAATGAAGTGTTTGCACCTGTGGCAAGGAAGGAAGCTATTCGCATCTTTCTGGCCTATGCATCCTACATGAAGATAAAAGTTTATCAGCTGGATGTTAAAAGTGCATTCTTTCATGGAGAAATCCATGAAACTGTATATGTCAGTCAACCCAAGGGATTTGAAGATCCTTACCATCAGGACAGAGTCTACAAGCTGGACAATGCTCTGTATGGGCTACATCAAGCTCCTCGAGCTTGGTATGAGAAGCTCTCCACCCACCTACTTAAGCATGGTTTTCATAGGGGTGTGATTGACTGCACATTGTTTATCAAGGAGAAAGATGGAGATTTACTAATGGTGTAGATTTATGTGGATGACATAATCTTCGGTTCCTGAAATGAAGATTTATGTAAAGAATTCGAATCTGTGATGAAGGCAGAGTTTGAAATGAGTGCCATAGGAGAAATGAAGTTCTTCCTAGGTTTACAGGTGGATCAGACACCTACCGGTATCTTTCTGCATCAAACTAAGTATGTTGGAGACATTCTTAGCAGATTTGATATGGAAAATGTCACAGCTGCTGGTACCCCACTTGCTACAAATCATGATGTGTCACCAGATGAGAATGGTGATTTGGTGGATGCTACCATGTATTGTGGGATGATCGGATCTCTCATGTACCTCATTTCCTCGCGTCCGGATATCATGTATGCCACGTGTCTCTGCTCCAGATATCAAGCCAAACCAAAAGTAAACCATCTGATCGGGGTGAAGAGGCTTTTTCATTATCTGAAGGGTACTCCAACACTGGGGTTGTGGTATCCTCATGATGATGACTTTGAGCTAACAGCGTGTAGTGCCTCAAACTATGGTGGATGCAAAGTGAATTACAAGTCTACATCAGTGGGGTGTCAGTTCTTTAGAAGGCGATTAGTCACCTAGCAATGCAAGAAGCAGACATCTGTTGCCTTGTCAACATGTGAAGTTGAATACGTTGATGCTGCAAGTTGCTGCTCTCAGATCATTTGGATTCAATAGCAGATGCGGGACTACGGTTTGCAATTTTCTAATACCCCTATCTTTGTTGATATTTCTGCTACCATAGCTGTAACTAAAAATCATGTTCAATACCCTAAAACAAAACACATTGGCGTAAAGTATCATTTCATACGCGACTGCTATGAAAAATAGTTAATTGATGTAATTAAAATAAACACGGATTTTTAGCGCGCCGACCTCTACACTAAACCGTTTGATAAACCCAGATTTTTCTATCTGTTAGAGGTCAATGGCGTGAAAAAGAAAGAAGATGTGATTCCAGAGGAATCAAGTGCTAAGTCCGACCGTGTCTAGCTTTTAATTTTGTTTTTACTGGTTCTGTTTATTTCTTGCTTTAGAAAATTTCAAAAATCCAAAAAGATATTCAGTTTTTAAAATATGGGGAGAGTTAGTTAGTTTGTTACTTACATAAAAAAAGGGGGAGGGCAGATAAGCTAAAAAGGCAAAAACAACAAATTTAAGATTATGATTCAACACTATGGAAAGTGATGGTACACAGGCATCGAGTTGCTAGGAACACCAAAAAGATTTTCAATTTTTGTAATTTTAGTTTAATTAAATCATAGAAAATTGTTAGTCAGTGAATTCTAAGTCTAACAAATTGGGAAAATGATAGTACGCTTGTTTGTTACTGTAGTTACATGGAGAAAGTCGATCTAGGGAGGTGCTAGTTCACTATACGATGTGTCGGTAGATTCAACACAATAGACTAGTAGACACCATTGGTGATTCAACTTAAAATTAAATCAATCAACAAGTTGTGGTTTCCTATAGTATCCCTGTTTTGCACAATCAATCAATTTCCAATAAGGTGTGAGGAGCAATTTAATGCCATAAGTGTGTGCAAATACCCCAAAAACATAGAGCAAAAAGATGACAAATGTCACAAAGCAGCAAATTAAGCAAAATAAAATAAGGCTGATGACAAACGTCACCGCTTAATTGTATATTAAATAATATTGCTCTAAGAAGAAGATAGGTCTTGCGCCTCTCTGCTGTGCGATGGCACTGACCTGAGGCTTGGCATAACCTATCCGTTCTAAGAATTCATTGTTGGTTGCGCCTATATGCTGTGCGATGGCACTGACCTGAGGCTTTGCATCTCTTTGAAAGCTCTTAGAACTAAAATCTTCTTATTCCCCGGACCGCTCAAAAATCTCCTGAGGAAGATTGATTACCATATACTGGTGGGACACACAAATACTTGTTGCTCTAATTCACCTAATTAATCACTGATGTGTGTCAAAAATCTGTGTATCGATTTAAGTGGACAAGTATACTGACAATCGTCGTGGCTGCACTGCCTGATGTTCAAAATCAATGTGTGTTACATAACAGATCAAGCATGATTTCCAGTTAGCGCTTAGAAGTCTTAGATGAATGAGAAACTGTGATATGTAAATATGTTTGTTTCCATTTCAATATATCTATAAAAGTTCCAAGTAATTGCGTTTATGCTTGTCTGATTCCATATGAATCTGTCTTAGAAATGACGTTAATGCTAATAGGCTATTCTGCTCAGGGGGAGAATCATTTTAAAATGATTGTTAAAGTTTTTTTAAAGCCTACCCTAACAAAATCACAAAAACATGTTTATTTTTGTTACTTAATTAAGTTTTCTAGTTTTTCAAGTTTTATGTATAGTGTGTCAGTGTCGGACTGTGCTACGAGATTCATCTCTATGAATGTCACAAAATGAACTTAACGTAAATCTTGAATCACTTGTTTCTAAAAAAGTAAAAGGATCACGTCTGAGGTGATCGGGTGGATAAATGGATCACGTCTAAGGTGATCGGGTGGATAAATGGATCACGTCTATAATGATCAGGTGGATAAATGGATCATGTCTGAGATGATCAAATGTTCCTAAATGTTTATCTAATTTAACTGAGATTTTAACTGAGATTGAAAATGTCAAACTCTTAAGTATGGACCATTCGTATGACTGAACCATAAGTATGGTTCAGTCACACGAATGAAGGATGAGTATGGCCCAAGCGTACGATTGGATCATAAGTATGGACCAATCGTACGACTGACAAGATCAGTGAAGCTCATTCGCATGATTGGTACATCAGTATGGACCAATCGTACGAAAGGCAGGGTCAGTGGCCCTCAATCGCACGATTGGATTCATGAGTATGGATCAATCGTACAATTGGTTGGGTCGGTGAACTTAAACCGCACGTATGTGAATGCGTATTACTCATGCGTACGACTGAACCTCTGTCACACGTATGAAACATGCGTATGGGTCCATATGTACGCTTGAAATCACAGCGGGTATAAAAGGAAGGCGAGTCGGTCGCGAACCCTAATCGCATACCTGACTCACGTTCGAATCCCGAAATTGCTAACTCCCCTTACCAAATTTTTCCTTTGATATTCTTGTGCGCTTGTGTTTTCCGATCATTTCCGTACCATTTTCAGGTATATATTCGCAGGAATCATGTCCCTTTTGGTCGAAAATCGATCGTACGGTACAATAAAGAGTACCAAACTGAAATCTCTTATAATAAACACCTAAACGACCATTAAAGTTAAATTAATCATGTCAATGGTGTTTAAGATGTAAATACACGTCTGTGGATCCAAATTTCAAGGCCAATTATGTTGATTTGCAAAATGTTCAAAATTACAAGACGCGGTCTGTCAGTGTGCGACTGGACACCCTGATGAACTTCAATCGTACGATTGAGTCATACGCATGGTTCAATCGCACGGCTGAGTCATACTCAGTCGGGTACTCGGTCCTACAATTAGGCTCAGTCGTGTGGATCAATCGCACGGTTGAATCACACTTGTGAAAATTTTAAAGTTTAACCGTCTGTCTGTGTTTGTTAGATCTGACATGTTTATCTATTGTGTTTTACAGATGACTGACAGATGGGTTATAAACCCCAAGCACAACATATGTGCCCACCTGAACCCAGCATCAAGGAATGCATCATATTTTGCCGGGATCATTGAGTTTCTCACTAGATCGGGGATTTTTACTGCCATATCTACTCACTGCATTCCTTACCGCTCCCATCAGCAGCTGTTTTAGAAGAATGCAGTTATTGATCGCACTGTGGAGCCCTACAGGATTCGGAGCAAGATATTGGATCGGGATATAGATATTAGTGAGGAGGATTTCAGGAGGGTTTTGGTGCTGGGTGATAATGGTGATCATCCCACGAAGCTGCACCCGAGGGTTGTTCGAGGGTGCTTTCTACGCATCAAATACGCCGGTGATCTAAATGCCGGTGTACTGAACAAAAGAAACATGTGCCCTCAGTTCAAGTACCTTGATCATGTGCTACTGAAGTGCATTGCATCAAGAAGAGGAGGATTTCATGAGCTCAGCAACCAAATGCAACATGCATTTGTCGTGTTGGTTCTCAAAGTGAGGTTCAGCTTCTCCCGGATCCTCTTCAACTATCTTGTTGAAAACATCAAAGAGAAGGGAAAGGAGGTTTTCTGCATGTATCCTCGCTTCCTGCAGATGATATTCGACAGCAAGCTTCCGAACCTGCCGAAGAGTCCAGCTGATGAAGTAAAGCTTGAGATTATGGGAGACACTATGCTGGGAAGGATGAAGGTCTACAGGGGCAAGGCAGAAAAGCCTCATGTTCAAAGGTTGTTTGGTCATCTTGCTAGAGCTGACTATGTGGCTCTGAGAGGGAAGAAATGGAGGCACAACGATAGTGATTCTGACATAGAGGATGTAGTGTTTTTAGACAATGAGGATGATGAAGATGATGACGATGAGGATAGTGATCATGGTGGTAATGAGGCCTCGGGCGAGGTACAGGGTGGAGAGGCATCAGTAGGTGCTTCTGGTGAGAGTTCGGCTCACCCAGATTTCTCCAAAATAGAGGATCTGGGTAATTTTGATCTGGATGAGTTAGATGATTCTGAAGATTCAGAGGAGGAGCCGCTTGTGAGGTGAGAGGGCAGCAAGGTTATTACTACTGCTCGCGGCTTAGCAGAGGTTGGAGCCCGACCTGAGAGCTCCAAGGGGAAGAATCCTGAGGTAACGGATCCGTCATACACCCCTGAGCCTCCAGCTCCAAAGGGAAAATAGGTGGCTAGGACAGGAAAGAGGAAGAAGAGGATGGCCAAGTCCAAGGGCAAGCGTCCTAGATTGATCCTAGGGGGTTCTCCTAGATCTTCACCGTCTACCACCGCCACAGCCACTCCCACTACTACCACCCTACCACTCCCACACCCATGCCTGCACCTACCACAACCACCACAACTACCACACCTACTCCCACACCTATATACACCACATCTACCCCGAAACCAACCGCCTCTGAAGCCAATCCCGCACCGATCCAAACCCCAAGCTTCCAAGGTTTCTTTTCATCACCAGTGGGGATGGAGGAGCAGCTAGCTAATGTCAACAGGCTAATGATGAGGCTGCTAGCTACTGAGGATTCGAGAACTACGCAAATTCAGCAGTCGATAGCTGCTAATGCTGCTCAATCTGAGCAGATAGCTCACCAAGCTGAGAAGATAGACCAACAAGCTGAAGAGATGGTTGCGCTTAGAGAGAGGAGCGAGGCCAATGAGAGGGCTTTGGTATCTGCCCATGAGGCCTTACAGACTCAAAACCAGTTGTTGTTGGCCTCCACTGGAAAAATTGAGGGGTTGGAGAGGAAAAATAAGAAGATTTTACTGAGGTTGAAGGGGAGGAAGGCCGAAACCTTAAAGATTAAAGGGAATGGGGATGACGGAGATAATGATGATGACACCAGTGAGGAAGAATCTGATGATGATGAGGAGGAGGATGAGACGTTAGATGTCTCAGATGAAGAACAGGGCAAGGATAGTGATGATGAGGATGATCAACCTCCTACTGAAGGAAAGACATCACCTTCTCCTCAGCCGGATAGAGAAAGGAGGACCAAGAAGAATGAAGACCGAGGTGCATCAACCTCCGGCCCTAAAGATCAAGACACACAGTCCAAAGATGAAAGTAATGATTGATTAGACTTGTATCATGAAATCTATGTATTAATGTTAATTTAATAAATGAAAAGTTAAACTGTCATGTGTTATGTGCTTAATGTCTATTAACTCTTAATGTGTTTGTTTATTCCTATAACAGGCTCAACTAAACCGGTTGATGAGTATGATGTGGTACCCCTTCGACAAATCAAGACTCAATTGACAATGATTCTTGATTTGCAAGGGATTGTACAACGCTCAGTCAGCTATACACCTGAAGATGGAGAGATCATCCATGATCTGACAGATGAACAACTTGCCGAGATGTTCAATCTGAATCCGGATGAATTGGTGAAAGATGCTCCCGAAGTCGACGAGTCAGTGATGAAGAACTACAAGGTGTCAATGACGTGGAGATCGAGGATGTGACTGCTGACCATTATCCCCAGTATACGAACACTGATGGCGAGGTACTACCAGATCTGGAAGAAACATTTGGCAGCAGTGCATTCGATAAGTTTGAAGAAAAAGTAGCTGAAAAGGAAGCTACAGAAGAAGTTCCTCAGGCGGATGAAGCTGATCTAGCAAACAGAAAGGCTGAGTGGGCAGCTTGCCTGGAGAAAATGAGGAAACAGCGGGAGCCTGTAATGTCTAATGCCTACACCAAGCTCTATAAAGTAAAGAAGCATCAGAATGTGTCTAGCAAGATCATAATTTGGGCATATTTTAAGGACCTAAACGTCTATGCTGTGAAGAGAGAGAAGGGAATAGAGTATTTCAGATTCCCACACGATCTGAAAACTCTCCCTGGATTTGAGCTTAACCGTCTTGCTAACTTGAACCTGCTTTATGCAGTTCCCGAAAAGAAATCAGGATAGTTCGAGAAGGCATTGAAAAGGGAATACCACATGAGGTGGGTCAACTTCAAGCCTCAATAGCCCAGAAAGTTTATTCATAAGACAGAGGTTGACCCTATCTCAGGAAGACCAAAAGTAGTCTTGAAATGGCACCCTCCGCGCACAATGTCACGTATACCTTTCAGGGAGATGCCATAAGACTTTACACCCCATTTCAAATGGTGGTATTATGACTGGCGTACCGTAGAAGCCGTCATTGTTTTGAACAGGAAGAGAACAATCAAGACAATAAGGTTGTTCGACCCAATGTGGCTCACAAACTTGTCTGCAGACGACGTCTACAAATTGTACAAGTGGCCACTATTTTTTTATATGCAGGATATCATACAAGCGCTTCAGTTTTTAGCATGTCATATGCTTATGCTTCGCATTTGATATTCATGCCGGGGTTTTGAAAGAGGAAAGATTCAATAGATATGAAGAGTTTTCAAAGAAAGTCAAAGAATACATAGAACTAGGTCCAAGGGGGAGTTTGTTGGTACACATGTCCCTAGTTCTAGTTCTAGTGTGCTTAAATGTAAATGACTTTCACTTTGATTACACTGATGTAATGTTTTGATATATGTAATGAAAACTCTTTATTGAATGATTATTGGTTATTGAATGTTGTATCTATTTATATTATTGTTTCTTATATGCTTATATGAACATGTTATATGGGTTTACAGTTGTTAGACATAGTTCTGTATCATTAAAGGTTCAGGAATGTGTTTAATCAAGGCTTATGATAAAATCGCACGACCTGACCATGCTAATGGGCCAGTCACACGACTGAACCATGTGATTGAGCCAAACGCACGACTGAGTCATAAGACTGGCTCAGTCGTACGAATGAATCAATCGTGTGGGTCAGTCGTCCGTGTGAGTGGATCGTATGACTCAGTCGCACGACTAAGCCATACTCATGGCTCAGTCGTACGAATGAAGACTGTAACCTATAAATACCACTAAATTCGTTAAAAGAAAGAACACTTCGAGAATTCACAACCCTATCCGTCCTAGAGCGTCCAAGTCGTCCCTTCCAACTTCATAGAGCGTTCTTGATCATTGCTAATCAATTCTTAATATTTTCTAATCGTTAGTTTTTTGTCAGATTAACGTTCTCCCTGATTGGATCGTCAATAAAATAGGATTCCGCACTATTTGATCTGGTTTTCATGTAGATTCGGTTAGTACCAGTTCGTATTCGGTCCTAACATAACAGGATGTGGGAGTCTGTTACTGAAGGACCTTACATTCCATGCCCCTCTTCAGCTACTGCTGGAGGTGGCATGATTCCAAAGAAGGTCGCTGACTATTCTAAAGAGGATAGAAAAGAATAGATATAGATCAGAAAGCCATGACTACCCTTTAAAATTCTCTTCCAAATGCCATCTATGGAGGCTTTAAGAAGTGCAAAACTGCTAAGCAGCTCTAGGATGCACTAAAGCTAATGTATGAGGGTTCTTCTGATGCCAAAGAAAACAAGAAGGACTTCTAAAGCAGCAGTTTGAAAACTTCACCTTCAAAGCAGGAGAAACCATGACCCAACAATGCTTCGAGTATGTTGAGATTGTGGACACTCTAATGGATGTTGGAGTAAAACTGGAGAATAGGGATATTGTGAGAAAGTTCATATCCTATCTTCCTAGACAATGGACACACTATTGTGTGGTCATTAAGAGGACTGAAAATATCAAGACCCTCACTCTCACTGAGTTGTATGCCATACTCAGTGGTTACCAGATGGAGATGAACATGCAAAATCCATCTGGCAACTCCAGCAATCAACAAAGTTTTGCCCTTCATATGGTTGAAAGGGATTGTAGAGAACCACAGCACCATTTCATCTCCTACCCTGACAACTCACCCAAGTGCCCTTTCATCACCTTCCCTAAGATGCCAAAGGAGAGCTACATCCAAGGAAGCCCATTCCAAGAGACAAGCTCATCACATGCTTTTATGTCTCATGGTGAAAGCACAGGCAACTTTCTCTTCACCCTTGAGGACTTGGATTGTATCCTTCCAGATGACTTGGAGTATATGGAGATAGTTTAGCAAATGGCTCTTCTCATGAATAGATCCAAGAAGTTCTACAAGAGGACAGGGAGAAAGTTTTCTAGCAATGTATCCGGTGAAAAGTTTAGTAGTTTTCTAGCAATGTATCCGGTGAAAAGTTTAGGCTGGATAAAAGCAAAGTGTAGTGTTGCAACAGTAACCAAATGGGTCACTTCGCTAGGGAGTGCAAGGCACCCAGGACAAATGGTGGCCAAGCACAATCCAAGCCAAACTACACTGAAGGAGTTCCTCATACTAAAAAGCCCAAGCAGCAAGCTGCAGTTGCTGTTGAAGAAGGAGGCTTTGAGTGGAGTTTCCAGGTAGAAGATGTCTCTCCAAACCAAGCACTAATGGTAGATCTTGATGAAGCCAAGGTATTGGAACATCTTTGTACCCCTGAATGCATTGCTAAAGTAAACAGATACAGATCCTATAACTTAGAGATGAGATCTAATCTTGAGTCCTTGAAAATATTAAAATCTAATTTCAAAAGAGCTGAAAATGAGTATAAGTTAAAAATAGAAGACTTACAGAAAACCATTTCAACTCTTAAACATGAGCATAGCAACTACAGGACTCAAATCAAAGATCTCATCACTTAGTTAACTAAGTGCCAAGCTGAGCTAGTGATCAGCAAAGCCAAGGCAGAGAAGCATGTTATTGAAGAAGAGACCTTCAAGAACATCATATCCTTATACCTGTATTTTGACATGTGTTATCAAAACAAACAGGGACTAGGATCTACTAAGATAGCTCATCCACACATTCTACTATCTATAAGATCTCCCAGGTATGGAACTAGTTAAGATGAGTTGCCATCCATAGATCGTAATACTGAAGAGGATGAAGAGGAGGTAGTGAAGGATGAATCTGAGAAGAGTGAGGAAGATCATCCTAACAAGAGTCAGTACACTCATGAGGAGAGGAAGAAGTCAGGGATGACTAAGTCAAAGAGGAAGAACTTGATCCAGGCAGCAAAGAGGAGATCAAAGAGAACTCAGGAGATCAAGGCCACTTTCAACTCCAAGCGAAAACAAGTGTTTATCTCTGCAGGTTTGAAGTGGTAAAGGCTATGGACACAGCTTTGAACTCTAATACCAAGAGTTTAAGTACATGTTCAACTCATCCCTATGAAGTTTTAAAGACTGATCAGCTGTGTAACACTGCTACATAGCATGAACCATCCACCTCCAAAGGCAAGCTTCACCTTAGGAGGCCTGCCACAACATCTGCACAGATAGGGATGGAGATGGAAAGTGATCAAACTCATTCCTCCATTCATAAGAATACTCTTAGAAGGAAGCACATGGATTGCATTATGTGTGGCAGTACTTGTCATCTGGCTAAGGATTGCTTCTACAATCCCAAGAGTACTATCAGCATAACAAGGAAGAAGACTTCTGAGAAGAACAAGAAGAAGAAAGCTTTAGAAGAAATATGTGTTTCTTTTAGAAGCTCCAAAATGAAAATGAATACAAGTGAAAATTTTCCTTCGGAAGAAATTTTGGTCTCGGAAGAAAGGAATGCTTCCGAAGTACTGAAGCTTGCTACAGTGAGAGCAAGATCTTTATAGGGTCAGTCTCCAAAGCTTCTGAAGTTGTTAAAACTTCCAAAGAATTGAATGTCAAGTCTAATCTTCTAAAGATGGTATGGAAGATAAAGGAAGACCATGTGACTAAAAATTCTTCACTTACAACAGCAAGTGATCCCCATAGTCTCAGTATAGGATTAATTACTATTGCATTGTCTTCAATTCATTTCGAAGAGCCCAAGACTAACGAGGCTTAGGTTTTTAAATATAACTAATTCTTCTCTTATTATGCAGGAATAGCTGAAGACTAAAGGAAATGTATGGATCATTGACAGTGGTTGTTCCAGGCACATGACAGGCAATGGCTCTTTGCTTCAAATTTTAAGAAAATTGATGGAGGGCCAGTTGCTTTTGGAGGAGATTCTGGTGGTTACATTACAGGAAGGGGCAGGGTCACAAATGGTAAGCTCAGCATTGAGAAGGTAAACTACGTTAAGGAGCATAGGTATAATTTACTGATTGTATTCCAATTGTGTGACCAGAGACATAACATGCTTTTTACTGAGCATGAGTGCATTGTTCTCAAGCCCAGGGTGGTCATTTCTTAAGAGAATATCTTGCTTAGAGCACCCCGGAAAGGAAACATGTACAAGATGGATTTGCAGGAAACATCCCCTTCAGGAGAAGTCTCTTGCTTTCTGTCTAAGGCCAATAGTGATAAGTCTTTCCTTTGGCATAAAAGAATGTGCCATGTAAACTTTAAGGACATGAACAAGCTAATTAAAAATTATTTGGTAATTGGAATGCCAAAGAAAGATTTTACAAGTGATGATCACTATGTTGCTTGTCTGAAAGGGAAACAACACTTGGTGTCTCACAAGCCAAAGAAAAAGAACTCAATCATTACTCCCCTACACTTATTACATATGGATCTCTTTGGCCCTACAAGTATAATGAGTCTAGGAAGGACCTCATATTGTTTGGTGATAAAAGATAATTTCATAAGATTCACTTGGGTTTTCTTCCTTAGAACTAAGGATGAAACTCCTGAGATCTTAAAGAATTTCATTCTGAAAATTGAGAATCAAATTTATCACAAGGTTAAGATCATAAGTTGTGATCAAGGAACTAAATTCAAGAGCCAAATACTTGACATATTTTGTGATGAAAAGGGTATTACAAGATAATATAGTGCTCCTAGGACTCCTCAGCAAAACGATGTTACTGAGAGGAGAAATAGGACACTTAATGAGGCTGCAAGAACCATGTTGTCTGACTCTAAACTACCCATCAAGGCAGTCAACACTTTCTGCTATGTGCAGAATAGAGTTCTAGTAGTTAAGACTCTTGGTAAGACTCCTTATGAACTGTGGCATAAAAGAAGAACTTTCATTGGTTTCTTCGGTCATTTGGATGTCCCTGTACCATCTTGAATACTAAAGATCAAGTAGCCAAATTTGCTAAGAAATCAAATGATGGACACTTTATTGGATACTCTTCCCAAGCTAAGGCTTATAGAGTATACAATCTCAGATTTAGAGTAGTTGAAGAATCAGCCAATGTGATCTTCAAGGAGCACACACCCTATGTGAAAGGTTATGGTCCTGATTGGCTATTTGATCTTGATTTAGTTATAAACTGTTTTAATAAATCTTATGATGATGTTTTAGGATCTACAGGTAATTCATCAATAGAAGATCCTGATCCAAGGTTTGAGCTGAAAAGACCAAGAAAGACTACTATTTCAGCTCCAGTTGTAACTACCCCTGCAGGTGAAGTTCCTATCAGCACAACAATGACAAATCAAGCTGATACATCAGAAGTGCCTAAAATTCCAGCTCAGAGGCACAAAACATAACGGAAGGAACTTTAAATGTAAGAGGAAATGGTAGTGGTGATAGTGTTCAAGAATTTCTTGATGCTGACAACCACTCTATTAAAGACAACATCAATAATGTCACACACTTATTGGATCAAGCTTCTCTTGATAAGCATGTTGATGTAATGGGAGACATTTTATTGCTAGATTTAAATTTCTTAAATTTAGATCTGTCTAAATAACTTGTTATGATCCCTCAACTTAGGATCCATAATTCACACCCCACCACAAACATCATTGGAGATGTTGATAAGGGGGTGATTGTAAAAGGACAAACTCATGACAAAAATGTTTGTCAATACTCTTGTTTCTTGTCCCAAATAGAGCCAAAGAAAGTGGATGAGGCTTTAAAGGATGGAAGTTGGATTAAAGCAATGTAAGAAGAACTACTTTAATTCAAAAGGCAAAAGGTTTGGAGTCTATGTCCTCTTCCATAAGGGAAGACTATCATAGGAACTAAATGGGTGTTTAGGAATAAGAAGGATGATAGAGGACTTGTCATCAAGAACAAGGCAAGACTGGTTGTTCAAGGATACACACAAAAAGAAGGAATTGATTACACTGATGTTTTTGCTCCAGTAGCAAGACTTGAGGTTGTAAGGATATTACTAGCATTTGCTGCATCCAAGGACTTTAAGGTCTACCAACTTGATATCAAGTGTTCATTTTTAGATGGGGTGATTTATGAAGAAGTGTATGTCAAACAGCTACCTGGCTTTGCAGACCCAGATCATCCTAATTAGGTCTGCAAGCTTGATAAAGCTCTTTATGGGCTGCATCAGACTCCAAGAAAGTGGTATGAGACATCAGTATCTCTGTCAGCATGGCTAGAAGAGGGGTACTATAGATGGAACTCTCTTCATAGCCAGAAACCACTCCCTTGGACCTGATATTAAGGGGGAGTGTGTAGATGAACATCTTTACAGGGCTATGATTAGGTCTCTCATGTATCTTACAGCCAGCAGGCCTGATATCATATTTACTACATGTATATGTGCAAGATATCAAACTAACCCCAAGATGTCACACCTGGTTGCTATCAAAAGGATTCTTAGATATCTCAAAGGTGCTCCTAAGCTTGGTCTTTGGTATCCAAAGAATTCTAACTTTAATTTGTATGCATATACAGATAGTGGCTATGGTGGCTGTAACATGACTTCAAAGTCCACATCTAGGGGATGGCAATTCCTTGGTGGAAGGATAATCTCATAGCAATGCAAGAAACAATCCTGTGTATCTGCATCAACTGCTGAAGCTGAATACATTGTTGCTACAAGCTGCTGTGCTCAAGTACTTTGAATTTAGAATTAGATGCTAGACTATGGATACAACTTCAAAAAGACTCCCATCCACATAGACAACAATAGTGTTATCTCTATCACAGATAATCATGTGCAGCACTCAAGGACTAAGCACATTAACATAAGGTATCATCTAATTAGAGATAATCATGAAAAGGGATTGATAAAACTAACCAAGGTTGATACAAAATGAACAATATGCTGATCTGTTCACAAAGACTTTTGATGAACAGAGATTTAAATATTTTATATCAGCTATTGGGATGATCAACCTTGAATATATTTTTTTTAAAACTTAATCTATATTATTTCTAAAAAGAATTATGTGTCCTAAGTTGTCTAATTTATCACCTACATAAGCCCAGTTTACCTTGGGAGAAAATCTTTTTCAAATGATATTCCTTAGTATTTTGAAAAATCTCAAGTGTATTTTCTTTTGGAAGACATTAAACTTGCCTTCGGAAAAATTTTAAGTCTTCAAATCACACAACTACTTAAAAGTAATTTACCTTCGGAAGAAATACTTACATTTCTTCCGAAGCCAAAATTATGCTACTTGTATGAATTTGAAGAAAAAATTTCTTCCGAAAGCTATTATGCCTCGGAAGTTTTTATTCTCTTTAAAATAAAACTTCTAACTCTTAATATCTGCCGGAACCAAATACTATTCGGAAGAGAAAATATCAAAAGTAATTTTTCTTCCAAATCCATTTTTCATTGAGCTTAGGAATATCTTCCGAAGTCAAAATTGACTTTGAAGGTTTTTCACAAAAGCTTCCAAAGACAAAACAACCTTCGGAAGAGTTTTAACTTCCAAGAAAACTACCTTTTTGGGCACTTTCTCAGAGGTGGGACTTACATTCGGACTTCAAATTTATTCTTTTGCATTAGCTTTGTCTCAAGTCCATTTCATATAAATATAGCCAACGGTTCCCCCCTCTTTTATTATATTCTTCATCTGCAAATTCACTAAACCTAAATTCCCACTCACCGCCTTTGTTCTTATCTTTCTTCACCTCAAAGCTACCATAAATGGCCAACCTTGACCGTAGAAACCAACCCAATTTTTCCATGCAGCTTCACAGGCAACACAATCAGGTTGCTATGTTAAACTCTAAGAAAGATCCAAGTTTCTCAGAAGTTTGTTGTTTTCTTTCTTTGGCTCGCTACTTCACCTCCCTCACCATTGATCCTCCACTCTATGAGGATCAACTGTTGGATTTCTAGAGGACCTGCTAAGAGGTCACCATGGATGGGGAGAAGGCACTGTCTGCCACAGTGTAGGGGAGGACAATCTTCATCACTCCAGCCATAATCAACTCTCACTTACACTGGATGATGCAGAAGGTAAATTGTCCTTTCTAAACTCTGCTATATACTATTCCTTTGAGCAGATGGGCTATTAAGGTGACTTCTCAGTCAGAACCTTCAAAAAAGGGAAGGCCTTTCCTCAATGGAAATACCTCCTCCATGTTATTATCCACAGTCTGTCTAATAAACATGGAGGATCGGACCAGATTCCAAAAGTCCTCTCTTTCATAGTCCATGGTATGGTTCATGGGGTCAAGTTCAGCTATTCATAGTTTGTTGATAATAATTTGCTTGCAAACTTAGACTCCTTAGAATATTACATGTTTTCTAGATATGTCCAGCATATTCTCAACTGTGAACTGCGCTCATAGTTGAGGGGAACAGGTAATGTTCTAAAATTGGGACAAATGAAGCCCGGCATCGTCAAAACAATGAGAAAACCAACTGTTGGCTTCTTAGGGGTAGAAACACCCCTAGTTCCAAAAATGTTAGAGCTCGTTGCTCAAGGTGACAACCTAGGAGCACCAGCTACTGTTGAACCCACATCTTCTAACTCAAGACAACCCATACAGCCACAAATAAGCATCACCTACCAAAGAAAATCCAAACGAACCCATGTTCAGGTTATTCAACCTATGCATGACCCTATATCACAACCTATACAAGAAGAAGTGGATACTGGAGCTCCTACTTCTCCTGAGGAGCAAACCACTCCCATCTCACACATGTTTAGTCATGAGGTTCCTCATGCTCAAACTAAAAAGCTCATCACCAAACAAGCCTTAAGCTTTCACTTAGAGTCTCAACACTCTAGTGAACAACCTTCAGGGGAAAGTTACTATCCCCAGCCTCTAGATCTAAACCAACCAATTCTTAGTATAAAATTCTATGATGATGAGGATATGGCACTCAGTGAGTATCATGAGTCTCTCTTCTTTTTCCCTACTCAAAGAGGGATGAGTACTCCTGTGTCACCCATATCTAGCCCACATCATCCACCCCCCACTAAGGTGGATCTTCTTGAACCTATTCAGGAGATCCATATGGAAGAGGCTCTCACTTCTGTAAGTGATTATATCATTAAGAAATCAACCATGGCAACCCAGCCCATTAAAACTTTAATTGAAGTTTTCAGTGAGTGGGGAAAACCAGCAGCCAAGAACAGCAAGCTAGTGATGTGGAAGAAGACTTGGGTCCAATTCTCTCATTCCCTAGGGATTGTTCTACTGAAGATGAGGGGAATCTTATACTAAAGGTGCAAAAACTGTCTAAAACATGCACCTATTTAGTCTCCAAGGTCAGACACTTGGAATCTCAAGTGACTACCTTGCAAAGGAGGGTCAGTTATCAGTAACTTGAGATTTCTGATCTTAAGGAACAACTAGCTAGGAGACCCTTCAGAGGGATTCAACCAGGAACACAAGAACCTGAGGATGTAATTGACTTAAACTCTAGCTCACATATGTGAGTGGGTGATGCTACCAAAAAGGGGGAGGAAGTTGTTACAATCACAGAACCTGGGAGTCCTTCTCAGAGTATGGACACTGAGGATTCACCACTCTTACTTGCAATTATCCAAACTCAGCAACCTCCTCAAATTTACATTGATGTAGACTCACTCATCCAGAGTCTATTTGAGGAGGGTATACCAAGGTCAATGTCATTCCCACCCCATAGAGCTGCAAATGAAATACATGGGTGGAGGTATGATGCTGAAAGAAGAGCCCCCATACTACGTAGAATTCAAGGACAGCAAGAGGTCTTCAACTTTCAGACCTTGAACTACTATGACAGCCTTTCTCTAGTCAACATGCCACTTGTCAACCCAAGTCAATACAGAGAAGCTGACATATTGGCTGAGAGAATTCAAGACGGGATCATGGAAGAACTCAGACATAGAACAAGATGATTGTAAGCAGGGAATGTTATTGGTCAACTGGATGTTGAAGTGGACCCTAAGATTAGCTTCAAAAGGGAAACCTTGACTGAAGGCCCAGTGACTGAACCTGTGAGCATTGTCACAGAGTTAATCACTTCAACAACATGTACCCTTAGTGAGGCACCAATTAGTGATGGTGCTTCACAACCTCTCTCTTGCCAGGGTCTGACTGCTGAATCAGGCAATGAAGGCCAAAACTCCCTCCACCCTGAGTCACCAAGGCTTATAAGTGACAAAGGGAAAAGGAAACTGACTCCTGAGGAGATTGAGGAGGAGAAAAGATAGACGAAGAGGAAGCTAAGGGGAGAGAGTTCAACTGGTTCCTTAGGCTTCATGGAAGCTGTAATCAGGATAGCCCCCAGACCAAACACTCAGATGATGAGTTAAGGGCTACCAGATTAATTATCTGGGAACCTAAAACTACAATATTGATGAACTCATCTCTCTTACCTTAGAAGAGTTAAATGAACTGGCAGACTTACAGCTGACCAAAGAGAAGAAGGAGGCAGAGGATGCAGAGTTGCTCCTTAGAGTCAAAGAAGAAAGAAGACAAAAGAGACTATACAATAATGCTCCTTCTCTCTCCCCAGATCATGAAAGACCTAAAAGAGAGGCTGTGGCAGCTGAACCACCTCAGGTAGACAAAGAAACGAACAGACAAAACATGATCAACTACCTAACTGCCATAGGCCTCTATCAGGCATTTGCACTTCTTCCCTTTTCTTATGAATACATTAAATTTGAGTACCTTAAGTAGCTTGAACAATAGTTCATAAATGATCAAAAAGCTGCTAAGAGAAAGATGATGGAAGAAGCTGCAAAGTTAAGAGCCATCATCCAAAAGAGCCAAAAGAAGTCAGCTGATAGACAAAGGATGATGAGCTTCTTGAAGCCGTATGAATTCTTCGGAAGGAGGCTTGGTCCAATATCTCTATCCACTATAGATGCGCACATTAGAGTGATCAAGCAGAAGAATAAAAAGGGAGAGCTTGTGGACTTGCATTCTCCACCAAGCCAAGCTCCTCCTGAGGTTGAGGTTAAGGTTGAACCACAGACAGCACAACCTGGACCTTCAGCTGCTTCACAACCAATTTCATCTTCTGATCCACAGTAGGGTTCTACACACTTTCCTTCTAAACCTGTAAGGGAAGAGGATCCAACTGAGAGAGGCACTACTAAAAAATATGGTACTCAAGACCAGCCCTTTCAGTTAAACACTTTCAGGAGGAAGAAAATGATGGCCCTGAAGAGAGTATACAAGAAGTCAAAGGCATCCACTTCCAAACTTCAGGATGAGTCAGAGCATCTTGAGGAAGTGCAACAAGAGGCTGCTTAACCAATTCCTACTCAAGTACAGTCTTGCAACTGGAAGACCCATCCTGTCTTGGACCTTTGCTGCTAATCTAGACAGATGGTATGTAATCAGAGATTAAGGTGGTCAAGATGTCTACTTCTGGCAAGACATGCTTGATCTACCTCTGCATGATCTCTATGACATGAGAAGGTATTATGAAAGTCTGAAGGATTCTGACCAAATGATGAAAAAAGGAATGGTCTTGATCCTAATGAGGACTGTCAACGGCTAAAGAACTTTCTATGTTTTGGTAGTATCAGCCTAGGGAGAGTTTGAAAGCTTTATATTAATGGCTAATGTGTAACACCCCGAAAATTTAAAACGAGTCATTAAGGATAATGGGCTTAATTAATAGGTATTTAATAAGGGAAATAAATAGCCACGGGCTAAATTAGCCTTAATTGGGTAGAAGCCTAAGGGATTAAAGGCCCATAATCAACCCTTAAGCCACTTAACCAGCCATCATCTCCCTCATTTGAACCCGAGCCTCCCAAATTCATAGAGAGAGAAAATAGAGAGAGAAAGTGAAGAAAACTCAAGATTTGGAGCTTCAAAGGTTAAGAGATTGAAGATCTGGGTGTTGAAGCATCAAACCATAAGAAAGGAACAACAAATCAAGGTAAGAATCAGCCTCTAAACCCTTCTGTAGATCAAACCCGGATTCTAGGGTTTTTGGTTTTGAAAAGTTGCAAAGAATCGTATAAAGGTTATATTTTTACATATGAAAATGTGTAAAAAGTTTAGATATAGCCTCATGGTTGATAAACTAAGAGATTGGACGTAAAAAGTTAAGATTTTAGGTTAAAAACGGGCTGGTTCGTCATTTTTATTCGTCCAGCGAAACTGTAAGCTCGATCAGCAAAACTGTGGACTCATCTAGTGAAACTAAGAGAATTCCCAGTGAAACTACAGTTTCACTGGTAATTTCGCTAGTGCCCAGGTTGACCTATAGATATTACGAAACTAGGAAATTCCAATGAAAGTTGGGGGCACCTGACAGCGAAAATGTCGTGCGAAACTGTCGTGCGAAACTGTTGGGCGAAACTGGCAGCGAAACTATCAGCGAAACTGCTAGCGAAACTGCAGCGAAACTGCTTATCTGACAGCGAAATTAGGTAGAAATTAACCCTTTTAAGTGTTAACTTATCTGCAGGCTGTGTAGTGTAATCCTAGCCTAGAAGGCTTAGATTGGAAGTTACTCACGATATCCAGGTGAGTTCTTGATCCCCTTATTTAAAAGTTTTTCTATGTTTTTAGGGCTATTATGCATAGTAAACATAAGGTTTTCAAGGTAAAGATTTCAAGCGGTTTTAACAAGAAATTAAATTTTCCTATAACAAAATATGTTGTATAAAGTCCTTAAAATAAAAATTTTGCGCGTTGACCTGGCAGCCCGGCCCCAACCAGGGGCGTTGCCCCTTGGACCCCACTAGGGGCTGCTGCCCCTAGAACCCCGCTATCAGGGGCTGCCGCCCCCGAACACCCGCTGTCCTACGGAGGGTCGGTTATACGGTATTATGTTATTCTCTCTTCCCGATGATAGTTATGCTCCATGGTAAACTATACTTGATATGTTGTGTACTTAGTATGTAAAGTATTATATATTAAAGTGGAAGATAAAACTAGTGAAAAGTGGAACTAAACTAAAGTTACCCTTGGGCCCGTATATGATGATGAAAAGTCTTGCAAGCACTATGATGGACTTCACTTAGGTGAGTCTAATGTATGACGATAGATCCGTCTTCATGAGCAGGCCATGTGCCAGGCAGTGTGGATCAACTGTTGGGAGTTAGCTACTGCGTTTATGTGTATCGACAGGGATTGACATTCTTTGTTAGTCAACAGAGGGCTCTTGCTATGTGCAATCTCGTTTATGATGAAGTGAAAGATAATGAAAAAATGAAAGAGAATGAACATGCTATTATGATGCAAAGAACATTATGTACTATGATGTATGCATGGTCATTATAAAAAAAGATAAAGCTAATATTTTTTTATATATTATTTTAAACAAGGATTCGCTCAGCAAAGCTGACTTTTATGCATAATAGCTGGCAGGTAAGATCTGATGCTGAGGATGGCATGGGGAGTGGAAGCTACTTGGCGCACCCAATTTGGCATCCCTAAATTATGAAATTTTGTTTTAACTTGAATAGTACAATGTATTTGGTACTTTTGAGAGACAAGTATTCGTTCGTACTATGATTTACATGTTTCAAATGAATGCTTATTTATTTCCGCTACAATGTTTAGCTTTAAAGTGATTATATGCTATGATTAACCAACTCTGAGGTTTACCGGGAAGGGGGACCAAATCAACCAAGGGCTTCCTGCATGAATGAACTAAGTACTAAGTAGAACTGCTACGGAAATTTTATACTTTACATGAGAATTATGTGAAGTATAAAATCTTCCATAGCCAAAAGTTCTTGCAGAAGCTTTATACTTTGCATGAGAATTATGCTAAGTATAAAAACTTCTGAAGCCAAAGTTACTGCGGAAGCTTTATACTCTGCACAAGAAATATTCCAAGTATAAAATCTTCCGACGCCAAAGACAAAATCTTCCAAAGCCAAAGATGAAGTCTTTCGTTGCTTCAAAGACAAAGGTGTTGTTCGTTTTTTCTGCAGGAAAATGTCTGCAGTCTGCGGACCACATCTGCAGACATCTGTAGCAGAAGAGGTGGACCAAATGTCTGCAGTCTGCAAGAAAAAGACTGTTTGTTTTTTTAACATCTTCAGAATACTGAAATATTCTGTAATTAAACTAAATTTATTTTTTAAACTTTAAAAACAACTAATACATTAATATATAAATAAAAGTCATAGAATGTTGTCTAGGGACCATAAAACAAAAGATCTAAGGGATTCCAAAGATCTGTTATTGATCCAGTCAACTGATGTCTTGTAAACAGCTTCAGGAATATGAAACACTGGATTCTAAAAAAGGTACCCATAAAAATATATTATGAGCCAATAACAGTATATTACCATAAAAATATATTATGAGCCAGATTTATCCTATACTACCACAAAGATAAAGTGTAACATCCGGTTTCTAAATCCGAACTTGTAATCATATTATAATTACGTTTAGTTAAGTTAAGTTGAGTTATTTGAGAAGATTGGTGTTCAATCACATGAGTTGTATGCGAATGAACCTCAGTCGCACTTCATACGTACGAATGAGACTCAGTCGCACGGATAGTAGGCGTATGAGCTTCAGTCGCACGATTCAGTTGTGCGAATGGTTCAGTCGTGTGACTGAAGGTGAGGCGGTTAAGTTGTGTGTATGGATAAGTAGGGCGGTGCAGAGGGTTCAAGAGCAGATTTCTATCTGCATTTACTCCATCTTCTTGTTCCCTTTACACTCAAATGCCCATGTTCCCACGAAATTGACCAAGATAACTCCGTTTTGATAAGATTTGAATGTCACGGATCAATTCTACTATGTTGTAAGCTGTGTATATGGTTAAATTTGATCCAATAACCTGTTTAAATCAGTAAATTGGTCTGGTTTCTTTCTAAATTAAAATCTGGGAATTCGGATCTGAGTTTTTGTGTAGTTTTGATGAAATAATGATCCGAAACCATTGTAAACGATGTGTATATGATCTGTTGTGAATATGACATGATTTGGATGGTTAAAACTCAAATTTTGAGTAAGTTTGGATCAAAAAACGTCAAGAACACAGCTGCTGATCCGTTTCAGACGAATGGGCTCAATCGCATACCTCAGTCGTGCGAATGAAAGTCTAGTCATGCGACTGAGTGTGAATAGAGGTTCAGTCGTGCGATTGAGAACCCAATCGCCTGGTTAGAAGACCGAATGAAGACGAGTGATCGCTATGTACGAATGAGGACTCAATCGTGCGAATGAATGGTCAGTCGTACGACTGAGGGTTCAGTCGTATTGATGTTCATCCGCATAGGTCCAGTCGCGTGGGTGCTCATTCGCATAAGTGTTCAATCACATAAGGAACCTGTTTGAGAATAGTTTACTGAATCAAGGTTTATTACTTTAGATACACCTTGATTAGAGGAAGGACTAGTTACCTCGTGTACGTTAATTGTGTAGATTGTTGTGAGGAAGTTGATAAGGTGAGTTTTAAGCCCTTTTCAAATGTTTGGTTTTAACATTCGGGCTAGCACACGCATAATGATGAATGAATTAAATGTTTTAGCACCAGAACTGTGATAATGATGTTTATATGTTACTAAAGCTCGTGTGGTTGTTAGGGCAGTGTTGGGGGTAATGAAGGTATCTGAACATTGTTAATCATTACGTGATGGTGATGATTTCAATGGGTCAGGTAGGATGTAAAGAATGGTCATCTGAACATTGTTAATCATTACGTGATGGTGATGATTCCAATGGGTCAGATGGGATGTAATGATAAATGAAAATGTATTAAAACAGGTGCTAAAAGAAAGAATGTATGGTGTGTAAAGTAATGTGACAATATTGGCAATAAATAAAAGAAATGTTTTAAAGTGATAATGTGATGTAAATCTCAACAGGCCAGTTAGGTTAAGATGCCTGGGTGTGTAACTGTACAGTTAGTTAGGAGTGATGACGATCACTCAGCTTTGTGAACATCTTGTGGTGACGACCCTAGATGATTAATTGGCATCCTACTGGATGAGAGATAATAATTACAGTTTTTGGATGTGGGAAACTGACAGTTTCTGGATGTGGGAAACTGACCGTTGCTAGATGTGGGCAACTGACAGTTGCTAGATGTGGGTAATTGGAGTCCGGTGGGACTAGTTCGGTGGGACAATGTAATGATAAAAGTTGATCTTGTTGTATTGCCAATATAAATATGACTGTGGTGTGAGTAAAGATGCTATTAATGTTTTAATGAAAATTTAGAACTCACCAGTTTATCTGATGTTTTGAGTGTGTTGTGTGTGCTAGGTAAGGAAGGGTCCTCTAATAATAGAGGAAAGCAAGTATGAGCTGAACAAGGATGCTATCCCGGAGTAGCTGGTGGCATAGGGTGTAGGACCTGTTAATAATGTAAATAGGGAAATGTATAATTAAATACAACTATATGTAAAAATGTTTTAAAAGTTGGGTTAATATGTAATGTTGTTTAGCCTTCCGCTGTAAGTAGAAAACTCTGATTCGTGTTTAAAGTATTAATCCAACTGTATGACGTGCCTCCGGTGTCCTGCCGGGTTTAGGGCGTCACAGGTTGGTATCAGAGCAGTAGTTAAAGGGATCTAGTATCTTAATAACTAGACTTTAACTAGAAAATAGATATGCCAGCAGGGATAGCTAGATAGAATAGTTTATTAAAACAAGAGAAGGTGATGGGATGAACATGAGAAGGAATAACGAGAATAATAAAAGTAAAGTAAACAGTTATTAGTACTTGGCCAACATTATTAATAATTTACTTTACTTATAGTATTCTGGTTATATACTTACATGCGAGTACCAAATAATCCTGATCTCGTTTTAATAGGTTATGGCTGATAGGGAGAGTGAAAGAATGCAAGGTGGAACCTCGGAAAGAAATGTTGATGAGAGCACAGAGGTGCTTAGTATGACGAGACAGCAATTCCATGATGCAATTGCTGAGGAGGTTCGTAAAGCCTTGAATGTAGCTAGACCTGATGAGAATCGAATGTTGATAAAGCTGAGATGTCTAGTGAGAAAAAGGGAGTTACGTATAGTCAGTTTAAAGAATGTAATCCTCCACAGTTTTCTGGGGCTATGGATGTGGTAGCCACTTATAAATGGCTTCGTGAAATGGAAGCCGTAATCAAGTTGAGTGAATGTAGGGAGGATCAAAAGGTGAAGTTTGCAGCCCACTCGTTTATAGGTGAGGCTCTGTATTGGTGGGATACGATTATCCAAACGTTAGGCGAGGAGGCTACTGACAAAATGTTATGGCCTGAATTTAGAAAGTTAGTGTCGGATAAGTTTTGTTCGAAGGGTGAGATGGATCAAATAGAGATGAGTTTCCTGCAGTTTCATGAAGGTAATATGTCCCATAGGGAATACACGTCTAAGTTTGAAGAAATGGCTCGGTTGGTGCCTCATTTGGTGGTTCCTGAAGAGAAGAAAATCTTGAGGTGCACTCAGAGGTTGCCTCAGGAAGTTAGAAAGTTTGTTAGATCATCTGCTCCGAGTAGTGACCAGTTGACGGTAAACTTAGCTGCAGATATGTATCAAGAAGTTTATGGTAGTGATGTTGCTCCTGATGAAAATAAAAGGAAACATGAAGAACCTGCAGCACAGAGAAGATTGGAGAATCTAAGCTTTCAGAAGAAGGGTAGGTTTGGAAGGGGTCAATTCTAAAGGAATGTCATAAATGAGCTACCACATTGCGGGAAATGTGGCAGGCTGCATAAGGGTGAATGTATGATTGGTAGTAGAACTTGTTTTAAGTGTAGAAGGTTAGGACATTATGCTAATGAATGTAGTGAAGGTCCTCGTAGATGTTATGAGTATGGAGAAATGGGGCATATTCGAAGTGAATGTCCAAGATTAGCTGTTAGAAAACCTGAACCGGTTATATCAATGAAAGGGTCAGGAGAAGGGTCGAGTGTGGCGAAGGAGCGAGCTTATTCTATGTCAGCTAGTGAGGCTAAAGCTTTTCCAGATGTAGTCTCAGGTACGTTTCTAGTTAATGGGATTCCATCTAACGTGTTATTTGATTCTGGTGCAAGTGGAAGTTTCGTATCTGTTGATTTTTGTCCTATGCTTGCGTGTGAAATTCGACCATTAGAAGTAGCCTTTATAGTTGAAACTGCTAATGATAGATCTGTGATGATTAGTATTATGATTGATGGTTGTTATATTGAATTAGAAGGATATAGGTTGCCTGTTAAACTATATCCAATGGTGTTAGGAGGGTTCGATATAGTTTTGGGTATGGATTTGTTGGCAAACCATGAAGCCCATATTGTATGTAATAAGAAGCTAATTCAGTTAAGAGCACCGGATGGGAAAACGATTAATGTATATGGTGATAGAGAGGAGTCAACTGTGAAAATAATATCTATGATGAAAGCTGATAAGTTAATGAGTCGCGGGTGTGCATCTTATTTAATATATGTAATTGATTCTCAAAAGCCTGTAAGAAAGATAGAGGATATCCCTGTGGTTAGAGATTTTGTAGATGTGTTCCCAGAAGAATTACCGGGTATTCCTCCAGACCGTGAAGTTGAGTTTAGAATTGATTTGATTCCGGGTGCTAAGCCAGTTGCCAAGTCACCTTATAGACTAGCTCCATTGGAATTGAAGGAATTAATGAAGTAGACTGAATATTTGCTAGAAAGAGGTTTCATTAGACCCAGCTCTTCCCCGTGGGGTGCTCCAGTATTGTTTGTGAAGAAGAAAGATGGGAGTATGCGTATGTGTATTGATTACCGAGAGTTAAATAAGTTAACAATAAAGAATAAGTATCCACTTCCACAAATAGATGATTTGTTTGATCAGTTACAGGGAGCCAGTTGGTTTTATAAGATAGATCTCCGTTCAAGTTATCATTAGCTGAAAGTTAAAGAAGAAGATATACCTAAGACAGCGTTTGGTACACGTTATGATCATTATGAATTTTTGGTTATGTCTTTTGGGTTGACGAATGCACCTGCTGCTTTTATGGATTTGATGAATAGAGTGTGAAAGCCAATGTTAGATCGATCAGTAATTGTGTTTATTGATGATATACTAATCTATTCAAAGAATGAGGGAGATCACGCCTGCCATCATCGTGAAGTGTTGGAAAGGTTGAGAAAAGAAAAGCTTTATGCAAAATTTTCTAAGTGTGAATTTTGGTTGCGGGAAGTACAGTTTTTGGGACATGTGATCAATGCAGAAGGTATTTTAGTAGATCCTGCAAAGATTGAAACAGTAACGAAGTGGAGTCGTCCAAAGACGCCATCGGAAATCCGCAGTTTCTTGGGTCTGGCTGGTTATTATAGAAGATTTATTCAGGATTTTGCCAAAATTGCATCCCGTTAACAAAGCTGACAAGAAAGAATGAAGAATACGTGTGGGGACTAGAACAAGAAAATGCATTTCAAGAATTGAAGCAGAAATTAACCCAATCACCAGTGTTGTGGTTGGTAGATGGAAATGAAGATTTAGTGATTTATTCGGATGCTTCATATCAAGGTTTAGGTTGTGTATTGATGCAGAGGGGACGAGTGATAGCGTATGCTTCCAGACAATTAAAGGATCACGAAAAGAATTATCCGACGCATGATCTGGAATTGGCAGCGGTGGTGTTTGCCTTAAAGATATGGAGGCATTACTTATATGGGACGAAATGTGTGATTTACACAGACCATAAGAGTTTGAAATATTTCTTCGATCAGAAAGAATTAAACATGCGCCGATGGTTAGAATTGGTGAAAGACTATGATTGTGAAATACTTTACCATCCTGGTAAAGCAAATGTGGTTGCTGACGCGTTAAGCAGAAAAAGTGAACACCCTCCGATTCGAGCTAAGTCATATAAGTTAGTGATAACCCCAGATTTTATGCATCAGTTACGAGGAGCTCAGATAGAAGCATTAAAGGAAGAGAATGTGAAACGAGAACGAATGAAAGGTTAAACAAAGGATCTGGAAGAAAATAGTTTTGGGGTTAAGACAAAATGTGGTCGTATGTGGGTCCCGATTAAGATGAGAGAGTTGGTGCTAGATGAAGCCCGTAAATCCAGATATTCTATACACCCTGGTGCTACTAAGATGTATAAAGATTTAAAACAAGAATATTGGTGGCCAGGTATGAAGTTTAATGTGATGCAATATGTGAATAGGTGTTTGACGTGTCTTCAGGTCAAAGCTGAGCATCAAAAGCCATACGATAAGCTTCAACCTTTAGAGATTCCAAAATGGAAGTGGGAGGAGTTGACCATGGATTTTATAACCAAGCTTCTGCATACAGCTAAGGGTTACGATACCATTTGGGTCATAGTAGATAGATTGACACGTAGTGGGCATTTCTTACCAATCAAGGAAACGTATAACTCTGAGAAGTTAGCAGAACTGTTTATTCGAGAAATTATTGCTCGTCATGGAGTGTCGTTATCTATTGTGTCGGATAGGGATACACGTTTTACTTTGAGATTTTGGAGGAAGTTTCATGAAGATATGGGTACTCGTTTGTTACACAGCACATCTTTTCACCCAGAAACTGATGGGTTGACTAAAAGGACTATCCAAACAGTTGAAGACATGTTACGAGCTTGTGTTATAGATTTCGGTGGTAGTTGGGATAGTCATCTGCCATTAGTTGAATTCTCCTACAATAACAGTTATCATTCTACGATTGGGAGAGCCCCTTATGAGATGTTATATGGCAGAAAATGCAGGAGTCCGATATGCTGGGGAGAAGTTGGGCAGAAAGAATTGGGTAGTTTGGAAATTGTACAGGCCACGAATGAGAAACTGGATCAGATCAAAGCTTGGTTTAAAGCGGCTCAGGATCGACAAAAGTCTTATGAAGATAAAAGGCAAAGGCATATAGAGTTTGAAGTAGGAGATAGAGTTATGTTGAAAGTGTCTCCTTGGAAGGGAATTATCAGATTCAGAAAGAGGGGAAAGTTAAGTCCTCGTTTTATAGGACCGTTTAGGATCATAGCACGAATTGGAGAAGTGGCCTATAAACTAGAGTTACCCGATCAGTTGCAAGTAATCCACCCAACCTTTCACGTGTCACAGTTGCGCAAGTGTTTAGCCGATGAAAGTGTATATGTACCTTTAGATAATATAGAGGTGGATGATAAGTTGAATTATGTTAAGAAACCTACTGCTATAATAGACAGAAAGATGAAAAGATTGAGGAATAAAACCATTGAGTTAGTCAAAGTGCAGTGGTCGAATAGAAAGGGGTCTGATTTCACTTGGGAGTCAGAAGATGAGATGAGGAGAGATTATCCCCCAGTTGTTTGAATAGTCGGTTTCGGGGACGAAACCTATTTAAGGGGGAGAGAGTTGTAACATCCGGTTTCTAAATCCGGACTTGTAATCATATTATAATTACGTTTAATTAAGTTAAGTTGAGTTATTTGAGAAGATTGGTGTTCAATCACATGAGTTGTATGCGAATGAACCTCAGTCGCACTTCATACGTACAAATAAGACTCAGTCGCACGGATAGTAGGCGTATGAGCTTCAGTCGCACGATTCAGTTGTGCGAATGGTTCAGTCGTGCGACTGAAGGTGAGGCGGTTAAGTTGTGTGTATGGATAACTAGGGCGGTGCAGAGGGTTCAAGAGCAGATTTCTATCTGCATTTACTCCATCTTCTTGTTCCCTTTACACTCAAATGCCCCTGTTCCCACGAAATTGACCAAGATAACTCCGTTTTGGTAAGATTTGAATGTCTTGGATCAATTCTACTATGTTGTAAGCTGTGTATATGGTTAAATTTGATCCAATAACCTGTTTAAATCAGTAAATTGGTCTGGTTTCTTTCTAAATTAAAATCTGGGAATTCGGATCAGAGTTTTTATGTAGTTTTGATGAAATAATGATCCGAAACCATTGTAAACGATGTGTATATGATCTGTTGTGAATATGACATGATTTGGATGGTTAAAACTCAAATTTTGAGTAAGTTTGGATAAAAAAATGTTAAGAACACAGCTGCTGATCCGTTTCAGACGAATGGGCTCAATCGCATACCTCAGTCGTGCGACTGAGTGTGAATAGAGGTTCAGTCGTGCGATTGAGAACCCAGTCGCCTGGTTAGAAGACCGAATGAAGACGAGTGATCACTATGTACGAATGAGGACTCAATCGTGCGAATGAATGGTTAGCCGTACGACTGAGGGTTCAGTCGCATTGATGTTCATCCGCATAGGTCCAGTCGCATGGGTGCTCATTCGCATAAGTGTTCAATCCCATAAGGAACCTGTTTGAGAATAGTTTACTGAATCAAGGTTTAGTACTTTAGATACACCTTGATTAGAGGAAGGACTAGTTACCTCGTGTACGTGGATTGTGTAGATTGTTGTGAGGAAGTTGATAAGGTGAGTTCTAAGCCCTTTTCAAATGTTTGGTTTTAACATTCGGGCTAGCACACGCATAATGATGAATGAATTAAATGTTTTAGCACCAGAACTGTGATAATGATGTTTATATGTTACTAACAGCTCGTGTGGCTGTTAGGGTAGTGTTGGGGGTAATGAAGGTATCTGAACATTGTTAATCATTACGTGATGGTGATGATTTCAATGGGTCAGGTAGGGTGTAAAGAATGGTCATCTGAACATTGTTAATCATTACGTGATGGTGATGATTCCAATGGGTCAGATGGGATGTAATGATAAATGAAAATGTATTAAAACTGGTGCTAAAAGAAAGAATGTGTGGTGTGTAAAGTAATGTGATAATATTGGCAATAAATAAAAGAAATGTTTTAAAGTGATAATGTGATGTAAATCTCAACAGGCCAGTTAGGGTAAGATGCCTGGGTGTGTAACTGTACAGTTAGTTAGGAGTGATGACGATCACTCAGCTTTGTGAACATCTTGTCGTGACGACCCTAGATGATTAATTGGCATCCTACTGGATGAGAGATAATAATTACAGTTTCTGGATGTGGGAAACTGACAGTTTTCGGATGTGGGAAACTGACCGTTGCTAGATGTGGGCAACTGACAGTTGCTAGATGTGGGCAACTGGAGTCCGTGGGACGAGTCCGGTGGGACAATGTAATGATAAAAGTTGATCTTGTTGTATTGCCAATATAAATATGACTGTGGAGTGAGTAAAGATGCTATTAATGTTTTAATGAAAATTTAGAACTCACCAGTTTATCTGATGTTTTGAATGTTGTGTGTGCTAGGTAAGGAAGGGTCCTCTAATAATAGAGGAAAGCAAGTATGAGCTGAACAAGGATGCTATCCCGGAGTAGCTGCTGGCATAGGGTGTAGGACCTGTTAATAATGTAAATAGGGAAATGTATAATTAAATACAACTATATGTAAAAATGTTTTAAAAGTTGGGTTAATATGTAATGTTGTTTAGTCTTCCGCTCTAAGTAGAAAACTCTGATTCGTGTTTAAAATATTAATCCAACTGTGTGACGTGCCTCCGGTGCCCTGCCGGGTTTAGGGCATCACAGGTTGGTATCAGAGCAGTAGTTAAAGGGATCTAGTATCTTAATAACTAGACTTTAACTAGAAAATAGATATGCCAGCAGGGATAGCCAGATAGAATAGTTTATTAAAACAAGAGAAGGTTATGGGACGAGCATGAGAAGGAATAACGAGAATAGTAAAAGTAAAGTGTTCCGAAGCCAAATGAATTAAAGACTGATTTCTTCCAAAGACTTAGAAGAACATGCTTTTCTCTGATGTACTTTTACATAAAGCTGACCAACTTTCCGCTGCAACTCTGAAGACTCACCAACTTGCAAGAGTTGGTGAAAAGGTCCATGCTTTTGTAAACTGTACATTGACATCTTGGATTTGTAACTTTCTACTTTATGTACTTTTATCCTTTTTGTATTATATTATGATGTGAGCTATGGAATGTCATAGTCACTAGTCAAAAGGACATCTCCCTTTTGACTCTACATTGATTTTCTTGTCTTTCAATGTTCCAACTGCCTTTCCACGTATGGCCGGTTGTAGGATGTAGTATAAAGTATCTCAGGGTTTTGTATTGTAAAACTTATGTATTGTAACTCTTGTAAGAGAACTTGAGATTAATATACAACATTCTTGAAAACCTTATATATATTGTTCTTATGTTCTGTCTCATTCTTACTTGTGTTATTTGCATCTTGCGCCCAAACCCGATTTCCTATTTGAACTGTTAAGTGCTCTAATACTTTCCTCATTGCGAGACTAATTGTATTGACCATCTCTTAAACGATCCTGCAATAACATCTTTGTTCAAAACAAAATATGTAAATACAATAAATTTGTTTGATAGCATAAATTTTGATCAATGGAATGCTAGCCTCCAATAGAGTGGTCTTCACATCCGTAGAAGTTCGTCCCTTCAAAATTAACTAAGATGCATGCTAAAAGTTCAACTTCACTAACTGAGTTTTAGTTCATTTTAACATAATTTAACTTTACCTTGATATAATATCTTTAAATGTTTTTACTTTAAACATATTATATTTTCTACTTTAACATCACTTACATACAGTGGCAGACCCAAAAGAACATTCCACATGGCTCGGAAATTTTATGGGTCGGTTGTCTATAGATAAATATTAATTTCTTTTAGTATGGGTCGACTTGAGTCACGTAATTTTTATTAAATAATTAAGTCTTCAAACAACTAATCCAGTAATAAGTCAAATGTATTAATCCATAACTTGATAATCTAATATTCAATAATAAAGTAAAATTTACAGAAAAAGTTATAAAATAAATATCTAAATTAAGGATTTTGGGGTTGTTTATAATCAGATTTGAGAAAGAATGGTGTGTAACCGTGGAAAAAGGGCGATCAAGGGTAGCAACTCCTAGAAAATTCATGTCGAGTGATTTTCCTTTCAAGATTTCATTAGGTTAATTGTTTAATGGTTAGGTTAATGCAATAATTAGCTTAGTTATTTTAAATAGTTATTGAGTATGTAGGCCTTTAGGTTTATAAGAATTAATGTGGTAATGAGCTATATTATTTAAATAACTATTTTTGTATTTTGGGTATACAATTTTTTTATAACATGTGTTAATTTAATTAGTTTATAGTAGAAGGATTTTAGAATGTTTCAAATCACTTTATGTCTTTCATTGCTTGAAAGATTTGAACTATTAATAAATCGTAACAATTATTTTAGACTTACTTAAAATAAAAGTGGTTTTTATCTTTAAACCAGAAAATTATATATTTTTCTTATTGACAAAAAGATGATGTGCTTTTTAAGCAACTTTATGTTATATATTATAGTGTAATTAGATTGACTAGTTAACCAATGTGATCATAATTAAAAGAGTTAGGAATGATGGAGTGCACATTTGTTTGAGTTTACTATGATCTTCAGTTTTAATACCTTATAATTTCTCACGCAATGAGGATTCAAATAGAGCAATGCTTCCTTGGTATAGATCATGAGGCGATGCGCCTTGAAGCAACGTTGTTGATACATATGTACCTAGTTTAGGAGCTTAATGTAAATGTTTGTCATGTCTTACATATATGTAACGAATGAGTTGAATGAAATACAATGTGTAATTGATGTAATTGTTTGGTTGAATGATATAAAGTGAATTGTAATGTTCAATTTATATGTTAGTTATGTCATGATATCATTATATTGAATATGTTGCACATGTATGAACTAACTATATAGGTTTGATGTTGTTTGATAGTTCATGCTAATGGCCCATGCTAATGGACCATATGCATGAATTCTTCATGCTTATGGACCAGTCGCACAACTGAACCAGGAGACTGGATCAGTTGTATGATTGTAACATAAGACTGACTCAGTCGCAAGACTGAACCTTCACTCGTGCGTATGAGTCAATCGCATGATTCAGTCACACGACTGAACCATGCTCATGGTTTAGTCGCACGAATGAAGACAGGAAACCTATAAATACCACATAATTCGTGGAAAAACAGAACACTTCAAATACTTGTGTACCCTAGCCGTCCAGAGCGTCCCTGTTTATTATTCCAATTTCATAGTTCGTTTCTGATCAATTCTTGTTCGTTCTTAACGTTTGTTATTGATCAGATTGTCGTTCTCACTGATTGGATCGCCAATCAAATAGGATTCCGCACTAATTAATCTGGTTTCACGCATTATCAGTTAATACTCCGTACGTACACGGTCCTAACAAGTGGTATCAGAGCTTTGGCTCTTGATTTTGCATGTGATTCGATTAGTTTTTGGTATTAAACTTATCGTGTTCATTCAAAAGAGTTAATTTTTGAGTCAAAAGGTGTTTTCGAAGTTTTCTGACCTTAAAGTTTTGATTTTTCACTATACGGCAGATTAGGGTTCTTGAAAAATCGCGTTTTTGTGTCAAAGTGTCAAAACCATCGATTTTGCCAAAACAGCAGCCTTCAGTCGCACGAATAGCTCATTCGTACGATTGAACTCATTCGTACACTCCATTCGCACGACTGAACTCAGTCGCATTCTTCATTCGCACAACTGAACAGCTCCAGTCGTTTGAGTCCATTCGTCTAGTTCATACGCATGACTGAATCCAATCGCACGGTTGAATTCATTCGCACCCTTCATTCGCACGAGTGAACCATCCATATAGTCCATTCGTACGATTGAATTTTTCTGTTCTCCAAGTCTCAAGTTTATACAAATGGAAGATCAGTTTGCTGCGTTTACTGCCGGGAAGGACTCACGCATCCAGAACCTTCTGCTTCTGGAAAATGAGATAGGAAATCACAATAAACCTCCGAAGCTTATCATGTTAGATGATTATCCATAATGGAAATAGCGGTTAGAGATTTACTTAAATGGAGTTGATCCAAATCTTTGGACTTCTATTGAGACTGGTTACGTGGTACCAGTCAGTGCTAATGGGGTTAAACTTACTTTGGGGGAATGAGTGAATCACAAAAGACTTTGCATAATGCCGAAAAGAAAGCTTATGCCCTGCTGTCTCAGTCAATACCTAAAGATATATTTCATCAATTCTCTTAGAATAAGCAGTCTAAGAAGCTATGGGAGGCCTTGGAAAAGAGGTATGAAGGCAATGCAACGTTAAAGGCACTAAAGGCTAAGGCTCTCAAAAGGGAGTTTGATAATTTCTCATCAATTGGGAATGAGAGCCTGGATGACATAATTGACAGGTTTTATCATCTCATGAGTGAACTATGAGTGAACTGCACACTCATGGTGTAACCACATCAATGTAAGATAAAGTTTTAAGTTTTGCTGATGCGTTACCTGAGAAATGGGATTCATTTGTGTCCAATCTCAAACAGAATGACATTTTAGCAATGTTGGACATAAATGACTTCATCTTGAAGTTAAGAGAAGAAGAGCTGAGAATGAAGTACAAGTCAAAGAAAGGATCCTATGTTCAGAATCCTTCACTCTACAACTCAGTTTCGTCTCCAGCTGTTTCAGGTGCACCTCTCTAAATAGCTTATGTGTCCAATACATCTGCTACTACCTCATCCATAGCTTCAGCATCAGAAACGTCAGGGTCATCTCCTACTCAATATACAGTGCATGAAGCCAATTCTACAAAGTTGAAGACCGAGAATCTCGGTAATATCACTGTGGAAGTTGCAAAGGAGCACATGGATCTTCTAGCAGCGGTTGTCCAATCCTATGATGGTTTAGTTGCCGGGAAGATTGGAAATTGTCACCTTGCAGATGAAGACTACAAGCAAGTTGATGAAAATGAGCTAGAAAGAATGGATATTATGTGGGCATTGGCAAGTGCAGTAAGAAGAGCTAAAAAGTTTGTCAAGAAGACGGGACAGAACCTAGTAGCCACAAAGGACACAACGTTTGGTTTTGACAAATCCAAGGTAACATGCTTCAACTGTGGTGAGAAGGGGCATTTTAAACATGAATGTGTAAAGCCCAAGAAAACAGGTAATGGAAACCTATTTTCATCTTTCACCCGTCAAGACAAGGAACAAATTGGAACTGCTTCCTCAAGCAAAGATATAAAGGCTCTTACAGCTCAAGATGATGAAGGACAAGACTGGTCCTACAGGTTTGTTTCTCTGGAGAATCAAATATTGCCTTTGTTACAGCAGTAGATGATGAGTCTGCTAGTGAAAGTGAGGGTGCAGCTGAGCAAGCAATGTCGGATGTTAAAGAAGCTGTGAACGTGGTAAATCACCTGGTTGAAGAAGATCTTAGAACAACAAGTACAGAATCTCCTGTCATAAAAGGATCTGATTCTGCTTTGATGACTAACTCAACCGATTCCTCACAGGGTGTCCACTATAGTCCTATCACAAATACATGGATTATTGATAGTGGGGCGTCCAGGCATATGACAGGGAACTCGTCTCTCCTTTTCAACGTCAGACAAATTAAAGGGGGACATGTTTCATTTACTGGGAACAAAGGAGGTTACATAACAGCACAAGGCGAAGTAGGAAATGAGAAAGTTAAGTTTGACAAGGTCAACTACGTTCAGCAACTACAGAACAACTTACTTTCTGTTTCTCAGATCTGTGACAAAGGATTTAAGGTTGTATTCGACAACAAGTAGTGCTATATTTGAAAAACTGGATGAGATGGAAAAGGAAGCAAAGAAGAATGAAAGCCAAGCCTAAGCCTCGGACGCTAAAGTTGATATAAAGAAGGCTGAATGGGCAGCTTGTTTTGCTGAGATACAAGCCCAACGCATAGCTCAAAAGCAGAATGCCTACACCAAGCTCTACAAGGTCAAGAAGCATCTAAAGGTGTCTGGCAAGATCATAGCCTGGGTGTATTTTGAAGATCTTAACGTTTATGCAGTTAAGAGGGAGAAGGAATAGAGTACTTCAGATTTCCACATGATCTGAAGACTCTCCCTAGTTTTAAGCTCAACCAGCTGGCACGACTAAATCTGTTATAAGCTGATCCGAGGAAGATGTCAGGTTGGTTTGAGGAGGCATTAAGGAAATAATACCACACCAGGTGGGTAAACTTCAGACCTCAACAACCGACGAGGTATATTCGTAGGTCTGAAGTAAATCCCATTACTAGAAAGCCTAAAGTGGTGCTGAAGTGGAGTCCTCCACGCACAATGTCCAAGATTCCCTTAAAGGAAATGCCACAGGACTTCACTCCACACTTCAAATGGTGGTACTATGATTGGAAAACAGGCGAAGCGGTCATAGTTCTAAATAGAGCAGGAAAAATGGAAACTATCCGGGTATTCGACCCTATGTGGCTAATGAACTTGTCTGCTGAAGATGTTTATACACTATCCAAGTAGTCACTATTCTATGATGCACAAGATATTGTACAAGCCCTCTAGTTCCAGAACATTATACGACTTTGTTTTGCATTTGAAATACATGCAGGAGTTACTAAAGAGAAGAAGTACAAGAAGTTTGAGGAGCTAATGAAGAATGTCAGTCGTTAATGTAAACTAGGTCCAAGGGGGAGTTTGTTGATATATATTTACGTAGTTTAGGAGCTTAATATAAATGTCTGTCATGTCTTACATATATGTAACGAATGAGTTGAATGAAATACAATGTGTAACTGATGTACTGGTTTGATTGAATGATTTAAAGTGAATTGTGATGTTTGATTTATATGTTGGTTATGTCATGATACCATTATATTGAATGTGTTGCACATGTATGAACTAACTATATAGGTTTGATGTTGTTTGATAGTTCATTCTAATGGCCCATGCTAATGGACCATACGCATGAAGTCTTTATGCTTATAGACCAGTCGCACCACTGAACCAGAGACTAGATCAGTCGTACGATTGTAACATAAGACAGACTCAGTCACAAGACTGAACCTTCAGTTGTGCGTATGAGTCAATCGTATGATTCAGTCGCACGAATGAACCATACTCATGGTTCAGTCGCACGACTGAAGACAGGGAACCTACAAATACCACATAATTCGTGGAAAAACATAACACTTCGAATACTTGTGTACCCTAGCCGTCCAGAGCGTCCCTGTTCATTATTCCAACTTCATAGTTCATTTCTGATCAATTCTTATTCGTTCGTAACGTTTGTTTCATCTTAGGATTGATCAGATTCTTGTTCTCACAAATTGGATCGCCAATCAAATAGGATTTCGCACTATTTGATCTGGTTTCATGCATTATCAGTTAGTACTCCGTACGTACACGGTCCTAACAAACGTACAAACACGGGAGCCCCTGGCAAAGCCCCTAATTTGAAATGGAAACTAACTAATGATAACTTTATCCTTATCTCATGGAAATCTAATTGTATTCAAATAAAATTGTATTCAAATAAAATTGTTTTCTCTTTAGTCATTCTCTATGGTTCCTCTAGTTCACGAGTTCTCACACACGAAAAAGCATATTTGACCTTGATTCAATCTAAGTTTTATGCGATTGTTTTATTCAAATGAACCATCGAATGTTTTCGATCTGAAAATGTTTACATGACCCTCGTACTTGTAAAGTTCTGTAGTTTCCATTTACTTCTTTTTTCAAATGTCAACTTCCTCTGTATTCAATCCTTATAATATCAAGACTTGATCATAGTAGAAATACTCTTTTTATATCATTCTTGTTGATTATGTGCTAGTACAACGCTTAAACAATTACGAATACACATTTTAACGCAAAACCGAGCAACTAATCGGGACTTATAATTTTTTTGAAAATTATTTATAAGTTTTTTTATATGTTAAAATTCCCAAAACATGCTTAATCATAAGTTTATGGTGCAAATTAATAAATAAAATAAGTTGAGGGGTTAAACTTAAAACTTTCGAATTTTCCCTCCACTCATCTCCCCAACTACTTTTTTGATGTCCAACCATAATTTTCATCTATAAATACTAACCCAAATCCCTCCATAGTCACTTTTATCACCCTAAACTCTTCCATTCCATCCAACAACTTCATCTTTTGCAAGAAATCTTCAAGAACAACTTGTAAGTTTTCTTTTTATTTATTTTTTTAATTGTTTTTCTTACTTTCTTCTATTATTTTCTTTACAACTTGGAACAACCTCCAGGACATTACCACGTAGTCACCAAGGTGAACAAGTATGGTAAACCCCTATTTTTAAGATCCAAGTTAGAAAACTTAATTCTTTCATACGTGTTTTCTTGTCTTATTTTTAAGACTTTTGCATACTAAACCAAGTTACCAACAACTTCAATGTTGGAAGGCTTGAGTTAAAGTTATATTCCAGAAATTTTGAGGCTTTTACATCCTATTTTTTATCTTTGCAAACACTAAGTGATCTACAAGTCAAGAAGTGGATGAAACCAAACTGGAACTCCAACCAATATTAAAAGGCTTGTGTTATGGTATGAAATGATGATGTTTAACCTTGGTTCTACAACTAATTTATCCACCTTACCCTACTTGAACACTTATTCAAACTAGTTAGTTTACTTTAGTACTTTCATTTATGTACTCATGACCATCCAAATCACCCTTATGTGGAGATTTTATGCAATGGTGAAAATCTTGAGGTTTGTGGATATCCCTACCTCTAATACATGACTTATATGAATATAACACTTGAGGTTTATGGATTACCCTACCTCTAATGCATGACTTATATATATATATATATATATATATATAATACTTACTCAAAACCAAACCGCAACATCAATCAAACCATGGTTGATGTTATGTGTTAAGGTAGACATTATACTAATCTTATGATTCCTTATTTGACTGTCAGGATCTCAGCCTCTAGTTTGATCAATTAGGTTGTATTCGCAGCGGATTAGCACGAGAATTAGCAATTACAGCAAGAACATAAAGGATTTTGCATGTAACAGTAAATATAGAGAGAGAAAACAATTCTGCCAAAAAGGTAATATTCTTTTTGCTCACACGTTTTGGCGAGGAATACAATTAGGTCATCTTCCTTTTATAGAGGAAGAATGACGTAGGCTGATGTCACTGATAGTGACATCAAACCGTTATTAACAAACTACTGAAATAGACACTCAACAACTGAAGATGTCAAACAGCTGACATCTTCTTACAAAAACTAAGTGTTCTACTTATTACAAGTACTGAAAAGGAAACTACTGAAAAGCTACAATGACTGAAGAACAAACTCTCCAGTCGTTTACAACTACTGAACTATAACAGCTGAAGGACAAACTCTTCAGCTGTTGTACAAACTACTGAAAAGGAAAAATACAAAACAACTGAAAAGTAAAACCATCACAACAACTGAAGAGGACTTCTTCAGCTGTTGTGACAAAGTCTGAAGCTTCAGCACTTTGGTCTTCAGACTTTGATCTTCAGATGATTCATCAGCTGATGACTTCAGTAATTGTCATCAGCTGATGTCTTCAGTTATTGTCTTCAGACTTTGTGCATCAGTTGTTGATCTTCAGTTCTTCAGTTGTTGATCTTCAGCACTTGTCTTCAGTACTTGAAGTCTTCAGTACTTGTATTCATCAGTACTTCAGACTTCAGTACTTATCTTCAGTACTTGGGATCTTCAGCTGTTGTTCTTCAGATCTTTGATCTTCAGCTGTTGAGTCTTCAGTCTTTGTCAAACTACTGATGAAGCCTTCAGCAGTTGTTATGATATCATGTGGGACTTAGAGGTTTCCCTGATCTTGGCTCATTGGTTCTTTTGGTCCAACAAACTCCCCCTGAACCAATGCAGCCAAAACCTCTAAGCAATTTATTGGTCCCACTTATTGATTGCAAAAATATTGGTCTATTTCCTTCTGGATCAGATCAGAAGTTGACCCTGATAAGCACTGGCCTGGGAAGAAGTCTCTGGAAATTTGTTTGGCATAGTATGGATGGGAACCCTGACTTAGGGAACTGGACACAGGGCTGTTGTCCCATCCATGAGACCTACTTCCCATATACGAGCCTGTAGGATTCTCTGGTGTAGGCTCTGAGGAATGTAATTTGTTCTTCTTTGGATAGGTCCTCAGCCGCACCTTCGAATAATCCTTCACGGCCGTACAGCTCTGAGACAAACTTGGCCTGTTTCCCATTCTTGAGCTCAACAGTTGTGATCTGCCTATAGGCAAATTCATCAGGATGTCTGCCTTCTAGTAGCAGGTTGAGCTCATCTTTTCTGAAGTTCTCAAGCCTCTTATAAACTAAGCCTTTCCTAACCACCCTATTCTCCAACATCGTTTCGGGTGATTGCTTAGACTTATAGGCTTTCTCGAACTCATCTACAATTTCCCAGGGTGTTATTACAAGAGCCACTGTGATCATTTCATCTACGATCTTCTTCATTTGGCTCTTGTATCTCACAGGAATGTCTTTCTTAATGATCCTGTGAGCCACCCTAGGATCAGGCCAAGTCCTCACTCTCTCTTTATCATATTGGAAAGTTTGTTTGAGAGTGAAGAGTCTCAAGCTTCCTTCTTCATGTTCATTATAGAAGTAGAAGCAGCATAAGCTTGATCAATTGATTTTAGCATTTCAGCATCAAAAAGCTTCTGCTGCTCTTCTTCTTCTAACTTAACCCTCACAACATCCATTTGTGAGGTGGGAGTGATGGGTTTAGGATTGGCTTTAGGTAGGGATATGACTGCAGAAAGAGGCAGTCTATCCTCCTCATCCTCCTCTTCTTCTTCCTCTTACAGCCTCAACACCCTTCTCTTCTTCTGCAAGGGTGGATCATTGGCTGTAGGTTTTGATGGTAAAGGGGTTGGTTTTGTGGGTTGTGTTTGGGTTGTTGGTGTGGGAATGTGGGCAGGATTTGCTAGCAACCTAGATATAAGTGCAGGTTTAGTCTGTTTGACTAGCAAAGTCCTGTTCCCAGCACCGGCTTCAGAAAGGGCTTCAGCGACCAGCCCCTTGGTGAAATCACCAGCTGAACAGATCTTGGTGGCTATAGCCAAGATTCTGTCCCTGGTCCAAGCCTTGACATCAAGGACTGGTCTCCCCAGATACTTCGAAATGAACCTACTCATAGCCTCGGGTCTCTTTCTTTCCTCTTGGCTATAAGTGGTCCATCGGTAGTCTATTTCTTTCATCTCCATATTTCTAATCTCCTGATCTAGCATGGCAGTGTCCATGTCAAAGCCTTGCCTGAACAGCTGACCAATGACAGAGTCCATTGATCGGCTATGCTCAGCATCAGCCTCCTTGACAAGGACTACTAGATCAGCATCCCCCTTCTCTACCTTCTCTCCCTCCTTCTCTCCCTTCTTCTTTTGATAAGTGACACTGAAATCCTTTAGGATTTCAACCACTTCTATTTCAGCTCTCTCCTCCCTCACCTTCTCCTTCCCCTTCACCCTCTCAATCTCCTCAGCCAACACCCTCTCATTTTCCACCTCTTTCTCCACTTCTTTCTCCTCCTCTACCCTCTTCCTCTTAGCTTGCACTGATGTCTCCCCCTTTTTGGGTGCATTGGTTGGGGTTTGACTAGCAGCAAGTGCCTTAGCAACAGCAACCTCCACCATGGGTTGTATTTGTGAGGGAAGCCTCTCATCAATGGTTTTCATCACAATGTCTATGATTATTGGTGTGATGAGAGGCAGGGATTGTTGGAAGATAGCAACTAGTTGCTCAGGAGGGTTCTGTTCCTGAGAACTAGTGCCAGAAGCAGAGGCAGGTGGCTGAGTTTGTGGGAGTGGTTGAGTGTATTTGAGACCTTCGGGTGAAGATGCCATCTGTGGGTCAATGGTGGCAGATGGACTTCTATCCTGAGACATTTTGGCAAGCAGCTCTTTGAGTCTGCTTACCTCATCCTCTAGGATATTATTTTGAGCAACTACATCGTAGAAGAAGCTCAGGTCATCATCAGTTTGCACTGAATCACCTGACCTCCTGACAGTGTCAGGATGTACATGCACTGAGTGTGGCCCAGTAGTTGCATGTGCCCCTTTTTCTTGGTTCTGGGGACTTCCAGCCTCCAAATTGGATCCATCATCGGCAGTTGCCTCTGGTGAGGTCTTATTACTGGTACCAGCTTCTTCCTGCTCATATGTTGATGCAGGGGAAGTTGCAGCCTCACCAGATTGCCTTATCTCCGTGGCCACACTTGGAGATATGACATGTGATTCTCTGTGTTGTGGGCTCCCATCAACACTTGTGTCCACCCTCTCTTCTGTTGGAGTTTCCCCAGTTGTGATTGGTTTCTGGGGAGAGGGCGGAGTGTTTAGATAGGTCAACACTTTGGCGATTATGAGTGTAGGGCTTTGTGGGGCGGTTTCAGTGGGTGATGGGCTTGAAGCAGTGTGCACATGGGGAGGAATGTGCTTTTCAATGGCAATCTGCTCAAGTGAGACAGATTCCAGATTTGTGGCAGCCCTGAAGTGGTTGCATCAGGCTCCTGTTGAGAGGAAATCTGTGCGGTTGTGGTAGGAGGAGTCGTGGTGACTGCTGGGAGAATCTTACCAGCAGTCACTTCCTGCATTTGTGTTGCAGGGGCATCCTCAGGGGACTCATTTCCCTGAGTAGCCTTTGTTGGTTTCTTTTTGGTTTTGGGCTTGGTGGGGACTTTAGATTTGGAGGTGGAGGCTGTGGGTTCCAGCTGCGTGGGTTTTCGCAGCTTGGCAGCCTGTTTGAGTGTTTGGTCGGTGTTGTACTGGAGTATACCTCAGCTAAAACAGCCATGGCAGGGACCCCAGTGCCAACAAGTCCCTCAGCATTAAGCTGGTTCTCGATGATGGCCATAATGAACCGAGGATACAAGATCCAACGGTTAGAAATAGGTTTTGTGGCCATATCCTTGATTTCAAAAAATATTATTTCAGTGAAGTTCAAAGGTTGTTTCTCAAGGATGGAATACAATACCTGTTGCCACCTTGTCGACATCTGGTCCCATGAAGATGTTTTGGGGGCCAGACACACATTCACCATATGGAAGATGAGACGTTGGGATCTGGAAAATGTTTCTTCAACAAGGTTGAGGCAGAGAGGTCACCCTGATAGTCATTGGCAGTGAAACAGAGATCAAGGGCGCCTTTAGGGTAGTTGGTAGGGAAGGTGGCATCCTCCAGTTTTAGGGTTTGTCGAATAGTAGCTGGAGTGATAACCACCGGATGGTTGTTCACGGACGACCGGAGAGAGACCTCACCATCGTTCTCTCCGGTTTGAACGGTTATGTTCGTCCAGAACTGTGCTAATGAATCGGCGTATATGGTGGGGTTGATAAGGAAGGCCGTTTGGTAAGAAAATTCATTCATCAGATCGACGGCATTGTGGAACTTTGACCAAAATGGCGATTTTGTAAGGTATGCGACACAGTTATGTCGAGGTTTGATTTTCATGGCCGCCATTAATGGTGTATGGGAAGTTTCAGAGGTTTTTGAAAGTTAGGTCAAGTGAGAATGAAAAGCTCTGAAGGTTGGGTATTTATAGGGTATGGCAAAGGTTGAAAGAAAACTACTGAAGGTTTTGGTGTTAGTCATCAGTTGTTGAAACGACTGATGACGTGGTTTTAACCTTCAGTGGTTGTAACATCTAAGGACTTGGTGTTAGTCTTCAGTAGATGAAACTACTGAAACCTTGGTTTTGTCCTTCAGATGTTGTAAACGGTTGAAGACTTGTTGTTAGTCATCAATAGTTGTGAAACTACTGAAGACATGGTTTTGTCCTTCAGTTGTTTGGGTATGAAACAGCAACTGTTGGTATCAGCTAAAGAGTAAAGTTACTCATCAGCTGTTTCCGTCAATCAGTTGTTTCATTCTGACCTCCACATTTACTCATCAGCTTTTTGGCTGACTTTCAGATGTTTCATTGGCCTTTCAGCTCTTGTGAATATTTATGCCTTCAGCTCTTGTGATCAGATGTTCATAAGTGCTGATGAGATATTCTTCAGAGCTGGGGAACAAATTTTCAGTACTGATGCAGTACTTATGTGAAAGATTATACATCAGTACTTGTGACCAAAATTTGTTCTTCAGTACTTATTTGTTTGAAAGTTATACATCAGTAGTTGTAATCCACCTCACTACATCAGTTGTTTTCAACAAATAATGTACATCAGTACTTTGAAGCATGTTAGTCTTCAGTAGTTGTGAAAATACTGAAGAATCAATTACTCATCAGTACTTATATTTGACCTTTGCATACTAATGCTCATCAGTACTTGTGAACTGAGAGCATCAGTATTGGTCGAATTATTCTAGCTGCAGCATACCAAGCCTTAGTACTAAGTTTTGAAATGTGGCACTATCTAAAGGCTTAGTAAATATATCTGCAAGCTCATCAGCACTAGGCACAAACTTTGGATCAATCAGACCTTTTTCATAGCAATCCCTAATAAAATGATGTCTGATCTCTATATGTTTGGTCCTAGAGTGCTGGACTGGATTTTTAACAATACAAAGAGCTGAGGCACTATCCATTAATAATGGAGTCTTAGTCTCTATAATGCCATAATCCAAGAGTTGGTTTTGAAGCCAGAGTATCTAAGAAGTACAACTTGCAGCAGCAATGTACTCAGCTTCAGCAGTGGATGTTGCAATTGATGTTTGTTTCTTACTCTGCCAAGAAACTAAACAATTACCTAGGAATTGGCAACCACCAGAAGTGGATTTTCTGGTGACTTTGCATCCTGCATAGTCACTATCAGAGAAAGCAACTAATTTGCAAGAATGCCCAGTTGAATACCAAAGACCTAGTGATTGGATACCTTGCAGATATCTAAAGATCCTTTTGAATACAACCAAATGGGATTCTTTAGGTGCAGCCTGAAATCTAGCACAGGCACATGTTGCAAACATGATGTCTGGTCTAGAAGCTGTAAGGTACATCAAGGACCCAATCATACATCTGTAAAGGGTTTCATCAACCGCTTTACCTTTCTAATCTATATCCAGTTGTGTGATGCTGCTCATGGGAGTAGAACAGGGCTTACAGGTTTGTAAATCAAACTTATTCAACAACTCTTTGGTGTATTTGGACTGATGGATAAAGATTCCATCATCCCTTTGTTTGATTTGCAAACCTAGAAAGAACTGTAGTTCGCCCATGGCACTCATTTCAAACTTTTGCTTCATGAGCATTGTAAATTCATCACACAACTTTGGATCAGAGGATGTAAAAATGATGTCATCTACATAAATTTGAACAAGGAGCTTATGCTGTCCTACAGTCTTTATGAATAAGGTTTTATCAATGGTGCCTCTAGTGAACTTATTCTCCAGAAGAAAAGATGATAATGTCTCATACCAGGCTCTAGGAGCTTGTTTCAGCCCATAAAGAGCCTTATCAAGCTTATACACCTAATCAGGATGTTTATTGTCCTCAAAGCCTGGTGGTTGACACACATATACTTCCTCTTTTATTTTACCATATAAGAAGGCACTTTTGACATCCATTTGATAAACCTTAAGACTATGAAAGGCAGCATAGCCTAAAAACAATCTAATTGCCTCCAGTCTGGCTACAGGGGCAAAGGTCTCATCATAATCGATGCCTTCCTCTTGTGCAAACCCCTGGACAACCAGCCTGGCCTTGTTCTTAACTATTTGGCCCTTTTCATCTGTTTTGTTCCTGAATACCCATTTAGTGCCTATTTCACACTTCCCTTGGGGTAAAGGAACAAGCTCCCACACTTGCTGTTTCTTGAACTGAAGAAGCTCAAGCTGCATTGCTTCAACCCATCCATTGTCTCTGAGTGCAACATGGTAGTTCTCTGGCTCTTGCTGACTGATGAAGAGAGCATAGAAGCAGAAATTGGACAATTGACTCCTGGTTGAAACTCCAGCATTGATATCACCAATGATTTGAGATGTGGGGTGATTCTTCAGCTCTTGATAGACTATAATATCAGTGCAAGTGTTTGTAGGGCTTTCAGCAGCAACAGATGGTGATGAAGATTCTTGAAACCATGTAGGAGATGGCAGCTCAAATGAAGTAGAGCATGCAGAAATCTCATCAGCATTTGTTGTGTATAGGGCTGCTGAAGCTACAGGAGCATCAGGTTTAGTGGACTCAGTCAGGTTGTCACTAAACCTGAAAAGGTGAGTACTGGCTACATCATCATCAGTACCACCAGGTGGAGAACTGTTGACAGGCTCAACAGCTGGAGGTTGATAAGGAACATATTGCAGTATGTCCAAATCAAACAACTCCACAGGGTTTTGTGGAATCTTGTCCTTTGGAGATTCATTGAACTTCACATGCAGAGTTTCTTCAACCATCTTTGTCCTACAGTTGAAAACTCTGTATGCCTTGCAAGTTGATGAATAACCAACAAAATACCCTGCATCCACCTTACTAGCAAACTTCTGGAGTGGATTGCTAGTGTTGAGAATGAAACAAGGACACCCAAAGGCTCTAAAGAAAGAAATCAGAGGGGCCAAATGATGAAGTACATCATAAGGAGTCTTCATCAACCTCTTATTCACTAATGCTCTATTCTGCACATAGCAAGCTGTGTTTACAGCTTCAGCCCAAAAGGTCAGTGGCAAACCTGAGTCAGCCAACATTGACCTTACAGCTTCAATGAGGGTCCTGTTCTTTCTCTCAACCACTCCATTCTGTTTAGGAGTTCTGGGAATACTGAACTGCCTTTTAATTCCCTTAGACAGGTATAAGTCATCAAGTGTGTGGTTTCTAAACTCTGTTCCATTGTCACTCCTCACACACTTGACCTGCAGGGAATACTGCTTCTCCACAAATAACACAAAGTTCATTATTGCCTTAGTTGCTTCATCCTTGGAGTGCAAGAAGAAAGTCCATACATATCTAGAGTAATCATCCACAATTACCAGAAAGTATTTCTTCTTTGCCATGCTCATCACCCTGATAGGACCAAAGAGATCCATGTGCAAGAGTTGCAAGCAGGCAGTGGACTTTGGTTCTTCTATTGGAGGGAATGAAACTCTGTATTGTTTTCCCTTTAAGCAAGCAGTGCAGTTGTCTTCACACTTGAACTCCTTCAAAGGCAATCCTCTTACTAAACCATGGCTTATCAGCTGATTCATGTTCTTGAAATTAACATGCCCCAGCCTTCTATGCCATAGAGTAGACTCTTGAGGAGAGGCCTTGGAGAATAGGCAAGGATGGCCTTTTAGATCAATTTTCTTAGAAAGATCTAAGGCATATACTCTTCCTGTCCTGTTGGCCTTCAGGAGAGTATATTCATCCAACACCTTTTCAATCAAACTCAGAACTTTGGATGACAGAATCCAACAGTTCTGGCTTGTGAAAAGGGCAACATGGCCTTTATCACACATTTGACTAACACTCAAGAGATTGTACTTGAGATTCTCCACATGGTTGACATCATCAAACCTTATTTCCCTATTGGAAACAAAGCCTTTTCCGATGATGTAACCCTTTGCATCATTGCCAAAGGAGACAAATCCCTTCTTTCCTTGAGAGTAGTCATTAAGAAGGGATCTGCTTCCTGTCATGTGCATAGATCCTCCACTGTCTACATACCAGATGCTTCTTTGGCATGTTGAAGAACCCTGCAATCATAACAACAAGTTAGTTAGTTTTGGAGACCCAAACCTTTTTGGTTTTGGGTCTGTTCTCAATAACAGGTGCAACACTAACTGGTGTGTTATGTGTGACAGCCTGAGGTGAAGGAGATGGTGTAGAAGAGGAACCCTTTAGCTTGGATTTCCTTTTCTGTGGTTTCAACACAGGAGCATCTAAATGGTTGACTCTTCCCATTAGATGTTGAATCATCATCACCAGTTGTGTCTGACTTTGTGATAAAGCTTTCAGCTCTTCAGACACATTAGGGCTTGCTGGTGATGGATTCCTGTGTTGCACCATCTTCTTTTGAGCAACCTCAGCTGTTGTCTGAGTAACCCCTACCTTCTTTTTAGATTTAGCTTTGGGCTTAGCAATTTCAGGCTTTGATGTTGCTAGTACAAACTTGGTCTCAAACTCATTTTTTATTGTATTCATATGCTCTTTAATTTTCTCTTTTTGTTTGAGTTTGGAACCCCTTTTGTACCAGCAGTCATCAGTAAGATGATTGAACAAGCCACATGTCTCACATGGCTTCTTCTTCATCTTATTTTGATCATCAACTGAAGATGATGAAACTGCTGAAGACTTGTTCTTCAGCTGTTTGCTATCAGTAGTAGCAGTTTTCTTCCTTGTAGTACCTGCTTTCCTGACATCCTCTTTAGTTGTCTTCAAACCTTTTCTACTATCAGTTTTCTTTTCAGTGTTGGAAGTAGTTGAGGTTTGAACTTCAGGTGTTATCACTTGCTCTCCAGTACTTTCAGTACTTCCAGAGACAACACCTGAGTTGCTCAACTTTTGATCATGTGACAGTCAGTATTTGAACCATCAGCTATTGTAGTATCAGCTGATTGGTTTTGGCAGGAGGTAATGCTGACTTCTATCTCTGATGATGCTGAATCAGAAGATAGTAGATCACATGATGAGAAGGATTGGTTATTGCTCTCTCCATCAGATTCCACTTCTGCTCTTGAAGTAAAATCTGTGGGAGGAGCAGTGTGATTATAACCAATGTCAAACTTCACATTGGAAGCTGATTGCTTACTGAGAAGCATTTCAAAACCCTTGCATGATTGCACCCATCGATCACACTCTACTTGGGTGGTTGCAAGAGTTTCCTTGAGGTCTCTGTACTTCTCTAGAAGTACATCTTCCCTAGCTTTGTCATCTTTTATTTGACATTTAAGCTTATATATCTCATCATTTTTCTCATTAAGTGCAGCCTCAAATTCAGCTTTCTTTTTGGAAATTGTATGCTCTAGCTCAAGGTTTTTATCTATTAAAGCTACATTTGCTTCTCTAATAAAAGCAAATGCTGCTATGCATGAATCAGAACAAAGCTTGGCTTTGGCCTCAGAAGATACCTGTGAGGAAGCATTGGATGATGACCCATCAGCAGACTCAAAGGCCATTAGAGCAAGATTCCCAAATAGATTATCACCACCATGTTGACCAGCACCTTGGAATAGTTGTTCCTGACCAGATAGATCATCTGGCAAACTACTCCAGTCAACAACTCCTGGGGTGAAGAAGCTGTGTTGTTGAGGTTGGGGTTGATGATGAGATTGGGAAGATTGAGGCTCAGGAAGAGCATGTGGTGGCTGAACAGAAGGTGCTTGAGCTTGACTGGGCTGAGGCACATAGTAGCAGGGGTATGGGTATGGCATATGACCCTGAGGCACAAAGTAAGCAGGTGATGCCTGTGCTGGTGATGGATGGCCAGAACTGGAGGAATGTTACCCTCTGTGTTGTGTGCTATTGCTTGGAAAAGTCACAAAGGGTGCAGAGGAGTTAGATCCAGATGATCTACACTCTCTAGCAAAGTGTCCAAGCCTCTGGCACTTGTGACACCTCAACTTGCTCTTGTCAAAACCAACTTTGGTTTTGCCAGAGAGACCAGGAAATTTCCTGCCAGTTCTCTTGTAGAACTTTTGAGATCTGATATTTATCATTGCCATTTGACTCAAAATATCCATCTCTTCCAGATCATCATTTGGAATACCCTTCAAGTCCTCCATCAGAAAACACAGATTATCACTGCTACCTCCTGAACTACTATTAACACCAACAAAAGCCTATTCAGAGTTGGTAGAGAAATCAATATGCTCATCATAAGAACTTTCTGATGCAGCATATTCAGACTCCTGACCTATCAAGGCAGTATTTCCATTGACAAAGTCATCAGTAAGTTTCCTAGAGGTGGACAACTTCCTCTTTTGCTCTATCTCTCTCTCAAATGTGAGCAGTTTCCCATGAAGTTGGGTGAGAGATAGAGTATCCAGATTTGCACTAGAGCGTAGGACAATGGTATAAGTGTCCCATCTCTCAGGCAGTGATCTGAGGAATCTGTTGTTCATCTGGCTATTAGAGTACTCTTGTTTGACCATCTTCAGCTCAGAGATCAAACATGAGAACCGCTCATACTGCTGAGTCAGAGTCTCACCCTTCCTATGAGAGAATGTGTCATATTGTTGGGCGAGGATTTCTCTTGTGCTTGCTAAGACCTCATTGGTTCCTCCGAATTGTTCCTTCAGAGCAACCCAGAGATCATGAGCAGTTTCATGATGCAGAAGCCCTGAATAGATCTCATTTGGAATTGCCATAGCTAAAATTCCATGGGCTTTAGCATCAATCTCGAACAGCTTAAGATCTTCGCCCGAATATTGCTCAAGTTTCTTCGGAACCTGTTCATTTGATTCAGGGACGCTCACCATAGGCATGTGCGGTCCATGCACCACTGACTTCCAACAACCAGAACTGTTGATAGACAAGTGATGAAACATACGACGCTGCCATATGTTATACTCGTTCCTCACAAGCATTGGAGGCTTGGTAGAGGAACCAGTATTATGAGGATCGTTCGTTGGTGTCGCCATCTCAGTTTTCAGTCAAAAATCAAGTTTAACAAAACAAATGTAGCTCAAAACCACAGAGAACCTCAAGTTTAATGGCCTGAAACAGCAGAATCTCAATCTCTATAGCTAATTCTTGCAAATTGTTAATTCGATCAAACGTAGAGATCAAAAGAGCAGTTTCAATGATCAATGATGAAATCGATCAATGATTAACCTGTTCTGATACCATTTGTCAGGATCTCAGCCTCTAGTTTGATCAATTAGGTTTTATTCGCAGGGGATTTAGCACGAGAATTAGTAATTACAGCAAGAACATAAAGGATTTTGCATGTAACAGTAAATATAGAGAGAGAAAACAATTCTGCCAAAAAGGTAATATTCTTTTTGCTCACACGTTTTGGCGAGGAATACAATTAGGTCATCTTCCTTTTATAGAGGAAGAATGACGTAGGCTGATGTCACTGATAGTGACATCAAACTGTTATTAACAAACTACTGAAATAGACACTCAACAACTGAAGATGTCAAACAGCTGACATCTTCTTACAAAAACTGTTCTACTTATTACAAGTACTGAAAAGGAAACTACTGAAAAGCTACAACGACTGAAGAACAAACTCTTCAGTCGTTTACAACTACTGAACTATAACAGCTGAAGGACAAACTCTTCAGCTGTTGTACAAACTACTGAAAAGGAAAAATACAAAACAACTGAAAAGTAAAACCATCACAACAACTGAAGAGGACTTCTTCAGCTGTTGTGACAAAGTCTGAAGCTTCAGCACTTTGGTCTTCAGACTTTGATCTTCAGATGATTCATCAGCTGATGACTTCAGTAGTTGTCATCAGCTGATGTCTTCAGTCATTGTCTTCAGACTTTGTGCATCAGTTGTTGATCTTCAGTTCTTTAGTTCTTCAGTTGTTGATCTTCAGCACTTGTCTTGAGTACTTGAAGTCTTCAGTATTTGTATTCATCAGTACTTCAGACTTCAGTACTTATCTTTAGTACTTGGGATCTTCAGCTATTGTTCTTCAGATCTTTGATCTTCAGCTGTTGAGTCTTCAGTCTTTGTCAAACTGCTGATGAAGCCTTCAGCAGTTATTGTGATGTCATGTGGGACTTAGAGGTTTTCTTGATCTTGGCTCATTGGTTCTTTTGGTCCACATGGACTTCCAATGAGTGACTAATAATCATAAAGAACACACAATACATGGTGTCCAAATAAATTGGTAAGTAGTATATACTTTCATGTACTCTCATATTTGTAATTTTAGTATACTTTCCAATTGCTAAAATCTTAAATTTTGAATTCTAAACTTACACACTTTTTTTTACCTTGTAGGGTGACTTTGGTGACTCAATCCTTTAAACCCATTCATCTATCCTTATGGCTTCTAATCGCCAAACTATGAGTTATACTTCACCCCTTTTGTTTTAACACTATTTTGGTTACAACATGTACCATTTATCAAATACACTCAATCATGCATGCAAACAAACTCATTCTAAAACTCAATTCATACAAACATGCTTACTTGTTATATTATTTGTGAATACATGCTAAAATACATTATCTTACAAGCAATATAAACCACCCTTAACATGTGTAGCGCTATATGACTAGCACATCCGCCCTATTATGATGGGTCTATGTTAAGTTATTCAATCTTTACGGTCTTGGTCATTTTTAATGCTAAGACTATGCTAGTGGACATTTTGGTTTGATTATTGGCTTTGCATGCTAGCAATGTATAAAGTTTAGTATACTTTACTCACGTTAAATTGAGATTTATTCACTATTATGCTATGCATTCAAACTTATATTCTCACCAACATATTCATATATTGACCAATATTTTACATATGTTGCAGGAAATGCTTGAAGCTTTATCAAGAAACTCAATTAGGTGGACTTAGAAACACATCAAATCTATTATTTTGTCATGTTTGTTTTAGACTTGTATTTCTTAATATTGTTGTATGTTTATTTGAAACATTGTAATGTTATATTGATGAATGGTAATGAAATTCAATCTTAATTTATTATCATTTTAGTGCTATGATGTCTTTAAACAATTTATCACTTCTCACGTCCTGATGTTTTCGTCACGGTTGTGGTGTGATAATACTATCCAAGTTTTTGTTTTGAATTTGTAAGAAGATCTAAATTTTCTAGTTATTGAAGATAATGGATGGTGAATCTATGAAAGACAAGAAAGAAAGTTCGTTGGACAAGTTTGAAGGACATGACTTTCGAAGATGGCAGAAGAAGATGTATTTCATGTTGACTACTTTGAAGGTTGTGTATGTTCTAAGTACTATTATGCTAGGATTGATGGAAAACGAGTCCTTGGAACTAAAGGAGGCGATGTAAGTGGGAGAACGCTAAATACATCTATTGTGGTCACATCTTAAACGGTGTGTTCGATTCCATGTTTGAAATTTATCAAAATGATTAATCTGTAAAAGAACTATGGGATTCCTATTAACCCAAATACATGGCTGAAGATTCTTCTAGCAAGAAATTTCTAGTTAGTAATTTTATAAATTACAAAATTATGGATTCAAGGTCAGTCATGGAATGGTACAATGAACTGTTTAGGATTTTAGGATAGTTTGCTCAATATGAATGAAGATGGATGAGTACACTTGGTTTCTGGTATCATTGCAAATTGCCTCCTTCTTAAAAAGTTTTCTAACATACTTTGAAGTACTAATGAGAAACTAAATCTAGTATAACTAGATAGTCACCTTAGACTTGAAGATATTTGATGTCCTAAGAGGGTGACAAAGTTAAGGACAAGAATACGATTAGACCTTCGCAAGTGGACATGATGGAAGAATGTGAATCATCCAAGAGTGCTAACAAGTGTTAAGGCAAATAAAAGTTTAAAGGTAACAACAATAAAGGTCCAAAACAAGAAACCAAAGTTAGCATGTTGGAAGTGTGGCAAAACTGGTCATTTCAAGAAGGATTTCTAGGTTTGTAAATACAAGAATGATGCTAGTCCAAGTAGATCTAAACATCCAAGAAAGCAACAAGGTCATATTTTAGTTTCAAATTATAGTTTGTGTTGAATTTTGTACTACAAGTTTCTAAAGTATTTTGTGTGTAGGATCATGATATTTCTTGGTAGGTTGATTCAGAAGCAACTATTTATGATACTCATGAACTTTCAACCAATTGAAGATAAATCAATACTAAAAATGGGCAATATTTCAACTAAACCAATTAAAAGATAAGGAAATGTTAAGCTTGTTTTTACTTCTAGAAAATGTTATTTGTTAGACAACATGTTGTATGTACCCGTGACTCAAAGAAACTATTGTTTGGTATTTGAAAGTGAAAGTATATTTTTTCAAGACATTGTACTTTTGTTATAGTTGGTTATCTATGCAATGGTATGTTAAAGTCGGTATTGTAAAACTCGGCCAACTCGGTCGAGTACTAGGAGTGTACTTGGAACTCAAATATTTAATAAGAGACTTTCTTCAACTTAAACACATAACTCAGAATCGGTCAAAATCGGTCCAGCTTGGACTTACTTGGAGGTAGGCAGCTTAACTCAGTCCTACTCAAACTAGGCGGCCCAACTCGGAAGAATTGAATTTTCGCTGGTTTTGGTCAATTTTCGCTATTTTTCATCTATTTTTGTTGATTTTCATTGTTTTTTATGAAGATACTTTGGAAGATGACTATTAAATGATTACCATGTCTATAATCTAATAAATTAAATATCAATTTTTGAATTATTTATAATATTTGAACATGTATCCTTTTAATTTATATTGATATTCACATATATTGTTATAAATATTAGTGAATTTACAGCATTTGTAATATGTATAGTTTTTCAAAAATTAATTTCTTTACAATTTATCATGTCCGAATATTTCCCGAGAATTCCCCGCCTAGAACGAGTACTCGTAACTCCCCAGTTGATCAATCTACCAGTGATTGACGACTTTTACAACATTGGTTAAAGTTGAATTTGGATATATCTTTGGTAATGAACTTGAATGTATTGGCTTCAATTAGTTCTAGTAATAATATGAACATAGTATAATTACGGCATGCTGGACTAAGACATGCTAATTATATAAGATTAAAGTATATGTCTAAAATAAGTTTAATATCAGCTTTTGACATTAAATGAAATATGCAAACATGTATGTCGACTAAAATAACTACACCAATTTATATCCAGCCCCATAGTAACCAGTTTGCATTCACTTCAAACCGTCGGTTCAGCACCAGTAGAAAAACCAGCTTTGAACCAATCAAAAATTGATTAACCCAAACCCAACTGGTTCCACCATGTGGGTTTTTAGACAACATCAAACCGTTAATAAAAGAATCGGTTCTTAGAATACCAGTTTTGACCTTTGTAATCATTAACCTAATTGGTAACTTTTTTTTTAATAACAGATTTGGGTACCAGACGATGACAAAACTTCACGTTCTTAGTCCGGTAGATTTCAATCAAAGTAATTGAACATTCACAAATAAGCCCACTTAATAAGCCTACTTAAATAATTTTTGGGCCATATTATAAATATACTAGAATGTAATTAATAAGTTTAATTAAGTTTTATTTATTTCGTGTAATAAAATATTACATTTAACTTATTATAAAATTTTAACTTTTGTTCTGTAGTAATATTTGAAACTAATTATATAAGTTAGAAATTATTATATACTATCAGTTCAGAAATTAAATGAATAGAAAGGTTTTTAGATTTCTCAAGATGGTCACATTATATTCTTTTTATATTTTCAAACCGCACCTTTTGTGGTCCAAAGTTCGGTGGCTCCACCGGTACTTCGAGTCCGTCTAAATTTTATTCAGGAACAAGCCGAGTCAATATAATACGTGTCTGTGCTTATTTTTAAATATATTTTGAGTTGGTATACGTTTTGACATAAATTTTATCTGGAAAGTGAGTGATCAACTATAATACGTCTCATTTGACGGTATAAATTGAGTTACTTTACATTCCACAAAAACTTAGTTTGGACGATTGTATTACGCTACATATGGTGCCGCCAACATGCTTATTTTTATTTATGTTTTGAGTTGGTCTACGTTTTAACCAAATTTTTTTATTTTCAGTCGAGTCAAATATAATATGTTTTCATTCGACGGTATAAATTTTAATTACTCTACATTTCGATGTAAATTTAGTTCGAAAACGAATCGGATCAAATATAGTCTATATTTATCAAGTCGCATACGACGCCGTCGCAATATGCGGCGGGTAAAAATCCTAGTGAAGTTAATAGTTAACCTAATAGTTATTTATTAATAAATAAGGGAATATATATGTTATGAGTAAGTTTTTATAAACTACTTGATTTTCAAGCATTTAATTTTTGAACTTTCAATCTCTAAAATTTTATCTTTTTAAATATCATAAATTTGGTGGAAAAATAATTGTTTTAGATAATTAATTAATATAAAATCATTCTCACATGTTTAATCTTTAGGGTAGAGTTAGGGGCTGTTTGTTTTGGTGCTGACCCGTCTGACTGGGCTGACCCGCTGACTCGGTCAGCAGTCAGCCCGTTTATTTCCGCTTCGCGCCCGGCTGACCGGGTCTCAGGTGCTGACCCGGACCTTGAAAAAAAAATTGCTGACCGGCTAACCCACCGACGGCCACCCCTCCCACCGCCCCACCGGCGCGACCACCGACGACCACCCCTCGGTGGTCGGAGATCATACCTTCATCCCCTCGGTGGTCGGAGATCATACCTTCATCCCCTCCTTCCGGCGTTCTCGATCAGCTACCTCCCCTCCCCATGAGCTCTCGGTCGGCTTCAGCCCCTCCTCCCGGCGCTCTCGATCGGTGAATTTCATGGTGGTTGTGGTTGTGTGTGTGTGTGAGAGTGTGCGTGAGTCTGTGTTTGTGTGTGTGGGGGGGGGAAGAAGAGACTAGAGAGGAAGACTTTTAAGGATATGCAATAATAATAATAATAATAATAATAGTAATAATAGTAATAATAGTAATAATAGTAATAATAGTAATAATAGTAATAATAGTAATAATAGTAATAATAGTAATAATAGTAATAATAGTAATAATAGTAATAATAGTAATAATAGTAATAATAGTAATAATAGTAATAATAGTAATAATAGTAATAATAGTAATAATAGTAATAATAGTAATAATAGTAATAATAGTAATAATAGTAATAATAGTAATAATAGTAATAATAGTAATAATAGTAATAATAGTATAATAGTAATAATAGTAGTAGTAGTAATAGTAGTAGTAGTAGTAATAGTAGTAGTAGTAGTAATAGTAGTAGTAGTAGTAGTAATAGTAGTAGTAGTTGTAATAGTAGTAGTAGTAATAGTAGTAGTAGTAGTAGTAATAAATAATAATAATAATAATAATAATAATAATAATAATAATAATAATAATAACAGAGAAATTTAACAGAGAAATTTAACAGAAGTGTATATATAGGTTATTTTTTTATTCAGCAGAGTCAGTCAGATACATAATCAAACAGCCAAGTTTTAGTCAGATGCAGACTCAGTCAGAACTTCTTACTAGGTCAGCTTCTGACTCAGTCAGATCTTACTCAGTCAGTGCAATCAAACAGCCCCTTACACTAAAAAATGTATTTAATCTAAAATGTTTAAAAAATATTGTGAGCTTGGCATTGTTTTTCTATTGTTTTAAAGAGGATGGGGTTTTGGTTATTATGTCAAATACGTCAGCTCATTATGTCTTATACGTTCATTATGTCAAATGTCAGTTCTTTATATCATATAATTTACATCATTTGTTATACGTGTTCACCATTATGTTTTAGGTCTTAGATCATTTTCAGTTATTTTTGTCATTGTTTCCATAGATTATATAAACTTGTTATCGATTTTTGTGTTTTACAGTTAAAAGTACATGATAATATACTTTCATCAATCTATTTTGTAAAAATCATAGTAATGAAGATAACACGATATGTTAGTTTGGTCATTGTTTTTTTATAAATTATATAAACTTGTTATCTATTATTGTATTTTACAATTAAAAGTACGTAATGATGTTTTCACCAATTATTTTTAAAACTCATAGTGTTCAAGATAAAATATAAAGATCAAATAATACAATGAGATATTATGTTATTTTATCATTATTTTTAATGTATTAGATTAATTAGTTTTTATTTATTATTGTATTTTATATATTAGAAATAAAAAAAATTATTCAACCACTAAATTTTTTTAAAATTTATCATTTTAGAAAAAACAAAATAGTATTCAGAAAAACACAATAATTAACAAAAGACACAATAAACTACACTAAATACATAATTACGAGATATGAGCTTAAAACATAAAAAAATATTATCTTTTTATATACAATGTTGTGCTCGTTTTAAAGATAATAAATCGCTTGTTTTATGGTGTATTTTTTATAAAAAATAATATCATACATAAAAGTTATGAAAGTTTAAGAAAATAAGAAAACTTATAAAAAGTCACCAAGAGTGGTTATTCTTAAAATATTCCTTTAGCAAATTTTTCTCTACAATTTAATTTAAACCATTGATTAAAACGATTGATAGTTAAGATTACTTATTATACTTTTTTTATGGTGTTTTTAGTTGAATCTTTCCCAAATCTTTGAGATGTATAAAAATTTTACTATCATACATCTACTAACTGGATAAATAATTTAGATTGGTTAAAAGTCTCTGTCTGGGTAAATAAACAATTGTTATAAACAACAACTCATACACTCATATAATTCTATTACTAAACTACACTGATTTTTAATTATTTCATTTGAACACTGGTGTTTTTCAAAAAATCTTTTCTATTACCACTAAGCCAGTAACTCAAGTGACATTTAAATACATCACTAATGAAGAATACAACCATTCAAACAAACCATCTACTGCTAAAGTAATTAGTGATAATCAATTGGTTAGTTTATGAAAAAGTTTTCCTCCAATGAGAAAAAGGAGTTGCGTAATCAAACGAGCAACATGAATGATTTTTTCATTTGTCATATTAAAAAAAGTTCTTTCACTAAGCTTTGTTGAGTATGTAATGCAATTCATAAAACAATCGTTTATATATTATGTGCTTTTAAAATTGTAATGATGTTGTTCTTTTATTATTGTATTTTATTTTTATTATATGACCAACCCGACCCGAATTTAATAACAGTGACTCCGTTGAAATAAATTTATGGATCCGCTACTGATTAAAATCAACTACTACCTCAAGTTTCTTTTGTAGGGAAAGTCTAACTTTTAAGTAATGCGAATCGATATTTTGACAGTCTATGAGTAAACTACATCTCTAATACTATATTATATAAAACCCATGGGTTGATTTGTAATTTTCTATTTTTTATAAGACATATAGAACAACTATTTAAACAAATACTACGAGTGTTTTATGCACGTGTTCCTAAATTGCACTCATTTAATAGACTTATGCTAATTTATACATGAGTTAATGCATATGATTTAATTCACTATATTAAGTATTATTTTATTTATAATAATTTAAACTAACATTATATTTATTTTTTCATTTATATTTTTACTATTTAAATTAAGTATTATATTATTAACTAGATACTATTTAATAAAATTCTACATAGTTATAATAATAATAATAATAATAATAATAATAATAATAATAATAATAATAATAATAATAATAATAATATAATCAGTATTTAAGGCTGATCAGAAAATATACTCTGTAGCACCCACGCATCACGTGAGCCAATTCATTATACATAACATATAAAAAGCAACAAATAATATCTATGTTATCTATACTCTTTATATATCACTAGGTTAGAGCCCATGTGATACATGGGTGGAATAAATAAAATTTATTAAAACTATTAGTTTTATAATATTTTAATTTCTAGATGTTATTAGTCATTGGTGAAATAAAATATAATAAGTATTTAAAAATTATAACAGGTAATAAAATTAAAAATTATTACTCTATATTTAAAAATTATGTCTAAAAGCATATAATTCAGTATGTATTAAAAAATTATTAAAATAATAATATTTATATTTTAGATGTTGAATAGTTTAGCTTAATTATTTACAATAATTATCATTTAATATGATAGAGACAATAAACACAAATATAAATATATTTGTTTTAACATATTTTCGTAAAAAAAGGAAAGTCAAACTAATTGTTTTAAAAATTTTCATATTTATTTATTATGAGAGAGAGGCGGGAAAATGATTTGTTAGATATGGTAGAATGATGACACGTATCATTTGATATGCTAGAATGATGACACGTGTCTTAGAAAAACTTTCTTTTATTATATGTTATAGATTTTAAGATGTCAAAATAATAATTTCCTTAAGACATCTACAGATGGTAATATTATGGTGAATTTTGATTTAATTCTTTTAATTCATATAAATTTGTTAAATTTAATAATAATAATAATAATAATAATAATAATAATAATAATAATAATAATAATAATAATAATAATAACAATAATAATAACAACAACATATGGATTGAATAATAATGTACAAGTAATGAAAATCAAGTGTTATAAATTTTAACAACACGCGTCAAAGCTCGGTTTCACACACTAGTAACTAAATAAACACGTGATTTACATATTCACCTTTTTTACAATTAAAATGAAATGAAATTAAAAGCATGAAAAAAGAATAAACTTCAAAGTCAAATCGGAGCATTAGACGAAGGGATTTCATCTGAACGTGTACTTATGAGGCCTCTAACACCAAACATATCAAAAGCTATGCATGTTTATGTTGAACCCAATTTTAGCTCGCTTGTATATTATCACTTGATCCAAGTACGAGTCCGTCAATTCTTGTATTAGATTCAAATCAAGTTAGCCTACTTGCAACTCTAATCTACGATGGATGGATTAGTTACTATCACCTGATTCCAACACCTATTATGTTACCATAGTTTGGTTTTTTAGTTTTGACTTTTTTTTTAACATTTTTAGCTTTCATATGCTTCTAAACAATGCTAAACATCTTTGCATTGTGATCTAATTGTTATATTATAATTGACCCAACTATCGTTTTAAGCCCTTATTGAAGTACCAAGGGCGTTTCATCGTGCCTTGTGTTTGTGGTTAGATCACCGTGTCTTATGGATATATTTTTTCAAAAGGACATATAGCGTAATAGCAAGTTTATGGACTTATGCTAAGTTTGTGTTTACATTGGTGGATGATATGCGCACATTGGATATACAAGCTAGATACCGATATGCCCTCGAATATGTTTGTTACGTTTCATTGTGAGCTCGATGTGTACTACTGTATGATTAATTGTTCTGAATTTTTGATTCTTTACTATGCTATATAAATGATACTCTAATATTCTGATCTATTGATATATGTGATATTCCAATTTATGATTTATGATTTATGATTGTTTTTCTGCTATTTGCTATGCTAAACTATTATTAGTGAAGAGACGGAAAATGCAAAATGCAAACCCCCCCCCCCCCAAAAAAAAAAAAAAATCATATCGGGAAATTTTTATTTATTTTTTTACTACTGGAAAAAGGAAATAAAACTAATGTGAAAACTTGAAAGGAACAATAAGTAAAACTGGTGGATGAAGTATGTTTAACATGACTCTTAATAAATTCGTGTAAGAAGATCATTATCAGATTTCTAACACTCCGAATGTTACACGTTTCAACCTTTCCAATTCAATAAGTATTATTGATCATATACCTAACTTCTTTTCTATAATTAAAATTAAACTCCTAAAACTATAGATTTTGGTTTGCGTGTTATAAAAATAATTAACATTGATGTTTTACTCCTTATACCACCAGATCTTGTATTTGCAACTGTTTAAACACATTTACGTGTTTATATATGACAATCATCAATTTTACTAGGCCATAGGTATATATTATAAATAAAAATATAAATTTAGAAAATTAAAGTTTATGGTTCCACTTTACCTAAATTCATACCGATGGTGAAAACCAGTTTAAGTGCTTTTAGTTCTAAATTACTTCGTTTCCTAAAGATAATATTTTAGTTCACAAACTTTCCTGCCCAACTTTTTTGAAACCTAATAATACTCTTAAATCAAAATTAAGTAGGTTGTCTTCAAATTATATGAAGAGAATGTTTACTTAGAAGGCACTAGGCTTTCTAAATAGTATTTTGCTTTAAATTCAAGTAGCTTTCGTAATGGATTTGTGTTAGGTCTAGATTGTATAGGGCTAGATCAATTTTGTATAGGCTTAGTACTTGAAAATCAAGTCTTGTAATTAACATTTGTAACAGTCAAAATATATATATATGTGATTTGAATCTATAGGTTAATCCCATATATGTATGTGTGTTGATTTGTGTCTTGACAGGAAAAACAATATACTTGGATGGATTGACTGAAATTGACCCAAGTGTAGGAAACATCTACGGATGAACAACTTTGTTAATCCGTAGATATGTTTCTTACAAGACCAAATGACCAAGTACATGTTCCTGCGGATGATCAAATACCATGAAGTGAAGACTCCTACGGAAGAAGAATTTCCTACGGAAGAACAACTTGGCTATGGAAGACTAAGTCATCTACGGAAGAACAAATGTTCTACGGATGAGAAGATTGCTGCGGAAGAACATTATACTTGTGCGATTACAACTCCTAGAAGTCAAACAAGTCAACACAATCAATAACAAATCCCGAGAGATCCGGTGTTTCCTTAACCGACTCAAATCATCTATAAATATGAGTCCTAGGTTTCACATCTCGGAGAACACAATCAATCAATATACGGCTGTCAAGAGTTCATTGTGCAACCCTAATCGTCGTCACATCAACATCAAACATCATTCGATACACAGAATTCGATAGTTCATAGTCATTCATTATTCTTTTGTAATCATTACATTATAGTTAATGAAATACATTTGAATTATTGTAGATTTCGTGTTTATTGTGTTTCTATGGTTGTGTTCATCATTGATCATAATAAACAATTAAACGTCAATTAGTGATAATTCCGCGATCATTAAATTGATTTATTTTAATACTGATAATTCCTGAATTGCGATCCTTGGATTCACAGGTGGTATCAGAGCCATTGGTGCTCATTGATTTAGATCAATTGATCTATCAGTATTAAAACTGTTTAATTGATTTTCAAACAATTAAATCACCGACTGATTTTTCAGCAAGCACTCTCTCATTGCTTGTTTGATTTAGATCTATATTCAAATCAATTGAATACTAGATCTGGGTCTTTGATAGATCTGTCAATTTTCGCTTTCGAGTTTTTTTTTTTTTTTTCTTCTCTGTTGTTTTCATCTTCCACCGAAGAGGGATTTGAAAGACTGCTGGAGTTTGTTGCCAAGCTCTGACTTTGAGTTCTTTTGACATCCTCATCATCTTTTGCAAGAGGATTATGTGTGTTGGATAGAAGTGAATCAAGGGTCTTGACTGCTAATGCACATAGTTTCTGAACCTCTTGACCAGAAGCAAGCCGGTTGACAATACCCCTGGCTTGTTTGACTGGCAAATCGGTCAATGGGCCTACATCTGCTTTTAGTTTTTGAGTTATTTCGTTCACAATTTTGTGAAGTTTTTCATAACGAACAGTGCCAGTCAAGAGCTTTTGGCTTAAAGTAACACGAAAGCATAATATGTTAACACTCCTAGTGTCCCTAGCAGTTGTCATTTGTTTTCGCCAACATTGAAGCAGATCATTCACTTTACCACATGACACACAGTAAAAATTCCCATCTAGCCCTCTACTTTTCCCGTCTTTTGGAATGCCAGATCTTTCATGTTGTAAAGCACATTCAAGGTGACATGACAAACCACATGACGTTCCTTCGCAAGGATATTCTGAGCTACAAGTCAACCATAAACTTGGATCTTTGTTATCATCATATTTATGACAGATGCAGCATGAACACCGCTTACAGAAACCATCTTCTTGACTTAATAAATCAATATACGGCTGTCAAGAGTTCATTGTACACACACACTATATATACACACATTCAGCCGATTGAATATCCAATAAGCGAATGTGTGTATATATAGTGTGTTAAATCCACTTCTAAGCGAATGTGTGTCCGATTGAATATCCAATAAGCCGATTGAGTATCCAATAAGTGGTTCTAATGTGTGTATATGCAATCCTAAATGATACTAATTTAGGTTCTAATGGTACTTAAATCCAATAAGCGAAAACAAAGAATTGTGGAGCTGTACGGGGTTATCCAAGAAAAGGATGAAGAACTGACAAAGAAGGATGCCAGTTTAAAAAGGGTGAGAGAAGATGCACAATGCAACAATGAAATTATTGATGCATTGTTCCAAACAAAACGGGAGTTGGAGGCAACTTTAAAACAAGAGCAAAATGAAAAGGCCAAATCTACAGAGAAAAGAGAGCCATCATCAACAGCAAATTCAGAACCAATAACTGTGATATTGGATTCTGAAGAACAAAAGCAGCCTTTGCAGCTTTTAGTTCTAACTTTCAAGCATATCTTGGAAGTTCCCTTACAGCAGCAAACATCTGCCAACAAGATTTGGAGGAACTCCCTCCTGATGTTGTAGAAGAGATGGATCTACAATGGCAGATGGCGATGATTGCTTACAGAGCCAAGCAATATCTTCGACGAAATAAAAATCTGGCAGCAGCAAACAAAACATCGAAGATTGGAGTTGATAAGTCTAAAGTCAGATGTTACAAGTGCAATCTCTATGGTCACTTTTCTAGAGAATGCAACCAACAATCAACTCCACAGCATCAGCAGCAGCAGCAACAACATCAGCAGCAATAACACTATCAGAATCAACATCCAACCTCTCAAAGATCTTTACATAGACAACCTCAGCTCACATCCCCACCAGCCACAAATACATCAGCAGGACCAAGCAACTCTAAGGAGACAGGTCTGATCATACTTCAGGATGGAACATGTGACTGGAGCCTGTATGAGAAGGAAGTGATAGAGGAGAATCAAGCACTGATGGCACATATGGAAAACAAAGTCCCTCCTATGGCCAGAGAGGTAAAAGACAGGTTATGTTCATCAACATGTGTTGAGGAAGTTGAGAGATATAGAGTTCATGCTCAACAATTGGCTGATAAAATAAAAGAAACTATGTTTTTAAATGAATCACACTTAAGAGAACAAAAGATATATCAAATCAAAATAAACTCTTTACAAAAAGATTTAGAAAAATATGTTTCTGAAAACTACAACCTAAAAGCCCAAGTTGAGCATCTGACCACTTCCTTAACAAAATCCATGGCTGATCATGCATCCACTGAAGTGAAACTTTAGAAGTTTCAACTATCATCTCAGCAATATAAGAAGTTGCTAAATTCTCATATTGAATCAAAGAACAGGTACGGGTTGGGTTATAATGCTGTTGCACCACCTGTTAATGATAACTACACACCTTTACCTGATACAATGACTAACAATTTGTCAAATCATTTTGTGCAAAGCACCAAAGTTGACATCAAAGATAGTCAAACAAACAACAATAAAGCTGAGATGAGTGAAACTGAATCCACTGAATCAGAATCAACTAAATATAATGAATCAGATTTAGATAACTATAATGACCTGGATGATTCTGATGAACATGATACTGATCAACTGAACATTGGTAAGAATGTTCAAGTTGAAACTGGTCTTCCGCGAGTCCTTGAAGAATCAAAGTTGCAATACCCGCCAAAGCAACGGAATATGCTGAAGTCCATTTGCAAGAGGATTGCTGAACTTAATGAAGGATTACAAGAACTGCATCTTCATAAGACTGATAGCTGCGGATCAAGCACAAAGGTACCTTTGTCATCTCCTGATAAAGGTAAGAAACAATCAAACAAGAATCCTCAGAAAGCACCAACTGAAGAATCCGTAGAACACCTGCGGAAAACGAATGAGGATTCCGTAGAACATCTGCGGAAAGCAAAATCTGCCAAGTCCGTAAATCATCTGCGGAAGACAAAAACCACTGAATCCGCAGAAAAGCAAAGGAAAAGAGAAGCTGATCCAGCAGACAAGGTAACAATAGAGCCTCACACACATGCAAAGAAAAAGGAAAATATGAAGCAACAAATGGCGGCCAAAGGCAAACAAGTAACAGCTGATGATGCTCCAAACAAAAACAAGAAGAAATCAACTGAAGCTTCAGCGAATGAGAAAAAGAACAACAAAAAGAAGGCTGAATCTGAAGAAAATTCAGAAAAATATTGCAAATGGTGTGATATGAAGAATCACAATACTGATGAATGCTATTTCAGCAGCTATTGTTCCATTTGCAATATGAACAATCACATGACTGATGATTGTTTCTTCAACAAACACTGTGCCATTTGTGACAAAATAACCATTCCACTCAGGAATGTTATTTTAATAAGAAGAACAAGAAAAAGAGCAAAAAGAAGTCACAAGATACATCATCTGAATCAGATTCTCAAGCCTCAGAAAGTGACAAAGAGACAAAGATTCAGAAAGAACAACAAAAGTCAAAGAAAAGACCCTCTGCTGCGGAAAAGACTTTGAAAAAGAAAGCACCAATACAGTCTAAGACACCTCACAAAAAGGTGGATTTGACAGATAAACAAAGTGAAGCAGCAGATGGTTTCTTTGATAACTTTGCTAAAGGAACTCCTGTGTCTCAAACAAAGCAGAAAGATGAAGAAACTTTCAAGTCTACAGGACTCTCTTCAAAGTTAAAATACCAACCAAAACAAGCCAAGTTGAAGAATGACTCGAATAAGCTTGAAGATACTCAGAAACCTGAATCATCTTCAACAGAATCATCCTCACAACCATCACATCAAAAAGAAACAACTAATAATGAAACTTCAAGATTAATTCATGAAGGAGTAACTATAGTTGACACATCTGGCAAATCCAAGACAATTAAGCCTTGGGTTGTCAAGACTAACTAATTTCTTTTTGTGTGCAGGAACAATCATGGAGAGCTGACAACAAGTGGTATGTTGACAGTGGTTGTTCCAGACATATGACAGGGAACTGTGCACTTCTCCATGACTTCAAACATAAACATGCCTCTTATGTGGCATTTGGTGGGGATAAGAAGGGAGGTAAAATTGTTGGTGAGGGAATGGTAACTAACGGTGTTTTAACATTTGAAAAAGTAAATTACTGTGAAAATTTGCAGTATAATTTACTTAGTGTTTCCCAAATTTGTGATCAAAATTATTTAACACTATTTGATAACACTAACTGTTACATTCTTAAGCCAGGTTTTACAGTTCCAGAAGACTGGATACTTCTTAAAGCATCAAGAAAAGGCAACACATATATCTTGGATATGAACAACACAACACTCACATAACATGAGACATGCCTACTATCCAAATCTTCGGAAGATGAATCTCAATTGTGGCATAGAAGGCTTGTCCATTCCAACATGAAGAACATGAATAAATTGGTGAAAAATGACTTAGTCATTGGATTACCAAAGAAAGAATTTTATTGTTCTAATCACTGTTCTTCCTGCTATAAAGGAAAACAACACAGAGTGTCTCATAAATCCAAAACAATCAACACAAACACTACACCACTCAAATTGCTTCACATGGATCTCTTTGGTCCAACCAATGTGCTGAGCATTGGAAAAAGGCAATATTGTTTGGTGATAGTTGATGATTTCACTAGATTTACATGGGTCTTTTTCTTAAAACATAAAAGTGAAACATCTGAAACATTAATGGACTTTGTGATCAAGATTGAGAATCAACTTGATTTAAAAGTTAAAATTTTTAGGAGTGACAATGGAACTGAATTTGTTAGTGCTGATTTGGATTCTTTTTGCAGGACTAAAGGAATAGCTAGACAATTCAGTGCCCCAAGAACTCCACAACAAAATGGAGTGGCTGAAAGGAGAAATAGAACACTGATAGAAGCAGCCAGAACAATGCTAGCTGATTCTCAGCTGCCCATTACATTCTGGGCAGAAGCTGTGAATACAGCTTGCAACGTTCAAAACAGAACTTTGATAGTCAAAGAACATAATAAAACACATTACGAACTCTTATTTAAAAGAAAACCTTTTATAGGATATCTTAGAGCTTTTGGGTGTCATGTGTCTGTTTTAAATACTAAAGAACAATTGGGAAAATTTTCTAAAAAAGCCTATGATGGTTTCTTTGTTGGATATTCATCCACTTCTAAATCATATAGGGTGTACATTCCAGAACATAACATAGTTGAAGAGACTCCCAATGTTTCTTTTGATGAATCCATGTTTACTACCAATGTAAAAGGATCATCTTGGTTATTTGATATAGATGCATTAACTGAATCATTTAACACTGGTTATTTGATCAACGCAGGTGCTGCGGATACATGTTATCCCTTTGTGCCCCCAAGTGTGAATGAAGTGCCTTTAACAGCTGACCCACCAAGAGCACAAGTTTCATCTGGACCACAGCAAAGATCAAGTCAGCAACATGAAGCTACTTCCGGAGAAGTAAACTCTTCATCCCCAGCACATGTAAATTCATCAGCAGATGTTCCCACATCCGTAGATATAAATACTGGTGCAACTACTGATGCTAGAGATGGAGAGGAGGTATTCACTCAACAACCATTGCAAGCTGACCAACATTGTTCATCTGTGAATGGTGATGTACCTCCTACGGAAGTACAAAATGCCTCCGTCGATGCTGCAGTTCCTCCTACGGAAGAACAAAATACTGCTTCCGTAGAACCTCCTGCGGAAGAACAAAATACTGCCTCCGTAGAATCTCCTGCGGAAGAACAAAATGCTGCTTCCGTAGAACTTCCTGCAGAAGAAGACAAAACACCCAATCAAACACAAGCCGATCCGAACGACCATGAGCCTTTTGATTATTTCATTGACTCAACTTCTCAGCTGACACCTTCTTCTTCAATGGGTTTCACTAACTTGGACTCCACAGTTCAAGTTGATGCTGTCTCAACAAGCAGAGTACACAAGTCTCATCCAACAGACAATATCATTGGGGACCTGCATGCTAGAACCACAAGGAGCAAAGGAGGTGTGGCAAACATTTGTTTGTTCACCTGCTTTTTGTCCCAAACAGTTCCTGCAAACATTACAGCTGCACTAAAAGACAACAGCTGGATTGAGGCTATGCAAGAAGAGCTACAACAATTCAGAAAGCAGAAAGTGTGGACTCTTGTAGATCTGCCTACGGGTCAACATCCAATTGGCACAAGATGGCTTTTCAAGAACAAGCTGGATGACAGAGGTATCATAGTGAGAAACAAGGCCAGACTTATTGCTCAAGGATACACTCAGGAAGAGGGAATAGACTATGATGAAGTCTTTGCCCCAGTTGCAAGGATTGAAGCTATACGAGTCTTCCTCGCTTATGCAGCATTCAAGAGGTTCACCGTCTATCAGATGGATGTGAAGTGTGCTTTCCTTTATGGGAAAATTGATGAAGAAGTCTATGTGGCTCAACCCCCTGGTTTTGAAGACCCTGATTATCCACATAGAGTATACAAGCTTGATAAAGCTTTGTATGGTCTTCATCAAGCACCCAGAAAGTGGTATGATACCCTATCATCCTTCCTGCTGAAGAATGGGTACAAGAGAGGAACTATTGATCAGACACTCTTTCTCAAACAAGAACATCAAGATCTTTTGGTGGTTCAAATATATGTTGATGACATCATATTTGGATCAACCAACAAGAAGCTGTGTCAAAGCTTTGAAGACTTAATGAAATCTGAATTTCAGATGAGCTCCATGGGAGAATTGACTTTCTTCCTTGGCTTACAAGTTCATCGGAAATCAGATGGCATTTTCATCAATCAAGAGAAGTACATTCATCAAATCTTGAAGAAGTACAATCTTGCTGATTCCACTTCATGCAAGACACCAGCATCAACTATAGACAAGATTGTGCCTGATCCTGCTGGCAAATCCGTAGATCAAAGATTGTACAGATCAATGATCGGTTCATTAATGTACTTAACTGCTAGTAGACCTGACATCATGTTTGCTGTTTGTGTTTGTGCCAGGTACCAATCTGACCCAAAGGAGTCACATCTGACTGCTGTAAAGAGGATTTTCAGATATCTGAGAGGCAAACCTGCATTGGGACTTTGGTATCCCAAAGATGGAGATTTTAGCCTCTACTCATACTCAGATAGTGACTATGGAGGGTGCAACAGCAACAGAAAATCCACAACTGGTGGATGTCAATTTTTAGGACCAAGACTTGTTTCATGGCAGTGCAAGAAGCAAACAAATGTATCTGTATCCACGGCTGAAGCAGAGTACATAGCTGCTTCAGCAGGTTGCTCTCAAGTACTTTGGTTGCAAAACCAATTACTTGATTATGGTTACAATTTCCTTCATACACCAATTCATATTGATAATTCAGCTGCTATGTTTATAACTGCTAACCCAGTTCAACATAGTAAAACCAAACATATAGAAATCAGATACCATTTTCTGAGAGATTGCTCTGAAAAGGGTCTAATCAAGTTAGTCAAAGTAGACACAACCAATCAGCTTGCTGATTTGTTTACTAAAGCATTTGATTCTGTTAGATTCAATTTTCTGATAGAATCTTTAGGGATGATTAACTTAGAATAAATCAACAAAAGCATATGATTGACTTTGTGCAGAGTAATCGTTGAGGATAACTTAAGTGTCTGTTAGAACATCTATACATGCATTATATATGGGACATGATAGTAGACTATACTTGGCTATTAAACAAAAACTCAATCTGACTTATATCATACTGATATGTGAGTAGGTTCAACTTGAGTGGAAACAAAGCTAAGAGCATGCCAAACTAAAAACATGAGGTAACTGTCTGTGAGGATTCCATTTGAGAATCAAGAAGGTATGTTCTCTCCTGATGTGATCAAATCACTTACACAAGCACACTATGTAAAATACTTTATAATATTCTATCTTTGCAAAGTCATATTCCCTCTGTTTTGTGTGAACAAAGACCTGGGAATGTGATTAATAAGTGTGATCTTCATTCTCCCTCTGTTTTGTGTCAACAAAGACCTGGGTTAAAGTTCACCTCTGTTTTACGAAAGTAAAGACCTGGTGACTATGAAGATCATATTTCAGCTCTAAAAAGGAATCACTTGTGATCCATTGAACATCAAGTTCACGAGCTATAACATCAAAGCATTCATGAGACTGAACATTGTCTCAAGATAGAACTTATAACTTAATGTACATAGTCATTAAGTGTGGAATGTAGTGATTTGCCTCATCTACGGAAGACATACTCTAACGATAATTGAATGTGGGACTCATGATTGCTACTGATTAACAAACTTCACAACATGATAAATTGCATGCCTAGTTGATACAACACTCATGTTTGAATTTAAGTGGATTTATATACTTGCAATCAGATGTGTGTTGAATCAACTAACAACATCAGCAGAAGCCAATTTATAGTATGATCCCTCTATATATATATGCATGCATGTACCTGTTTGACAGATGCTTAATTGTTATCTCAACAGAATTTCTCTCATTTAGAATGTCATAAGCCTGTCATGCCTATTCACAACTTAAATTTATGATGAATGCAACAGTTTCACATTAATCACAAATTTAGGGGGAGTAGTTCATGCATGAAAAACAAACAATAAAAGCTGATAATTGATCTGAATTATTTTGAAGGAATTGGAACTTGAGCACTAAATTGAATTCAGGATACAGGAAACTTGCTTCCCTGTACTTAATTGCCATGCAAATTAAGTCAACAATGTCTAACATCAACATTTGATTCTACTATGTAGAAATCATACATTTAAAGTTTTCAAACTTTAAGTTCCGCAGAAGTTTCAGTAATATTTCTCATCCGTAGAAGTAACAGTGAAATTTCTGCGTCCGCAGAAGTCACAGTAATACCTCTCATCCGTAGAAGTATTATGTGATTTCTGAATCAGCAGCAAAACAAAACAAATGCATTATTTGAACTTTTACATCCGATGTAAAGTTCCGCAGATGTTGACATCCGCAGAAGTTAAGGTTCCGCAGATGTTGACATCCGCAGATGTCAAGGTTCCGCAGATGTTCTGCGGAAGAGATAATGCATTCTAAACACTTAGGATACGGAAAGGAATAAATGGAAGTGGGCCCAACATAGGAATAAATGAAAGTGGGCCCAACATAATGTGAGCCCAACATAATTAATAAAAGATGTTAATTATGTTCGACTATAAATAAGGTTTCTGACTCTTGAAATACATTTATAACTTTTACAGAGCACTTTTTCAGATTAACCTAGAAATTCGCCCATTTTCCCTCTTTTTCAAAATTTCAAAAAAATCAACATTATCCAGTAACCGATTACTGATACTGCAAAGGTAAATCATGTGTTAAACATCAATACGGAACTGTTTAATCGATTATTGACACTCAAACGATTCAAATGCATGGTTTCTAACTTGTTTTTCTTTGCAGATGGCAAATAGATTTGCTAAAGAGCACAATGTGTGCGCGTTCTTGAACGCTGATGATCCAGCAGCGGAAGGATGTCGAGATATCATCAGATATCTACGACGATCCAGGCTCTTCTACGCCTTGACGGCTGAGCCTGTGATCCATCAGGCGCACATAATCGGATTCTGGAATTCAGCACGAGTGGAAGAACAAAACGATGAGGAGGTAATTGTGGCTGAGATTCTGAGTCGGCGGCTTCGAATCACTGAAAGCACCATAAGAAGATGTCTGGAACTGGGAGATAGAGAAATGGGGAACCCAGATGTATTCGAGAATGAATACATTGAAAAGGTATTTAACCTCATGGGTTACGATGGTGATTACGAGAAAGGTGAAATCAAGAAGGGTAGGTTGTGCAAACCATACAGATTCCTGTGTCACACCTACCTAAAATGCATGTCGAACAGGAAATCGGGACTAGATAGATTCTCTCGGCATATATCATCCGGAATTATTGGAGTGTTCGAGGGGAGAACTTACAACTATGCCAAATACATCTTCAACTGCATGAGTGAACAAGTCAAATTGCAGAAGAATGACAAGATGTATATGTTCCCAAGATTTCTACAACTGATAATCAACTCAGAACTTCCGGGGTTGAATAGAGTTGGCGATGTGTTTGTTCAAGCACACCTGAGCAAATCAGTGCTGAACAAACTTAGTGGAAAGTATGAAGGACCGGATATGCCAATGTTCGCTCATGTTATAGATCCGCAAGCTGACATGCCACAAGAGTTGGCATGGGCAGATGAAGCAGAATCATCTGCTGATTCTGCACAATCTTCTCACTCTCCACACCAAACACCACAACACCAACAGCAATCACCACTCCAAACACCACCACTACAACATCATTCATCAAGCCAATCACCATCAAGCCTTAACACCCAACCAATTTCCCCAATTCACCACAATCAATCACCAGTACCAATATCTTCATCATCCTCCCAATCATCATCTCATCACACTCAACCATTCTCTCCACAACAAATCCAATTCCCCATACAACCACCACCAGAATCTCCCAAACATCAATCTCCGGAAAGTGCTGGAACTGAACCTATTGAGGTAACTGAGTCTGTACACTCCGTACACTCAGGAGAGATAGAATTGTTATCTGAAGCCAGCACTGTTCCTTTCTCACCAACCCACACAGAAGAACATCCTTCATCAGCTCATACCGAGCTAATACCTTCATTGGAAGATGTACAACATGCTGATGAACATGGGGAAGTTCAAGAATCTGCTCAGGATGTCACTGCTTACCATGAAGATGACTTAAGTGACAGTGACATTCCTGTGAGCAAAAGCTTTTTGGTTGCTAAGTACAACAAGCTGGTACTTAAATCCAATAAGCGAAAACAAAGAATTGTGGAGCTGTACGGGGTTATCCAAGAAAAGGATGAAGAACTGACAAAGAAGGATGCCAGTTTAAAAAGGCTGAGAGAAGATGCACAATGCAACAATGAAATTATTGATGCATTGTTCCAAACAAAACGGGAGTTGGAGGCAACTTTAAAACAAGAGCAAAATGAAAAGGCCGAGCTAATAAAGCAAAAGGATCTGGAGATAGAGAGCCTGAAAAGAAAACTCTCTGAATTGAAAACAAAAGTGGATTCAAGTGCTGAACCAGAAAAACAATCGGGTAGAGCTACTAAGCCGCTGATATCCTACACCCGAAAAAGAAAATACTTTGGAGCCACACAAAGAAACTAGAAGAAGAAAGCTCCCCAAAGAAATCAAAAGTTCCATCTCCTGATCCTACACTTTCAGTAGAAGTTTCTGCTGTGAAGGTATCCTCCGGAGAAGAAGAAGAAAGTGATAAAGAGTGGGAGGAATTAACGAGGATGGAGTCTCCCACTGCTGATAAGGGTGAAAAGGCCGATGACCTTCTAACAACTGCTGATATCTTGGAAGAGAGGCCTGACTCCAGCATGTTTATGACCCTCATCAACCATGGGTTTCCGTATGACATGGTTGAGAGGATGAACAGAACAGAAATGGCCAATGCATTGAAAGAATTTGAATTTGCAAGATTCATAATCCCAAATTGTGATTATGAAGCCTTTACCACTTTTCAATCATTGGAGAAAATAAGGAAAGATTTGGGCCACTGTGACACAGCAAAACTTTCAAAGTACAATATGACTTGCTGGTTACAGGGTCACAATTACAAGCCGCATGAACTTAAAGGTAGAACTACTGGTGAGCTGCGGAGGATGATGGAGCATGTGATGAAAGTGGAACTGGAAACGGGAGTTAAGTTCAGAACCACTGCTCCACATCCAAAAGAACAAAGCAAACTTGCTGCTGATCCAGTAACTGTTGAATCAAAAGATCAGCACAAGGAAAAGGAAAAACTCATCAGAGAGCCAAGGGCGGTGATCCCCGGAAAAGTATGGCCTCTGGGAACAACTGTGCGAGAAATCACCGAGAAGAAATCAACTCTCGTACAGTTGTATGATCATATCACAACTCCCAGTTCTGTGGAAGACAACAGGATTATGGCCTGGAAATATGATCCAGAATGGGATTGTGCAATAATCAAGAGGACATCTGGAAGGATTCAATACTTCCATGATGTGGAAGACATGCTCAGCCTTCCGGAGCAAGATATGAGAGATCTACAGAGCATCCCCATGTTCAACTACCCAATCCATCTCAGGGGGAGAGACTTCTCTGCAGCTGTAAATGGTATGAAGACCAGTTTTACTGATGATGTGCTCATGTAAGCAAAGAGAAATGATAAGGAGCACAAAAAAATGATACAAAATCAGAAAAGAAAAACAGCTGAAGTCTCATCCCTTGTAGATGATGAACTGCTGAAGAGAGTGGGATGTACCAGAAACTCACACACCATCAAATGCATCACTGGAAACCAATTCACGTGTCCTATCTCAGAATGGGGATACGTTGAAAAGAATAAAGAGATGGTGTTGCTGAGAAATGTTGAAGGGAAGAAGGGAGATAAAATAAGAATCTTTGATCCAATGGAGCTAAAGATGTTGCATCCCAGTTACACTTCATACCTTCACGACAAATTCTTCCCAAAGCTAACAGATGAAAAAGCCCAAAATGATCTCTGCCTGTACGTGCACATGATACAAGTCATTGATAAACTGCATGCCAAGGCACACAAGAGAAGGAAACATGAGGCTGGGCTACTGAAGGCGACAACCATAGCTGAAGTGTCTGAGCTCAGAATCTCCGAAGAAGATGAATTAGAAATTGTACATAATGATAGTGTAGTGGAAACACTCACTACGGAAGAAGATGTTTTGGGCCTGAGCTATGACACATTGAAGAAGATCAGCAGGATGCAGATCAAGTACAAGTACGATGATCAGAAAACTGTTGTATCTTACTTCTACAATAAAATGATAGCAAGAGTTAAGGAGCTTGCTGTTTTGAAGGACTGATTACAAGAAGCTAAGCCTAAGGGGGAGTATTGTTAGGTCTAGATTGTATAGGGCTAGATCAATTTTGTATAGGCTTAGTACTTGAAAATCAAGTCTTGTAATTAACATTTGTAACAGTCAAAATATATATATATATGTGATTTGAATCTATAGGTTAACCCCATATATGTATGTGTGTTGATTTGTGTCTTGACAGGAAAAACAATATACTTGGATGGATTGACTGAAATTGACCCAAGTGTAGGAAACATCTATGGATGAACAACTTTGTTAATCCGTAGATATGTTTCTTACAAGACCAAATGACCAAGTACATGTTCCTGCGGATGATCAAATACCATGAAGTGAAGACTCCTACGGAAGAAGAATTTCCTACGGAAGAACAACTTGGCTATGGAAGACTAAGTCATCTACGGAAGAACAAATGTTCTGCGGATGAGAAGATTGCTGCGGAAGAACATTATACTTGTGCGATTACAACTCCTAGAAGTCAAACAAGTCAACACAATCAATAACAAATCCCGAGAGATCCGGTGTTTCCTTAACCGACTCAAATCATCTATAAATATGAGTCCTAGGTTTCACATCTCGGAGAACACAATCAATCAATATACGGCTGTCAAGAGTTCATTGTGCAACCCTAATCGCCGTCACATCAACATCAAACATCATTCGATACACAGAATTCGATAGTTCATAGTCATTCATTATTCTTTTGTAATCATTACATTATAGTTAATGAAATACATTTGAATTATTGTAGATTTCGTGTTTATTGTGTTTCTGTGGTTGTGTTCATCATTGATCATAATAAACAATTAAACGTCAATTAGTGATAATTCCGCGATCATTAAATTGATTTATTTTAATACTGATAATTCCTGAATTGCGATCCTTGGATTCACAGGTGGTATCAGAGCGAGAACTATAAAACAGCCAATTGTTCTTTAGTATTTAAATATCCAACAAAGCTAAATCATAGGCTTTGGAAGGAACGTCATGTGGTTTGTCATGTCACCTTGAATGTGCTTTACAACATGAAAGATCTAAATCACATAATTTAGTATCATTAGAACCTAAATCAGAATCTAAATCATCCACTTCTAAATCATAAAGGATATTCATCCACTTCTAAATCATATAGGGTGAGAAGATGGTTTGCATAATGCGAAAACAAACCATCTTATTCAAGCTAAATCATCTTCTTATTAAAATAGCATCTTCTCTCAGCTTTGTATAATTTAGTATCATTAGAACCTAAATCAGAATCTAAATCATCCACTTCTAAATCATATAGGATATTCATCCACTTCTAAATCATATAGGGTGTACACAATAAACCATCAATTCTCAGCTTTTGTTTCTAAATCACATGTAAAAAAAAAAAAAAAAAAAAAAAAAAAAAAAAAAAAAAAACTCGAAAGCGAAAATTGACAGATCTATCAAAGACCCAGATCTAGTATTCAATTGATTTGAATATAGATCTAAATCAAACAAGCAATGAGAGAGTGCTTGCTGAAAAATCAGTCGGTGATTTAATTGTTTGAAAATCAATTAAACAATTTTAATACTGATAGATCAATTGATCTAAATCAATGAGCACCAATGGCTCTGATACCACCTGTGAATCCAAGGATCGCAATTCAGGAATTATCAGTATTAAAATAAATCAATTTAATGATCGCGGAATTATCACTAATTGACGTTTAATTGTTTATTATGATCAATGATGAACACAACCACAGAAACACAATAAACACGAAATCTACAATAATTCAAATGTATTTCATTAACTATAATGTAATGATTACAAAAGAATAATGAATGACTATGAACTATCGAATTCTGTGTATCGAATGATGTTTGATGTTGATGTGACGGCGATTAGGGTTGCACAATGAACTCTTGACAGCCGTATATTGATTGATTGTGTTCTCCGAGATGTGAAACCTAGGACTCATATTTATAGATGATTTGAGTCGGTTAAGGAAACACCGGATCTCTCGGAATTTGTTATTGATTGTGTTGACTTGTTTGACTTCTAGGAGTTGTAATCGCACAAGTATAATGTTCTTCCGCAGCAATCTTCTCATCCGCAGAACATTTGTTCTTCCGTAGATGACTTAGTCTTCCATAGCCAAGTTGTTCTTTCGTAGGAAATTCTTCTTCCGTAGGAGTCTTCACTTCATGGTATTTGATCATCCGCAGGAACATGTACTTGGTCATTTGGTCTTGTAAGAAACATATCTACGGATTAACAAAGTTGTTCATCCGTAGATGTTTCCTACACTTGGGTCAATTTCAGTCAATCCATCCAAGTATATTGTTTTTCCTGTCAAGACACAAATCAACACACATACATATATGGGGTTAACCTATAGATTCAAATCACATATATATATATATATTTTGACTGTTACAAATGTTAATTACAAGACTTGATTTTCAAGTACTAAGCCTATACAAAATTGATCTAGCCCTATACAATCTAGACCTAACAATTTGTGATATCACCTTCTTTTTGGTATATTTATGCACAATTATTTTGCTTACACGTGGCAACCAGTTCTCAAGATTCATAAGAGTGAGAACGGAAGTGCGCTTCTTAGACAAATAGAATATATATGCAAATACTAAATTAGCTACTAGAATTAGTGACGCCTATTTTTACTACACAACTTTTGAAGTTATAACGCTATACTATTAAATAAAATGAATGGTGCAAGTATAAAATTCAATACAAATATAACACTTTATATGAAATAATATATGTGCGTGAAAAGACCCGCAAACATTTCTCCATTAGGTCAAATCTCCACTATAGTATTAGTAGGTGCTCAAAAGCTTTTCATGTTTTTTTTACAAGGGAAATCATACACCAAGTCCATTACTAACTACTGTGAATCATGCAATATGACAAAAGCGTACGTCCATCATCTAAGATGTGATAGTTTTCAGTAATTCAATCACACTTGGAATATAAAATAGATTAAGGTTTGAAGTAAAATAGGAATAAATTGGGAGACTGTTAAAGAAAAAAAACTAATGTCGTTCATGTTTATCAGCAACATTTTGACCGTTAACACACCCTCTTTTAATGTCCTCTTTATAACACAATTCTGGTCGTAAATCATGTAGAGTCCTGATGACATCAATTTAAATATAAAATAAACATAGAATAAAGATTGTGCATAGCTTGGCTCTCACTTTAAGCAAGAGCCAGGCACGGGCCAGATCGATTCACAAGATGTACAAAGGTGATTTCTCACACCTTAAACTCGTAACCTCAAGGTAATAAAACAATAAACTTACCAATTACTTTAAAATAAAGAAAAATGCATTTGAAACCATACATAGAGGACAAATAACTATTGGATACGTGATATGAATTACATGAACTAGAATTTTTTTAAACGATGCCCACCTGTTTAGGCGAAACCAATACCTTTGCTAGTTAAATCTTAACAGTACCAAAACCAAATATATTAATATGTTATATCATATCAAGTTGACCGAAGCTACCCAGAAACAAACACAAGCATCACAACACATACCCTGCACTATTTGCCTACTGTTTTAACAGATGTAAGCCACCCCCAAAAAAAACTAAATTCTACATTAAACTGCTCCAACATTCCACAGATATATACACTCGCTTCTAGTGTAGAGATAAGAGATATAGCAATCTGACATACGAGTACAAGTATCCAAGCAACAACACAATCGCATGCCTGCCCGCTTAGATTCTTCCCCGTGCGTGTCAACAACATTAGTACGCGGTCTCCCAATCATAAAACGTATGCCAACAAAATCAAGCAACATAGCAAAGACGTAAACCATTTTGAAGAAAAACAAAATAATAACCCAAAAAAGAAAATAAAGTAAAAATAAACCGACTGCCATGCTATATCTTTCCTTTCATCTCTGAAATTAGTACAATGCAAGGGGACAAGGACGCCAACATCACTTCCGTTTAGAATCCATCAATCATCCATGATATCGGGATTTCACCCCATCATACGCCTGTCTGCTTCTTTGCAATGTTGAAACAAGATTTGAAAATCATTCAATGCCACCGCCGCTATATAATACTTCTGGATATAACAACATTACCTTTACCTCTTCTTCTAAGGAGAAGGTTTCCAGTCAAACGGGAGATTACTGAAGCCATTAACGGCTCCAAGACCGTTTAGCAATGGTTCCCTAAGTCCTGCTGCTGCTGCAGCGGCTGATGATTAGGCTGATGATTAGGCTGATGATGATGATTCATCTGCATTGCAACTCTTCCATTCATACTCAAAGAATTGTTATGACCCATTACACCTCGGATCCCATTCACCATACTATTTGGACCACTACCCATGCCACCATTTCCGACAACGCCCAAATTATTAGGTGCCTGCATTAAATCATTAGAATTTTTCATCTCGATTCCCATTGACCCACCGCCACCACCGAGTTGGGATGACATCATCATTTCCTGTATTATTTTCTGGACTGAGCTTTGAGAGTCATTGGTGTCTGCATCACCCATGGAAATATTAGGGGAGGTGGCAGAGTTCAAATGTGCTCCTGATGCCGCCAAGGCACTGTTATGAGGGACATTGTTGGATAATGATTGCGTCGGCGATTGAAAAGGAGAGGGGTTAGGGTGAGGTTGCTGCTGTAGTTGTGGTACTGTACTCGAGGATCCAGGAGACGGAATCTGAATCTGAATGCCACCATACTGGGTATTTGTATTACTAAGTGGAATTTGATGTCTAGAATTCTGGTGGAGCAGGCCAGAAATGGCAGTGCTGGAACAAGTTGAAGGCGCGGGGTTAGAGTTATTTACACTTGGCATCATGCCATTAGTGGAAGAATTCTGCATAGCAGATGTTTCTTTGTTTAATGTAGGCTGCTGCTGCTTTTGCTGTTCTTCAGGTTCTTGGGACTGAATATGAAGCCTGGATGTGGAAGATGTCCTTCGTGGAAATTTGGCTAAGCTCTCTGTCAACACAAAGGATGGAAGAATATATAAGAAATTTTGATAACGGCACCTTATTGAGAGCTCCGGATGCATAAATTAGACAGAGATGATTCAGGCATGAACCTCATAGTGAACAAACCGCATGCAGTCATATATAAATGTGGAATGATGGGTAATTGGTCAAAACAGGTCACTTTGCTTATGTTGTATTAAGTTGTGTATAAATTAATATTTGTTTTTTTTACTTTAATGCCTAATAGTTCTTCAAACAACCAGATGATAAAGAGTTCTATCCAAACTAAAAAATGGATATTTAAAGGTAATGTAGTTGTGCAACTGTTAAAGCCATAATATCAATTTGAGATATTATTTATGCGCGCAAGTACAAGTATTCCCGGGAAGCATCTGAAAACTATTAAATTCATTGTGTTTGATTTTCAAATTTGTTCATGACTTCTTATAGAATGGTAAGGTAAACAACTTAACATCATAGAATAAAGATATAAACTCAGAATTTTTACCTTCTAATCTCGTGCTAGATTACTTTTTTTAAAACTTCTTTTATAAAGGTATAAACTGTGAATTTAATTTTTGGTGAAACATGAGGGAGGATGAGTAACATAGATTCACAAATAAATATGCAACTGGACTCTCTAACGACTCTCTCTGACTCTCTCTCTCTCTCTCACACAGACATAGGTTTTATTTGACTATTGAATCACTTCAGATATTTGCAGATATATCTACAATTCAATTTTAGATTGTAAAATGATCAATTCACATTTGTTATATTTGTTTTTCGAATGGATTCAATAGACAGTTTGATAAGCCCTGATTCTATTTTATTATTGGATGAGAAGATTACTATTTTGATATGTCATTAGATAGGGTTTTATTTCAGATTAAAGTCAAAATTATTTTATTAGGAGTGAACAAAACTAGGGTAACAATTTACTTGTCTTACAAGTATTACTGTAATTGGATGTCTATAATCATAAATAGGACACTAGGTTTGAAAATCTTTTTATACTTAATTTGATTAGTGATTTTGATATCATTGAGGAGTTGGTTTACCTCTTGAAAGTAAACCACGGGAAAATCAATTGACCTCTCGAATATCGGTTAATCTATCTTTTCAATTCGTTCATGGTATAAGATAGGAAACATGATAAGATCCTGCATTCTATTATCATACAGGACCTTATCATGTTTCCTATCAACCCCAAGTGGTTAATCAGTATAAACATCTAATGCAATATATGCGAGCATGAAAATACAAACATCATTAACTTCTAGAGTAAACCCTAAGGAACATTAGCAATTTGAAACAGTGTTTAGGCAACAGATAAAACAAATTTAGAAAGCTTACCCATAGGCCCAGTCCTAGTTTCTCGGCTGTAATCAATTAAATCCTTCATGCTGTTGACCACTTCTGATATCTGCAGAGAAAGCCAGCAAAATATCATGTTATGTAATTACAAATTGCAGATTGAAAATCAAATGTACAAATGTGCCACTCAGAATTCAGATCACATCTTAAACTTTTTCTTCTTTCGATGGTGGTTGTATATTTATAATGTGTTCCATAACTAAGAATCCATTTCTGTCATACAAAACAAAATACAGTTTCTTGTATTCTATTTTGTTGCTTATTTAGTTAATTATAATCTGCCTTTGGAAGCGGTCTCTATCTCTCAAGATAGAGGAAAGACTCGCCACCACCTACCCCTCCCAGACCCTGCTTTTTAGTGGAATATACTGGGTATGTTTGTTTGTTTGTAATCCGTCTTGAATTTCCCCACTCAATTCTTTTTCCAAAAAGACTTTGTTCCGGCTAACAAAACTTCAAGTCTAATTCAGAATAGGGTACAGCATGTGCCAACTGATAAATTAGTAAAGAAGATTACCTGAAGACACCGGACATATCTCTTTGTGTATCCTAAATCATTAACTAATGGTACTTCCAATGCTTTTGCCAACTGACGAGCTGAAGCAACAAACCTATAGCATAATTTAAAATCTTAAAATACATATCAACAAGAAGTCATCACCTAATACTATGATTAGATCTTTCATAGTGCTAAATTCAAGACTTCTCATGATTTTTAAGCAGATCGATCATCTGTTACATTAATGATCAAGTCTTCCATAACCCATGTATATATAGTTCTGAACAAGGTTTCAGATGATTATAATGTCACCATTGTTTATCTCTGTAAGGCCTCATTTAACTTGATAAAACATTCAAACTGAGTAGTCTCAACTAACCACAAAAATCAACTAGGTGATGATTTGAAAATATTAGTTACTTTCCGATGTGTTCTCATTTTGTTGTCAAATAGAACTTACTAGAGTGAAAACAGAAAACGAAAGAACCGTGACTGTGTGTGACATTATGAGACAATCGATCTACAAAACATAATGGAACCCCATGGCAGGAAACCCACATGCTACAATTGTTCTGCAATTCTGGCACAGATAAACTTGATGAGGCGTTTTGAGTTGAAGCCTGGTATTTTTGAGCTGCATTACCTAGTTGACTAACCTGCAAAAGAGAATCATCAGCTCGGTAACCCTTTAAAGAGATTATTATATTTTTCATATAAATCAAATGCAAGTAAAACAGTCCAAGTTGTTCTCAGTGTTGTAAAAATCGGCCTAGTCGGCTGATTAATCGGTGATTAGTCGCTTGTCGGTCGGTTACCTTGGCGATTTCAGTAATCGGTGGATAAAATTGGTAATCGGACCTAGACGGACAACAATCGGACATAATCGGACACAATCGGACCTAGTCGGGCAAAATCGGTCCTAATCAATCCTAATCAGCCACTAATCAACGGCTAGGTTCCGGCCAAATTCCGGTCACATTTTGGTCAGATTCCGCCAAATGTTTGAAATTACAGTCAAACCTAGAAGTTTTTGGTCATATGCGTTTGTATATATATAAATCTGAACATTTTTATACATAAAAAATGAGTGTGTATATATATAAAACTGAAAGAAGTCAAAGAAGTCCCCCTCCGACATCCCGACGAGTCATCCACTTAAAAGGAGCCTCCCTGCGATGGCCCTTCCAAAATTAATTATAATAGTTTCAGTCCGAATAATCCCGATTAATCCCTAGTAATCCCGATTAAGCGCTAGTCGGTACCCCAACGCCCGACTAGCGCCTAGCGATTTTTCTAACCATGGTACTTGTTCTAATCAAACAATTTATGAGGTCTATATATGTTGAATGAACGCTAGAAGACTTTTACTGTTTTACATGTTCAACCTATTTTTCTTGCCTAAGTCGGCCCATTGACCTTTAAGAGAAAAGTAAATACAACCCAAATCGCCTCATTGACATAAGACCACATTTAGGGTTTTCCAACTGAAATCATGACTGATCTAACTAAAAGCTTGTTGTTTCCACATAAATGATTTATTATTGACAAGAACCTGTGGTATCAGCAATCTTCTTGGAATAAGCTCTTCATGACGCCGGGCACAGAATTCCCAAGAGCATATCTGTGTTTATCAAGGTAAAGGAGTTGGTAAATATTTAAGTCAAGGGTCAAGTGGAATAATATCATCCTTTAAGGAGTTCGTGAACTGGAATCAAACCTTCAAATCTGTTGCAGAGAAGACAATTCGTAGCTGACCATCACGGACAACCCGAAGTTGCTCAAAAACACTTTCTTGAATGGCTTTTTCATAGTCGAGCACTATTTGACCGGATGAATTCGGATACTCTTTGGGCATATCAACATATAGGAGCTCCTCTAGGGTACCACTTTCATACTTTATTTTGAAAAGCCGCGGCAGAACTTCCACAGTCGCCTCTGAAGCCACCATATTGAAGTGTATATTTATATTAGATTGAAATAAAAATGAGCGTTTGAATTTGACTCAAAAGTGAAAATGAAAATCGTTTACAAGAAATCAAGAATTATAAAAAACAAAGAGTATCGTTTGAAATATTTTGAGAAATGGGTCGATCCTTTGAAAGAAGGATTCATGTATAAAACCTAGAAAGCATGCATAACTTTCTAGTAGTTATAGTAAAGGTGCACTTCATGTTCACACCAACTTCAATAAGAACTTCATTTTAAACGGCATCTTATAAAGTTCACTAGAATCTACACATGTACTTCAGATTCACATTTTCCTGTTTAGTAACAAGTTCGGCAACAGGACCTATACTAACATAAGATGGCTACACATTATGAGAATGAGCAGTTAAATAATAGAAGACTTGCATATTAATAGCAAAGATATTATAAGGCCATCTGGATGAATGCAATCTTTGATACAGTGTCTGAAACAGAGATCATGATCTCTTTTCCCAAATACACACAAAATGAGAACATTTGGTTTCAAACAAAAAAGTTTGCAAAAGGAAAACAGGAAGCACTTACCAAAGCCACGGCCTGGCTTCTTATTGCATATCTCACAATGCCATACATCCTGCAGGATTATAAGCAGCAATACATGATACAATAAGCAACAATGAAACTGTAATCCTAACAAAGTCGATAGTTGCACAACTCACCTGAGGAAAAACTCCAGTAGTATGACGTCCATTACCATACAAAGATACACACCATTTTTTCCTGGCATTAGGAGCAAAGTACTCGGCCACAAATTTTCTCCAAAACTCAATGTTGTTGTCCTGCTTAGTATAAAAGCATAAAAACATCAGAAAAATACATTACTCTACTCAGTAGGCATAGATTTGGGCAAATCTTACTCCAGGCCTATGTTGTTGCTGATACATATAATGCGTCAGCCGTCTTGCACACGTCCCTGGTTCATACACAGGTTTTGCAGGAGATCTCATTGATTGTTGAAACTGTGGTTGAAGCGAAGAACGTTGCGGAGGAATACCCTTCAAGAGTTGCTGTTGTTGCTGTAGCTGCAAGAATCTTTGTTGATGCAGAAGATTAATTTGCGCAGCAGAGGCCTGAGGAGATTGCCTGGACATTTGAAGCAACTGATGTTGTTGCTGCTGCTGCTGGTGTTGTTGTTGCAAAAATAATGACTGGTCAGATTGTTGAGGCTCCATTTTTACAGATGGTAAGCTTCTCATGGTCTGAACTTGTTGTGGTTCCATTTTGACCTGACCAAGATTTCGCAAGGCTTGCATCTGTTGGGAATTTTGCACAAGATGGTCACTTGTTGCTAGTGGCTCCATTTTCACTTGTCCTACACCACCTAATCCACCTTGACTAGTTTGATATTGCTGTTGCTGCTGAATGTTATTGCTAGGGGCAGAGTATTGCTGATTCTGCCGCAAGTTTGGCGATTCACGTTGTTGCTGATCTGGCAAGATCTGGCTGGCAGATGAATTTGAAAATTGTTGACCCGGTGCATTTGAGTTGACCATATTTGAGGGACCAAGAGATGAGGATGGGACATTAAATCCCATCCCATTGCCTATGCCGGACAATGGGTCGGAATCGGTCCCGTTATCCATCATACCCCTTAGGGAACTCCCTGGGCCAGACATCCCTGAATTTGGAACTCCATTGCTGTAAGACTGATGGAGGAGGGATGACACATTCCCAACCATGTTCATGTTATTAAACTGAGTTCGTGGCGAGACAAGGGATGGAAAACCAGATTGAGAGCCCCCTTGACCACCCATTAAACCTGAGTTTGACCGTAACATGGAAGATGGAACAGACTGCGCACCAGCAAGTGGAGTGGGTGGCCCTGGAGGTACCATCGTCCCAAAAGAGAAAAAAAACTACAAAACTTTTCTAGATTTCACGTAGAACACAGATTGACATGAACCCACAATAATGTTAAGCCTAAGGATCTAAACAACTAAGATTGCTATCAAACAAGCAGCCCTATATCACTCAAACCAGCAAGCAATTGACAGTTTGCAGAAAAGGAGCAGAAACCTTGACACCTGAGCTTATGCTGTTGTGTGTTTCCAAACACAAGACAATTTCCAAAACACCGATAACATAATTTAGCCTCGAACATCCTAGCGTAGTCGTAGCAGTTCCAAAGCACCAACTTTCACCCACTTCTCTCATTGATCTCTGCACAATTCACCATTCTCCCAAACCAGTTAACACGTACACATCCTTTCAAAAACAAAGCAATTTCCACCCACCTGTGCCTCACAAATTAACAGCTACACTCTTTCAACGCCCATTCCCACAAACTTAAACCACACACAACTCACCACAAGGTTCGAATCTGCAACCTGCAAAAAGAAAACCGAATCTTCACAACGAATGGAACAACAAAACGAGTGAGACAACTGACAAGCTAAATTCCCACAACATAACAATCTCTACCACGAAAATCCAACACATAAAACAGCAACACGACCACACGATTACAACCGAAAATTTACAAAAACCAACTAAAATCAAGCTCTACGAATCAAATGCAACTAGAATCACAACCAGAAGCATCTACAAAAACCAAATCATAGCTGAATTAAGTGTGATGAGCTAGGGTTACAAACTTACAACCAAAACCGCCAAACTAATCAACACAACAATCCAAAAACCAAGCAACAGTAAACCAAAGGCATTCAAAACAGCAAAGAATCAGGACACAGCACGTACCAGAGCAACGAATTCAACAATCGTTCCACACTGTTCAGTTTTCCTCTACGCTGCGTATCATTCGACACAGAGAACACAAACAATCAGTGTAAGTAAGCAGAGAATTAGGGTTTGTGAGTTGAAATTGAAGAATAATGAATGAGAGATGATGTTCAATCGGTGTGTGATGAGAGGAAATCGGTGTTCTTCGCTGTAAGTTTAGAGAGAGAAAGAGGAGAGAGAGTGGTGTTCTCCTTGCGGACGTCAAAGTAGAATTGTATCCGATTGAATTTCTTCATTCTTCTTTCTATTCTCTCATCAAAGGAAGTCAAATCCACTTCTTTTATCATGTATGGAATTTTTTTATTCATCATCATCCATCATCCATCATGCATATGCATATGCACCATCCATCATCATCGTATGCATTATGTAGTTTTGGATGTGGACTATTTTGTCCTTTGTTAAATACCTCATTTACAATGTGTAAACCAGGAGTAGCATGGGAAATAAAAAAATGGGGAAAATAATATTAAAAAATATAATAACTAATCTTTTTTGTGTTTTTCATATGAATTTGTGGATTTTAACCCTTTATGATAATGGTTTGGTTTTAAATAGAATAAAAAAACTTACATCGACAAATACCACGTCAACAGGTTATTTGGCGTTCTCTGAAAGTTACCTTGTTTTAAAAATGACTGTTAAAATATACGAGAATAAACTTTAAAAAGAACTTATTTGCAAAAATAAAAGACAAAAAAAGATTGAAATCGAGTCAAATGGTGCCATGTGATGGGTGGCAATGTTCATACCCACCACCATCTTTAATATAATATGAAACATTATATAAAGTCATCCAAATTCAAGAGAAATCGATGAAATTGGGAGATGAGGTGGAGGTGACGGGCTCACGGGTGAAGGGATGAGTTGTTCGAAGATAGGATATACTTGATGGTTAATTGAATTCTCACTGATTCGATAAAGGAAGCGAATATATTGAAGTCAAGCAGTGACATTGTTTGATGATTCGTTTTGAGAATGGGCACCCCCCTCCCCCTCGAGATCAGTTAAATAGAAAATTATAGTGAATTGGTGAAAAAACTACTACTGTTTGGCCTAATAACAATAATATTTTATTAGGTTAGTTGATATTTTTGTTTCCGTAAAAATACAAGTCTTTTAAAATCAATATCTTACTTAATATCTAATATTGAAGAAGACATACAAGGTTGTCTAACAATGTTGAACCAACAAACAAGGGAACCAAGTGTGTGTCTGGTTGTTAAACAAGACCAAAAACGGATGCCCAACGGTAGTGCTACACAATGGTTATGGGTGGTAAGGCAGTGACGTCGCTAAAGACATGGTAGAAAGAGAAAAGGAGGTTGCCTTTCTCATGTGTGTGTAATGAGATCAATAGTTATCTGAGATGGTTTAGGTGGTGAGTTGTGGCACCCAGGGGCGGAACTATGCGTATGAGATGGGGTCAAGTGACCCCATTGATTTTTGGTCGTTAGTGTAACGTAATATCTAAATTTTTAGTTAACCCGTAGTTTTCAGGTTGTGAACCTATTAGTATTTTTAGTTTTGTATTATGACTTAGATATGCACTTGGTTCAGTGGGTAAGCGTGCATGTTTGTGGAAAAGGGGTCGTGGGTTCGACTCTACTTCAAGCCTACCTTTTTCTTTCACAATTATTATTGAAAAACTACGAATTTACCCTTAATTTTAAACTACTTTAAAACTGTGAATCCAAGGATCGCAATTCAAGAATTATCAGTATTAAAATAAATCAATTTAATGATCGCGGAATTATCATTAATTGACGTTTAATTGTTTGAATGATTAATTATGAACACAACCACAGAAACACAGTAAACACGAAATCAATAATTATTCAAAAGTATTTCATTAACTATAACGTAATGATTACAAAAGAATAATAATGAATACTATAAACAATCAAATACAGTGTATCAAATAATGTTGATGTTGAAGCGACGGCGATTAGGGTTGCACAATGGTGTAACTTGACAGCCGTAATAATGATTGATTGTGTTCTCCGAGATGTGAAACCTAGGACTCATATTTATAGATGATTTGAGTCGGTTAAGGAAACACCGGATCTCTCGGGATTTGTTGTTGATCTTGTTGACTTGTTTGACTTCTTGGAATTGATAATCACACAAGTATAATGGTCTTCCGCAGGAGTCTTGCCTTCCGCAGATCTTCTGTTCTTCCGTAGGAGATTTGCTTTTCCGTAGGAATGTTGTTCTTCCGTAGATATTCCTCCTTCCGTAGGAGTCTTCACTTCATGGAACTTGATCATCCGTAGGAACTTACACTTGGTCATTTGGTCTTGTATGAAACATATCTACGGATTAACAAAATTGTTCATCCGTAGATGTTTCCTACACTTGGTCAGTTTTATCAAATCCATCCCAAGAATATTGTTTCTCCTGTCAAAGCACAAATCAACACACATACATATATGGGGTTACCCTATAGATTCAAATCACATATATATATATATATTTTGACTGTTACAAATGTTAATTACAAGACTTGATTTTCAAGTACTAAGCCTATACAAAATTGATCTAGTCCTATACAATCTAGACCTAACAATACTCCCCCTTAGGCTTAGCTCCTTGTAATCAGTCCATCAAAACTGCTAGCTCCTTGACTCTAGCTATCATCTTATTGTAGAAGTAAGATACAGCAGTTTTCTGATCATCATATTTGTACTTTATCTGCATCCTGCTGATCTTCTTCAGTGTGTCATAACTCAGTCCTAAGACATCTTCTTCCGTAGTGAGTGTTTCCACTACACTATCATTATGAACAATCTCTAACTCATCTTCTTCAGATATCCTGAGCTCAGACACATCATCTATGTTTGTTCCTTTCAGTAACCCAGCCTCATGTTTTCTTCTCTTGTGTGCCTTTGCATGCAATTTATCTATCACTTGAATTATATGCACATACAAGCAGAGGTCATTCTGGGCTTTTTCATCTGTTAGCTTTGGGAAGAATTTATCATGTAGGTATGATGTGTAGCTTGGATGCAGCATTTTTAGTTCCATTGGATCAAAAATTCTTATCCTGTCACCCTTCTTCCCATCTACATTTCTCAGCAGCACCATCTCTTTATTCTTTTCAATGTATCCCCATTCCGAGATAGGACAAGTGAATTGGTTTCCTGAGATGCTTTTGATGGTGTGTGAGCTTCTGGTACATCCCACTCTTCTTAGCAGATCATCATCTACAAGGGATGAGACTTCAGCTGTCTTTCTTTTCTGATTTTGCTTCATTCTGTTGTGCTCCTTATCATTTCTCTTTGCTTGCATGAGCACATCATCAGAAAAGCTTGTCTTCATGCCATTCACAGCTGCAGAGAAGTCTCTCCCCCTGAGATGGATTGGAAGGTTGAACATTGGGATGCTCTGAAGATCCCTGATGTCTTGCTCTGGGAGGCTGATACCAATTGTGTGTTCAAGATTCGAACGTGAACATGAGCTTGGATCTTAGGATTCATATTGATGATAACAAGAATTCAAAGATTAGGTGCTAAAATATAATAAATAATGATGATGATGAACATGAAGAACACATACAATGATGATTAATGCTTGATGCTATTGATATATTATTGAAATCATCATTCAAAAGAATGATGATATAATGTTGAATTCATCATTCATGATAGATGATGATTTATTGTTGTTGGTGAGAAACCCTAATTCACCCTAACATGTGGTGAATTAGTCACACCAATAAAGATGACATAGGTTACAATATATACTAATCTAGAGATTACAATATTTACAAAATAAACCCTAGACTAATATTTTTATTGATTTTGTGCTTAAAGTCTTCAACTTTAATAATATTGAAATCTTCAATTTCTTCCAAGGTAGAATACCCAACAATACTCCCCCTAAATTGTAGATTTCCAATGTGAGTTGAAGCTTGATCTTGTTCTTGTTGGATAGTTGTTCAATGCTAAGAATGTTGTTGTTGATGCGGAAGCGATGTCTTCAAAGCTTTAGAACAACTATATTTTGTAACTTGATGTCATTATTGTTGTTGTTGATGATGTTGTTGTTGCTGCTGATGCTGTGGAGTTGATTGTTGATTGCATTCTCTAGAAAAATGACCATAGAGATTGCACTTGTAACATCTGACCTTAGACTTATCAACTCCAATCTTCGATGTTTTGCTAGCTGCTGCTAGATTTTTGTTTCTTCGAAGATATTGCTTGGCTCTATAGGCAATCATAGCCATCTGCCATTGCAGATCCATCTCTTCTACAACATCAGGAGGGAGTTCCTCCAAATCTTGCTGGCAGATGTTAGCTGCTGTAAGGGAACTTCCAAGATAAGCTTGAAAGCTAGAACTAAAAGCTGCAAAGGCTGCTTTTTGTTCTTCAGAATCCAATATCACAGTTATTGGTTCTGAGTTTGCTGTTGCTGATGTTTCTCTTTTCTCTGAAGATTTAGCCTTTTCCTTTTGAGTTTTGCTTTGAGATGACTTCTTAGTGGGTTTGGATGCATAGAAACTTACTTCCTCTTCATCATCACTCAAAGCACAAGAGTTATCATCTTCATTGTTAGAAATAAATGCACTTCCAGCATTCTTTGTTTCCTTGAAGTGATAAGGTGAGACATGAGTTCTCACACTCTTGTTTCTTGATTGTTCATCCAGTTCAAGTGCTTCAACCTTGGCAACTAGTGTATCTAGACCAGTTGTCTTCAGATCTATGGTGTTTTTGAACATGGAGACTGTTTGCTTCCAACTTTCAGGCAAAGTATGGAGCATCTTCTTGTTCAGTTCCTCAGTTGTGTATTTTAACTCCAAGATGTTCATCTCAGTGACGAGTTGCATGAATCTATGGAGTTGCTGAGGAATTGACTCACCCTCAATATGATGAAAAGTTTCATACTGTGATCTAAGGGTGTCTTTCCTTATGCTTCTGATTTCATCACTCCCTTCACAGAGAGTGTGAAGTATCTTCCATAGGGAATTTGCTGTTTTATAGTTCTCGCACCTGATCAAGATTTCTTCAGGTAAAGCCATACTAAGCAAGCTGTATGCTTTAATATCGACTTTAACCTTCTTGACATCATCAGGTGGCAAGTCCTTAGTGCTGATTGGCTGGTTTTTGTCATTATAATCCGGCCCAAGAGTGGGTGGAATATAAGGACCTTGTGTGATGGACTCCCACAAGTCAGAATCAGTGTAGTTCACATGATTTCTGAACTTGATCTTCCAGGATTTAAAATCAGCTTTTGTTTCCAACTTTGGTGGTTGATAAGATCCTCCTCCAAAAGTACTCATGTTTAACTGCAAAACAAGATTTAAAATTTAAGTGCTTGAATTGACAAATCTATCAAAGACGCAGATCTAGTATTCAATGGATTTGAATATAAATCTAAATCAAACAAGCAATAAGAGAATGCTTGCTGAAAGACAAGTCGTTGATTTAATTGTTTGAAAATCAATTAAACAATTTTAATACTGATAGATCAATTGATCTAGATCAATGAGCACCAATGGCTCTGATACCACCTGTGTGTTCAAGATTCGAACGTGAACATGAGCTTGGATCTTAGGATTCATATTGATGATAACAAGAATTCAAAGATTAGGTGCTAAAATATAATAAATAATGATGATGATGAACATGAAGAACACATACAATGATGATTAATGCTTGATGCTATTGATATATTATTGAAATCATCATTCAAAAGAATGATGATATAATGTTGAATTCATCATTCATGATAGATGATGATTTATTGTTGTTGGTGAGAAACCCTAATTCACCCTAACATGTGGTGAATTAGTCACACCAATAAAGATGACATAGGTTACAATATATACTAATCTAGAGATTACAATATTTACAAAATAAACCCTAGACTAATATTTTTATTGATTTTGTGCTTAAAGTCTTCAACTTTAATAATATTGAAATCTTCAATTTCTTCCAAGGTAGAATACCCAACAAAAACCCTAACCCAAATATACCCCCAATCGACCTCACGACTTGCTGACACATTTTACTTTAGAAAATTTCATTTTCTTGATAATAGGTCTTAAAAACCATCATCATGAAAGTATGTATTTTAGTATGCATATCACCCTAAAACATTGAAAATGGGTAAAGGAGGGGTCTAGAACTCACCTGAACTTAGCAAAACAGCTTCAATTCTAAGTTACTTAAGCTATAGTCCAAATACCCAAGCTGCACGGAAGTTAATACACAAAAAAGTCATTTTCTTCACAATTTCGCTGACAGATCGCTGGCAGTTTCGCTGGGCAGCACTTCTGCCAGTTTCGCTGGACAGATTCGCTGCCATGAGCGCCCAACTTTCGTTGGAATTTCCTAGATTCGCTAAGTCTTAATGGTTTTCTCGAACACAGTAGTTTCGCTGGAAACTCTCTTAGTTTCGCTGGATGAGTCCAAAGTTTCGCTGATCGGGCTCACAGTTTTGCTGGATGCATAAAAATAATGAACCAGCCCGTTTTTAACCCAAAATCTTAACTTTTTACGTCCAAATCCTAGGTTTGCCATCCATGAAACCATATCTAACCTTTTTACACGTTTTCATACGTAAAAATTTGACCTTTATGTGTTTTTTTGAAACTTTTTGAACCCAAAACCCTAGAAATCCAGATCTGTTCTAAAGGGATGTTTGGATGACGATTCTTACCTTGATTTGTGGCTCCTTTCTTGTGGTTTGAAGCTCCAACACCCAGATCTTCAATCTTCAAAACAACCAAGCTCCAAATCCTCCAAAATCTTCGCTTTCTCACTCTACTTTCTCTCTCTAGAAGCTTGGGGCTAGGGTTGTAAATGGGGAGATGGAGGCTGATCATGCATGTTTAAGGGCTGATTAAGGGCCCTTAAACCTATCAAAACATAGTCCATTAAGGTTAATTTAGTCCATAGCCCACTATCTTCCTTATTTAATTTAATTAACCCTTAAAAAGCCCATTATTATTAAATGGCTTGCTTCGAAAATTTTGGGGCGTTACACTTCTAAACCAAATATTCATTGAGGGGAATATATTATTATGATATAAATGGACCAAAAGGGAATTTTAAACATGAATCTAACAAATTGGATCAACCGTTAGCAAGTAATCCTAGAAAGGTTGAAGTAGTGAACGATGATTTTAGGCTAAACGGGTCTAAAACGTGCATGTGAAAAGTGTGAGATCGATTTTGCTCGATCTAAGTGAGTTTTATACTCCCTCTTTTAAACACTTTTTAAATATTTATAGGCTTATTTATGTACTAAGTGTGTTAATAATTTAATGTTTGTGGTAAACGTTAAACATTGAACTAATGGATTTAATCTTGGAAGTATATTACATGGTTTTTTCATGTTGTTTTAAAGGTGGTATAGATTGCGGTGTTAATGGTAATGATTAGACTCGAATGTGTGTTATCTTGATGCTTAATATATGTGTGCGGGGCTTAGGTTATACTATAAAATTGTTGGTGTTTTATTAAAAAAGTTATTGGATGACAAGTAATATGTGGTTAACGATTATGATATGTGTTTTATGTCAAGTAAGTGTGTGTATTGCATGTTTGGTAAGTCATGTGTGTTTATTGATCGGAACAACTTAGGTATAACTGGTGTTACAAGTGAGTGTATGTGAATGAATTATAATAGTAAATTGATGTGCATTGACTTCTATAGATAACTATATACGTATTTATTTTGTGTAAATGAGTCTATATAGGAAAGATTACACAAGTAGATCAGTATAACTATTTTTGTATAGATGAGTTTATATGATCATATATATGTAAGTTAGTTTCCACGAGATAGTGGGTTATATGTGTAGGAGGATTACAATGCGAGTTAACATTAGTAAGTAACATATAATTTTCAAACAAGTGCAGTGAAATAACTAAAAAGGGTGGATAGCTAAGGGTTATAAACTATTGTAGCTTGATAGTGGGATCCGTATTGACAAGTATGTGTACTCAATGTATGGGTATAAGTGAGAAGTCCATATAATGTGGCAAATTGAATACATGTGTGAAATTCGTTTTAATGGCAACGGTATGGGCCATATGTTGTCAATGGGTCAACCATACTGAGTTTCGAGTTACATGTGTGGCTAACCCCCCATTTTGGCGAGTCAGGGGCGGCTCTTTAGCTTAAAAAAATAAGCTAGGGCTTTAGGCCCACCTATTCTAACAGGCCATCAAAAACTCATTTTATTATATAGCTCACTCTCAAGTTAAAACTCAAAAAACTTAAATTGAAAAAAAGAAGAAAACCATGTTACCCTGGAATTTCTTCACATCCATTCCGAGTTGGTGGGGGAGGGGAAACGAAGAGACGATGGAACAGAATGGTTAAGAACCCTACAGGGCTACGATTTCATCATTCGTATGCTGCAGATTGCTAATTGTTGCGAACATAGCTTGCGATTTGATGCGATTAGCTACGAAAAGACGACCAAAACAACCACCTCACGAACCCACCCAACCACCTTGCGATTGCGAACCCAGAACTCCAATGTCATCACTGGAGTCGGGATTAAGGTACTAGGTCCCTTCTAATTGCTTCTCTAATTAACTGCGTCTTCTCGAGTAAGGTACTAAAAGCTCTGGTTTGTGTTTTGACGATCTCTAATTCACTTTATTTGACTGCTTTATTTGGATATTTGATTTACTTGTTTTCAAATTCCTTGTTTTGGGTTTAGTTTACTTCTCTGATTGACTGTTTTGGATATTTGATTTAGTAATTAGGAATTTCTTTGAGTATTTGATATAGGAATTTGTTTTAGTTTGTATTTGATTTAGGCATTTGTTTTAGTCAATTAAGTTTGATTTTATGTTAAATATTTGATTTAGGAATTGTTTTAGTCTTTTAGATTTGATATTTTGATCAACATGTCAAAACGAAATAGAGAACAACATGAATATATATAAAATAATTCTAATGAACAATCAAATGATGCTCAAAACGATCCTAATCAACAATCAAATGATTCTCAAACAATCCTAATAATGAACAAAATCAATTAATTAATAATGAAGAAAACATAGTGCACAAGTAAATGAACCAACTAATGAACAACCGAAGTATCAAAAAATCAACAACCGAACAATGATAAAAGAGGATATTTTTAAAGATAAAGTTTTAAAAGGCCACCAATTTTATTTTCACTTTAGGCCTCCAAAAACATTGAGACGCCCCTGTGGCGAGTGTGTGATTTTCATAAATGTATACCCTAAAATGTGACATTTTCATGTGCCTATTAAGACATACAAACTTCTAACAAACATAACTCGAGGTAGAAATAAAGTTACGAGACCCATAACCAGTCAATCAAAAGCTTTCAACGAACTACGTGAGAAGTGCAAGGTTTTTTATCGTAACCACCATACTTATAGTCTGTAACATAGTGGACAAAGTTACGGATAGTAGCAGCTTTTCCTAATGGTCTGTAACAATGTAGTAGTTACAAAACGATTAGATTCGATGCGTGGTGATGACAAGTTTTGTATAAAGGGTTATAAATCATAACCTCTAGGCCTAAGGGTTCACAACGGACAGATTATCATTATAAATAGAGATTTCATTTAACTATATAAACTGTAAGTGTGTTTTAACGTTTTTGTTATGTTTTGAAACCGCTTTGAAATAGTTTTGATTAGCTGGAGAGCAAGGCTACCTGGTAAAAGCCTGGTGGTTGGTAGGGGTAATTCTCTCCCCCTCTTCGTAGCGTAAGGTAAGTTTGGTCTAAGGGTGAGTACCACATAGAGATGCAAGGTGGTCACACATAAAAAACAAGGTAAGATACCCCTGGGTAGAAACTCGGCATAGGCGGCAGAGTATTCAGCGAGTACTCGGTACTCGGCAAGGTGCTGAGGTGTTTTTTATCACCTCGGTCAATATCACTTGGAATCGGTCCAACTCGGTCTAACTCGACCCTACTCGGTCCAACTTGGCCCTACTCGGTCCAACTCGGCCTACTCGGTCCAACTCGGCCTACTCGGTCCAACTCGGCCAACTCGGCCCAACTCGGCCAACTCGTCCAACTCGGATTTTCACTATTTTTCACTAATTTTCGCTATTTTTCATCATTTTTATTGGATTTTTATTTTTTTTATTAATATACATTGGAAGATGTAATCAGATGATTACTACGTCTATAATATTAAATAATTGATATTACATTTTGAAATATTTTTGTATGTAAACATGTATTTTTTTATTTATATTAATATTCATGTATTTTTTATAAATTATATACTACTATTAAAAAAGAAAGGCCATGAATAGTAAAAATTGAAATCGTGACCGCTTAATTTGATATCTACGGCCATCCTCATGCCACTCATAGCTTCTTCTAGAAGCCACCATGTGTAGTCTCAGTTCTTTTTTCCAAAGAGAAAGAGAACCGCCTCTTTCGAGTGGCCGAGTGCCTGGCTGTGATGGTCTTTGCAGTGGTTTCGCCACCGTTTGTGGTCATCGTACGGTGGTGGCTCGCGCCAAGGGCCTTACAATCGCAATACTTTACCGGGTGTTGTTGCGGTGGATCTAATCGTCGCTCTGCCTCCCCTTTGTGGTTAAGGTGGCCCGTCGTCGTTGGCTATGCCGACATCTCTTCAGGCTCGATCTGTCTCTCTGACGCCCTGCATGTGGCGATGGTGGTAGTTCAGCCGCTTTTGTGCCTTTCAACCTCTTTAGGGTTTTCGAGGTGGTTGCATGTGGCGATTGTGGTGGTCTAACCACCATTGCTGCCTCCCGCATCTCTGTCTCTCTTATGCCCTTTTAGGGTTTTCAAATCTGTCACATTTTTATCTTGATCAGATATACACCTTATGTCCAATGTCGATGATGATGGAGCTTTGTTCATCTGAGGCGTTTTGTGTTTTTAACTTAATAAGATGTTTGTTGTATTTTTATGGGTCTTTTTTGGCTGTGATGATTTTCCCTAAATGTTCTTGGTTGCTTTGGCTTGGCAGCCATTTCTGGCCTGCAGCCGCGACCAAGAATCTGTTCTGAGCCAATATCTAACTATTACCATCTGGATTATCTTCTACTTTGCCATATTTGTATGTTGGTGATGCGATGTTGTTGTGAACCTATTGTTAGCTTTTGGCGTTTCATAGAACTAACTATATTTTGAAAGAAAAACTGATTTTGAAAGAAAAACTGAAAAAACGCTTCGACGGTGGTTGTTTTCCGGTGAAGACAACAGTCAACAGGTAACAACCTTTTGTTGGGTTTATCGGGTTTCGTTCTTGGGTCAGGCTCAAAAGCTTAACGGGTCAACAGGTCAATAGAGGACGAATTAAAGCTAGATTCGGAGCACTTAAATTGAACATGTATAATCACATGTTATTTTAGGTGTGTGAAAGACTTGGTAAAGGTTCCACCAAATATAGTGAAAGCAGACCCACGAACATGTATAATCACATGTTATTTTAGGTGTGTGAAAGACTTGGTAAAGGTTCCACCGAATATAGTGAAAGCAGACGTGGGTTATTAAACAATGTAGTATACATGGAGATCATGTTGCGTGTGGGATTTTTATTGTGTTGTTTTCCATTTATAAGCATGTTAAAGGTTTCATTAATAATGTCTTCTGTAGACGTATTTTTTAGTTCGAGAGTAATACAACAAAACTTCTTCGTAGTGTGTGTTTGTGTTTATAACCCGAGCCTGAACCAATGCCTTTGGCCATGATTGTATTTGAAAAAAAATTCTCTGTTTCTATATTGTGGCAACTCACTATGGTTTGCATCTGCAATTGGAATTCGGTTCTGAACCAACTGTTTAGTTTGTGATACATATACGGTTATTACGAATTATCTGAGCCATGTTTGACGATTTGTTTATCACACGCGCAACGCGCGTGCGGGAATTTAACTAGTACTAGTAAGTTTGTGATATTTAACATATTTATAATTTTCAAAAAACTAATTTCTTTATAATTTATCACGTCTGAGTACTCCCTAAGTACTCCCCGTCTAGACCGAGTACTCGCAACTCTCCACTCGACCGACCTGTTACGCCTAGTGAGTTTGCAACCATGCCCCTGGGGCATGAGGTACTTGCCTAGAGGGGAAGGAATGAAGGATGGGTTAAATACCCACAATATTTGAATTTGATACCCAAGATACAATAATGCGCAATAACTACCCATGCGGTTCGAGTAAGAAACCTACAGGGTACTTGCAAGTTCCATACAAGGAGATAGAATGGTTTCTTAATAAGGTAGGGTATGTAACCATAGTTAATACCATTTAGCATCTAACCGTCATTATATCAAGAGCATTGTAATGCATGGGTTATAGATACTTGTGTAAGTGTAGGTTAATACTAAATTGTAATGCATGGGTATAAATACTTGTGTATAGCATTATGTGATAGCTAGCATCTGATTAAGGCGAGTTCTTCTGTGAAATTTATAGCTAGGATGTGTGTTTTTGTTTATAAAATGTGTTCGATAAAGTCTTTTCATGTTATTTTTGCCATGTAAAGATATTTAGACATTATTTGATAATAAAATACATGTTTAAATATGAGATTGCAAAATAAAATAACTTTGAGGTGTCCTGATGAGTTTGTTGGGATCTAATAAACTTGAGGTCTTTCAAATAGCATCTTAGGTTATGGAATCGATGATGGTGTTTAGAGAGATTCTCAAAATATTGGTGTATATTTATGTAATTAGCATTATTTACATCATGGTGTGGAGAAGGACTTGTACATAGGGAGGAACTAACCTAATAGGCTGATACTAATGAGAAACACATTAGTCATGAGGTCCTATGTATATGGCTAATCACATAAGCTCAATGCAAGGTTGTTAAGCCTCCTAATGTGAGACACGTCGCAAGATGACAATAGAATCTTCTTGGTTGGGTTTGTACAACAAAGACTATCAAGAAGTAGCCCTTATTTATCACAAATGGGTTATTCAAGATGGGGGCTTCAAGGGTTACAACTTTAGGTGTGATTCACATAATAACTTTTATACTAGGATGTTTTTTGTTGTGAAGCAGCATAAATGTTTTGGTTGTCTCGAGGGATGCTTCACATTATATTATAAATGCACTTTTTAAACTTTTTTCACCATCTTGAGGAGCACTCCATGGTGATAGTAAAGTTATGTTTGTTAGAAAACCTTTATGAACTCATTGTAAGACGCCGATCACGAAAAATCCCACAGTTGATCAATCACAGCATGAAAAATTACACATTATATAAACTCATTAATCCATTGCAATGGAAATCTAAATTGTACCATCAATCATCAACACTTGTTTAACATAAGGAATTTGACATAAAAATAAACATTAAAATGTCATTTGAGTTAACTTAATATTTTGTAAAACGTAGAGGCTAATCTTTAAGTGTCAAGTAGCTCTTATCCATATCATCCCCAATCTCAATCATTAACTGTCAACTAATATACATATAAAAGTTAACTTTGTTGAGTGAGTTTTATTTCTAGTAAATATATAAAAATATACTTTGACATCCTTTGATGAACACATAATTATTACACATATAAGTCGTCGATTAGACTTCTACAACATTCATAACTATGTTCATTATTTTTCTTTCATTTATTATTTATCTACTTTCTTTAAAATGTCTACACAAAACAAGAGCCCGACCATTTGGTGGACAACAAATGTATTACCCCTATCAGCGAATAATCCTCATTAGTTAAACCCTTGAAAGTTGACCCATAATACAAGGCCACAATGGACATGTGTTTAAGGTTCCATAGGATTCATTTGACTCACTAAGTTGAGTCCATTCCATTTGTTGTTTACAAGACTAGCCATTCAGGGCCAACATTCATTTTTATTAAATTTCACTATCCATTATAATTTATTATGCTTCCACTTTAATAAACATAATACTTAACATTTCTTCTTTCATCACAGCAAAAACAACACCATAACTTATCAAGTAAGGCAATCTAAGTATTAACAATCAATTATAAGTCAACACCATAGTTAAATAACCAAGAACTTTAAAACCGAGTTTAATGTTTGACTAATAACTTTATAGAGCCGAGAACCTTATATAAACCAAAAACTCCATGCGAAAGCTCTATTCTGCGAGAACTCCTTCATGCGAATATTCACCAGGTCATCGAAAACAAGAGGGAAGTGAGAACATATATAAATACCGAATACCTATCGGTGGTCGAGTATTAGAGGCTAAGTAGTATAGGCTAAGAACCAGTGACAAATACTATTAATTTTGACAGGAAAGCAAAATTTGGGGTGGGTAAAAACCCAATCGAGTAAAAACAATATACGATATTTAAGTCATTAAATGTATTTCAAAATGCAGCTAATATGTCCCATTTATTACTTCACCGTCTTCATGGGCTCTCGCCGGAAACCAATTCCGGTGGAGGTATGGGCAAGAATAACAAAATTCTACGTGACAAATCTCCCCGATAACTGTAGCGGGGCTGATTTGGCTAGAGAAGTAAGGAACTTTGGTGAGATTTTCGATATTTATGTGGCAAGAAAAAGGGACAAGGTTGGGAGACGATTTGCATTTGTATCCTTGCTTGATGTTAAAGATCGTCGGGAAATGGAGAGAGTTCTATCCTCCATTCGGTTGGGAGAGCACAAAATCAAGGTGAATGTGGCAAGGTTCGTTTTGGAGGAAGGTGAAGTGAATGATCGGAAACAGTCCGGTGCTAACAACAATGAGAGACCGGATTTTAAAGCTCAGACGAAGGATGGGAACAGGAGACAGGCGTATCTGAATAAGTTTCATGTCAATGCTATGTCCTTTAGAGAAGCGTTTTCTGGAGCCGCTAAAGGTAAAACCATTGAGCTAGACGAGAAGATATGTGCTTTTGAGAATGAGCATGGAAGATCTTTGGTGTTGAGAGTCCAGTCGTTGGATGTTTTGCAAAAAGTTAGAAGAATTTTGTTGGAGATGAAACTTGGAGAAGGGGAAATCCGGTGTTTGGGAGGCTTTTTGATCTTGGTTACGTTCCGTTCCAAGGAAATTGCGAAGATGGCCATGGTTGAACTGGAAGGACGACCGGAATGTTTTACTTCGGTAATGGTGTGGGAGGGACAGAATTTTCCTTTTGAAAAGTTGCATGGCTTAAGGTTTTTGGTATCCCTCTGAACTTACTCCACGAGCAGACTTTTGAAAATGTTGGAGGTTTTTTTGGTACGGTGGTCAAAACACCACCGATGGATCGTGTGGAGATTGATACTTCATTTCACTACATAGGAGTATTGGTTGGCCATGGAGGTAGAATCAAGGAAGAGTTGTTCTTGAAATGGCGTGGGAAAACTCTTAAAATATGGGTTGAGGAAGAAGACAAGGATTGGATTTCTGACTACGTAGATGAAGTAGATGATGTTTCTGATGGCGAGCCGATGGAGGTGCCGGAGGAGGAGCCGGAGATGGAGCCGGTGGTGGAACCGGAGTTGACTCCGGTAAACAAAGTAATTTTGGAAACCAAAGGAATTATGGAAACAGGAGTTAATGGCATTAACCCCCCTATAATCATGGAGAATAATTTGGAGGAGATTTCCTTGGGAGAAAATAACGGTGATGCCATGCAAAACAAACTGGAAGATTCAGTGGGCCCAGGAAAAATACATAAACGTAAGAAAAATAATAGGAAGAAGGAGTTGGAGTTGGGCCAGGCTTCAGGGGGTCATTACTCTAGTAGTAATGATCGGCCCAATAAAGAACCCAAAAATGGTGGACTTTATAAAGAGGACCCTTTCAACTTAAACCCTCTATTGGGCTTGGACCGTAATGTATCTAAGTCTAGGGGGGTGGATTTTATACAAGTCTCAAACTCGTTCCAGGTTTTATTCGATGAGCAGGAGAAAATTTCGAATGAGAATATTACTGTTAGTGGAGAAGCCAAGGTGGATCATATGCAATCAGGAGGTTCTAACCTGGATCAAGAAACATCAGCTACAATGGAGTTCGGCAGCAGGTTAGGAGTCGATTTACAAGGCTTCAAAAACATGGTGTCTAATACAATTCAAGGTGAAGGGTTACAAGAAGGTAATCGATGAATTTTATGTCTTTAAATGTTAGAGGGCTAGGGGCGGTTGGTAAAGTCCCCTGGGTCAAGGGTTTGGTGGCTAAATACAAAGTAGATTTTTTGGGTATTCAAGAGACTTTATTGTCCGATCCCAAGTCTTTCGATTTGGCTTCGGTTTGGGGAAATGTGGTTTTTGAAGCTGATTTATTGGAATCCAGGAGGAAATCGGGTGGTATGATTAGTATTTGGAATTCTAGAAAATTTAAAAAGATAAAGACTATAATGGACACTGGGTTTATTATTACGACTGGGAGTTTGGTCGAAGATGGTTCGGTGGTTCATGTTGTGAATGTATATGCTCCCCAGAAAGTAGGGGGGAAAAGGGTGTTGTGGGATCGTCTGTTGGGTGTGATGCGCGGAGGGCCCGGTATGTGGATTTTGATTGGTGATTTTAATTCAGTCCGCTGGGATTGTGAGAGAAAAAAATCGAAATTCAACAGCAGGGCTGCTCGGGATTTTAATTATTTTATCGAAGAAGCTTGTCTTCAAGAATTTAAGATGCAGGGTAGTAGATTCACATACTTAACAGGTGTTGGTAAGGATGCTAAGATGAGTAAGATTGACCGCATGTTAGTTTGCCAGGACTTCTTTAATAGGTGGCATGGTGCTTGCCTTCGGGCTTTACCGAAGGAATTGTCAGACCATTCTCCTTTGTTATTAACGATTACAGAGTCGAATTTCGGGGCAAGACCATTTAGATGGTACAACTCATGGTTAGACAGGGATGGTTGTGATAGAGTGGTTCGTGATGCTTTGTCTATTGTGCCTGATGAAGGTACGGCTGAATCGGTTATCTCGAAGAAGTTCACGGCTGCTAAGGCAGCTCTTAAAGGGTGGTGGATGTTGATCTCCAGCAAGGAAGAGGCAGAGTTAAATAGTCTCTATAATGATATCAATCGGCTAGAATCGGTTATGGAAACTCGTGAGCTTGAGGAGGAGGAGGTGTGGGTATGGGAAGAAAGCAAGAAAGAAATAAATAGAATTTTGTTCTTGAAGAATAAGGACCTCAAACAAAAGTCCCGTGCCAATTGGGCTAAGGTGGGGGATGAAAACTCGGCGTTTTTCCATCGGTGTATAAATGGTAGGAAAGCGGCTAATGCTATTCCAGGAGTCATGGTTAATGGGGAGTGGATTTGTAAACCGGCTCTCGTTAAAAGAGAAGTCCTACGGTTTTATAGAGATTTATTCAGCGAGACTTCTCCTTCTAGACCAGTTTTCTTGTGTGGTGATTTTAACAGGGTTCCCTTAGAGAAGATAGATGGGTTGATTGCCCCGTTTTCCAAGGAAGAAATCAAGAACGCAGTTTTTGATTGCGGGTCAGACAAGGCGTCGGGTCCAGATGGGTTTAACTTCCATTTTATTAAACACTTCTGGACCATGTTTGAAGATGACTTCTTTCGTTTCTTTGGTGAGTTTTACGATTCCGGCAGCATTGGGAAAGAATCTAGTCTTTCTCACATTACGCTTATCGCAAAAAATAAAACTCCCATGGGTTTGAAGGATTACCGGCCTATAAATCTTGTGGGTGTTATCAACAAGGTTTTGTCTAAGGTTTTTGCTTCGAGAATTAAGTTGGTTATGGGGGATATTATTTCGGACTCTCAGTCCGCGTTTCTCAAAGAAAGGTATATTTTGGACGGCCCCTTAGTCCTTAATGAATTAATAGGGTGGTTAAAGAAGGGTGACAAAAAGGCGTTTATGTTGAATATTGACTTCCAAAAGGCGTACGACAATGTAAATTGGAGGTTTCTTTTATCTGTTATGGAGCAGATGGGTTTCCCGGCTAAATGGTGCCTATGGATTAAAGGTATTGTTCAATGCGCTAGGTCGGTGGTTTTAGTCAACGGGTCCCCTACGTTTGAGTTCAATTGTCAAAAAGGCCTTAGACAAGGAGACCCGTTGTCCCCGTTCCTCTTCTTAATTGTCATGGAGGCTTTTGCCAAAATGATATCTCGCGCGTGTTCGTTGGGGGACATTGAGGGGATTAAACTGCCGGGGAAGGTCCGAGTATCTCTCACATGTTATATGCTGATGACGCTTTATTATTGGGTACGTGGTCTTCTAGTAATATTTTGATGATTAATCGGCTCTTACGGATTTTCCATTGGGTGTCGGGCCTGAAAATTAATCTTCAAAAGTCTCACATTTTTGGGTTGGGGGTTCCTGAGACGGAGACAAACGAGATGGCAGAGGCGTTGGGTTGTAAGGTTGGCGAACTTCCTTTTCAGTATCTCGGTGTCAAGATTGGGGCAAATATGAACCGGTCGACACATTGGGAGTCAGTTATTGATACTGTGCAAAATAGATTACAATCGTGGAAGGCTAAATTACTTTCAATAGGTGGCCGGTTAACGTTGATTAAAGCGGTTCTCGCTAGTCTTCCGGTGTATTATCTCTCCTTGTTTAAAGCTCCTAAGGAGGTGATCGATTCTATTGAACGGAAAATGAAACACTTCTTATGGGTAGGAGGTAGAGATGTTAAAGGCATTCACTGGGTATCGTGGGAGGTTGTTACCCGGCCGAAGAAGTTTGGTGGTTTGGGGATTCCTAAGTTGTCCGAGGTTAATTTGGCGTTACTCGTTAAATGGGCGTGGAGGTTTAAACTGACTGGTTTGTGGAAAAAGGTGGTTATCTCTTTACATGGAGGTCGTGGTAAGTGGTCGTTCCTGCCTATTAAAAAAACGCTCCCGGGTGCTTGGAAGGCGATAGTTAACTTACTGGAAAAGACGATCATTAATGGGCAGAGCATCAACAATCTCTTGACCTGTGTTCTTGGGAATGGGGATAGAATTCGTTTGTGGAAAGATGTTTGGTATGGGGATACTCCTTTATGTTTCAGATGGCCGCTGCTGTACTCTCAAGAAAAAGATAAACAGTGCCTTATTAGTAACAGGATCTGGAACGATGGGACAGAATACAGGACTGCAGATAGTTGGGTCTTCGAAGGGAACTCGGTAGAAAGTATTTCGGAGATCCAGGATTTGCGGCATATGCTGTCAACGTTGCAGCTAAAACAGTGCAGTGATTCCTGGATTTGGGATAACAATTACGGTGAGAACTTCTCTGTCGCTAAAGTGAAAGAGACGATTAGAAAGAACCAATTTACAGCCCCGGTCCAAGTGTTTATATGGACAAATTGGGTCCCAAGTAAAATTAATATATTGGGCTGGAGAATTCAATTGGGCAGAGTTCCTTCTCGAGTGGAGTTAATAAGAAGAAATGTTGGATTACCAAGTGCTTTTTGTCCGATGTGTAATGCCGAGCCTGAGGAGGTCAAACATTTATTTTTTTCATGTGTCTTTGCTTTTGAAGTCTGGCATAGAATTTGGACATGGTGTAAATTGGATGTTGCTGGTCTTACCTCCTTCGAAGAAATGCTGCAATGGTTGAGATGTAAGGCAGGTTCCAAGGAGACAAACAAGATTGTGCGTGGTATTGTGCTTATCACTTTGTGGGCGATTTGGAAAGAAAGAAACAATTTGGTTTTTCAAGGAAAGGCTCCTAAGGCTGTGAAAGTGGTGGCGCTAATTAAGTCTATGGCTTTCACTTCGCTCAAGTTTAGATCTAATTGTAATAGGATTGATTGGAATTGTTGGGGTAAATACCCTATGTATATGTTGTAATTGGTTTTGTGAGGGGTCCTTTATTTGAGGTTCCTCTCGTTTTTCGATCGAAGTTAACTTTCAAAAAAAAAACAAAATTATCTCAGTTGTTTTCATGTTTTGAAAATGCCTGTGTATAAAAATAAATTAACATATAAATGGTTAGAAAAGTTAAGATACAAATTAGGTAATTTTTTTATAATAAAAAACCAATAAACAAATAAATAATAATACACCATCAATAAAAAGACAAAAAATGAGAAAATCATTTACAAATATAGACTTTTTAATGTTTAAATGAAGCTTTTAATTTTCAAAATTAAAAAAAAACATAAGAAAATAATTTTTTTTATATATCTTTGTCCACTTGACCTGTTGAAATAACCGAAAATAAGAAAATAAAAATATAATAATAATAATAATAATAATAATAATAATAATAATAATAATAATAAAATAACAACTACTAATTAATCTAATGATGATGATAACATTATTCGTAAGCTCCATCAAATTACCCATCCACAATCTCTCTATATTATCTTTAATATAGAAAGAAAAAAAAAAGAATTCTAATTGTTGACTTCTTCTCTTATCATCATAAGAAACTTATCACAATTAAAGGATCTAACCCTCATCATGTAAGCTACTTAAAAACTTCAATTTAATATGCCATTGTACTTCATGAAACCACAATACGACTGATTCCTCCACTGTTTCATTCTATTGTCAGATCTGTAATCGTGCACTTACCCCCTCACTGATCACACACTAATCTCTTCATTCAGCCTAAATTATGTCACCGTCCAAGTCATCGTGCGAACACCGTCATTACCGATCAGCTTCATTAACTAGTTTTCTTCATACACTTATAAGGTAACCACCAAATTATATATTCTTTGTTAACATATACAACTAGATCGTTACGATTATTGATTATATATATAACTCGCTGTGTTCGGTTTGCTTTGGACGGCAATGTACACGGATAGAAAAGATTCGACGACGGCAACGACCACTCAACCCTCCAAGTTTCCATACTCGATCGGTTTTATAATTTTTAAAACCCAAGGTACTCCAAGCTTTACCGTCTCCACTCCATATTCACCTCATAGAATCGTTATCCTAAATATATTAAAAAAGCATTTAATTCGCAGTTATAGATCATCTCGCCACCGTAACACCATCGGTTTTAACTGACGAAAGTATCTCCGGTGACTATCTTACCACGACTATCAACTGTTGCTTCCGCGACCGAAGGTAACGATACTAGAAAAATCATTATTTCATATTCATACTTAATGAGAATCATATTGCATGAGAGTGGATTAAAATAGTTAACATAAAAGTTCAAGTAAACTTACTCATTTAAACAAACAAAAGAAAAAAAAGATTCATACAGAAAGTTAAAATGGATAAGAGATGCATAGTTGCTTTATCGGTAGTACGGTACCACTCAAGTGCACATTTTAATTTGGTTCATGACTAGTGTAATTCTACCATACCTGTAACACCCCAACCCGGAGAGGCTGACGTGTCACTATTACAGATATCAAATCAAAAACCAAATCCATAATATTAAAGAGATAATTTCAAACCAAAACCAGATAATCCGAAAGAACCTAATTAAGTTATTCGTTACATCAATTAAAGTAAAATACAATCTTGATCTTCAATCACTCTTCACTGATTTCCCGGATTACCCTGATTACCTACAATCAAATAAGAAAAACACCACAAAAAGGAAATACGGCTGAGCCAAAAGTTGCTCAGTGACGGAAATAACAATAGTAACGATACGAAGCATAAATACTTATATCTGAATACTGAACGGATCATATGATACTGAAACGGAAATCTGAATCTGAACATATAATACTGATACTGAACTGAACATGTAATACTGAACTGAACTGATCTACACGACGTGTATATACAAACAAAATAAGTCGTGTAATATAAGAAGTACCCAGAGCCAAAACTGAACTGATAAGTACATAGCTAGCTAGACTATGCACTAATGAGATGGTGTGTGGGGCGTACACACATGATTCCATCCCCCGGAACTGAACTGAACTGAACTGAACTAGGATCGATCCATCCGCCTCCCAGATATTATGGCCAAAGTACTACCTGAGTACTAACGTGTTAACGGAGACGCCGTGAACTATTTATTACGCACCGTCACGAAAAGTGTCACATCATTGACGCCACAATGACATGTCGGAGAGCTCGGGTAACAGAGTATTAATCAAATGGTAGTACAACTACCAACATATAACGTATCAATGGAACATTTATAGGAACATGCAATAATGAGCACAATTCATAAAATATATATTGCATGCTACAGGTCTCACTAAATAACACTAATGAGTCGAACGAATCGGAGAATAATTAAATAATAAGGATATACGACTAATAAAGGCTAAACGATTCATATTAACGGAAATAACATATCAAAAATCCGTACTACAAAGTAACGGAACAGAATTTATACTATGATAAAGATAACCAAGAATCCGTACCTTATACACGAATGACAATAATCAGAAAAAGGTTTAGGCTCGGTTAACGCCGCGAGAACCTACGATAACGTAACGCAAATTATAATCTGAAAAATTCCAGTTCTGCCCTTGTCTTTTCACACTCGTTAAAAATACTAAACGACGTTTAAAAATTCTGAAAATCTCCAGTTTACTAGATTAGTGATTTCTAAACAACTTTCATTTAGAAAAGTTTCTGATTTGGATCACCGAAATATGAGAAAAACGTGGATCTTTACAGCTGCGCAGAACTGCTAGCTGTTACGAAAACGACTATTTGGAGGTCTAAACGAATGAGTTTTTCGATGTTTTATATATCAACAGATTCGTCTTTCGACGAACTTCGTCATGGACATAAGGTTTAACTGATTTGAATCTGTTATGAATAAGTTATGGCCTATGTAAGTTGACTGTAAAATACGAGCTTAATTCAACAAAATAAACTATTTATAATGTTTGTTAATAATTTATGAGATTTCAAAATCTTTATAATTTCACAATTTTCATGATCGATCCATAATTATAGATAATAAAATGTCCAAATAAGATAATAATTTGAATTATTATTTAGAGTCCATTTTTATAAAAATGGTTATTTATAACATCTATAAACAATATTTTATAAATAGGTATAGATCATGACTTAAACAATACTAAACGAAAGGAAACGTTTAGACTAATAACAATTTATTAATTATTATTTAAGGATTTATTCTTTTTAAAGAATTATTCAAAAGATTCTTGTTAAAATGTTTTATTACAAAAATACTTATTTAACTAACTTAGAAAAATATAGAAAATATTTAGTGACCTTTAAAAATATTTGAAGCCTACCGAATGATTTATATATTTTTTTAAAAATTTTCTGTGATTAAATTCTAGGTGAAAAACCGAAATAAAAAAAAATGTGAGGTGGCCGGGTTTCGAACCCGGGACCTTCAACATAGCAGGGTGATGCGTGAACCAGTGAACCAGGGCCGCAGCCTTGGTTTATGCTGGTTTCTTTTACTTTTAAACACCCATTTAAGAGAAACCCCAATACATATGAACCCTAGTTTCATCCCTGATCGAATTGAAGTTCAATTCAACCTTGTGAGTGATTGGAATCATGGGGCTTTCGATCCCCATGTAAAAACGAGTAAGTAGGCATGTTTAATTACCTGTTTGGTGACGGATTGAAGACGGTTAGAATGAAGAAAAGGTCGCGGCCCTTTTGATCGATTGATGCTTCAATACTTGATGAATATCAAATTAAATCGACAGGAAGCTTCGTATATTGCTATAGATCAAAAGCCCTTTATCAATTTATGTTAAAATTGATCAGAGATGGGTTCCTAATCGAGTTGCAGGTCCGCGACGAGAGGGTATTCGAATGGAGTGATTGTTGTTTGTTTTGTTGCAAACGAACTCAAAGGAATGTTTTAAACGTTTAAATGATTGTGTAGGTAAAGTTAATTGGATTATTTTGTCCGTTTAGTGCGATTAGCACATGGTGGTCGGCCGAAAGTTACAATCCCACTACACCGACTCTAAAAATCAAATTGATGTGGGGTATGGTGTTCGAATCCCACTCGAATGTGTCGGGAACCAATGATTGAGCCCAAACCGCGTGGTTTTTGGTTGTGGAGGCTCGCCGGAGGGCCGGCTTTTTGGCCGGAATTAACACCCGCCGGAACTGCAGGTAGAGGAGAGAGAAGAGGGGTATTTTTTTTCCAATTTACAGCAATGGTCCCTGTGGTTTAAGCTTCTTTTAATTTGTGCACAACTTATAAATTCAAGTTTTCAAAATATCAAAAATACCCCCTGAACCTTTTATTATTATTATTATTATTTTTTTTATATGGGTATTATAATACCAACACCAATTCAAAGTATGAATATTAAAAGAACGAATACTATAAGGTAACTAAAGTATTAACATAGCAGTTGATTATAAAATGTTTTCAAAATAAGTTTACCAAACCATTCAACTGTGCGGCCAAAACCATTATAATAATAATAGAACATATACTTCAAATGTTATAAATTGATCTATGCATACATATAATCTGAAAAGTTCACAAGAAAAAAAAATATTAAATTAATTTGATTGGATATTTTATTTGTAAAGAGTAAATATAAATTACATGAAGATATTAAATCATATGGTTTAAGATATCAAACAACGTAAACGAATTTGAAGAGTCAAATTTGTAACATAATAAATTAATGTGTAGGCCCACAGGTTAATTAAGGATGCCGTTATATTTCGCTAACTACATAAAAGTTAAGGTACGGATTCCGACCCTTCCTCTCTTGTAGCATGAATACCCCTCGTTTTTTTTTAATTTTTATCTTGAATTCATAACTTGACTTGTTTATTAAATCCATAAGATTATTGTTATAAGTGCTTATCGTATAGTTGACATTGTTTGCATGTGATAGGATTTATCTGCTTTGTACTTATGGTCACATGCTTCCCTCTCGTTTTTTTATTTTTATCTTGAATTCATAACTTGACTTGTTGTTTATTAAATCCATAAGATTATTGTTATAAGTGCTTATCATATAGTTGACATTGTTTGCATGTGATAGGATTTATCTGCTTTGTACTTATGGTCACATGCTTCCTAAATTATTGATTATAGCTAGTGACCTTGATTAAGAGTTATGAGCACTAGTGTAACTTATTGTGTTATATTGGCTTGATTGTATTGTATTATTGACCTCCGTACCCGAGCACATCCACCTATGGGGACATAGGGCGTCATTGTGGCACAAGTGACGTGCTCTATCTGTGGCAGAGCGATTAGACCACAGCGTCTCTACATTATTATTACGTGCTAAGTTGTTGCACATATTGATTAGTGTTAAAGGAGGCGTATGGATCGATCCTAGGATATCATTGTTAATTGTTTATTGGTGAGATGGTTAGGTGTAAGTGCCCACATTCCTATCTCACATATTGGTGCATTAGAACTGCAGCTAATGTACATATTGTTAATTGTTTATTGTCATCGGCTCATATGGGTATTCCTTTTAGATGATCACTATTATTTGATTTTCTACTTGATCATCTTATTGTTATCGTTATTGATCATTGTATTGCTATTGTTTACTTCCGTTACTGAGCATTCTTTGGCTCAACCGTGTTTTCTTGTGTTGTTTTCTCTTGTGTTTATAACAGATGCTCAAGGGGCTCAGGGGAACGAGTGAAGAGAGTTAACTCAAGAAGTTAGGATGAGAACATTTGGATTAGTAAAACTTAATAGTATTTTGATTTTAAGACTTTATTTAAATTATTTGGACCTATGTAAGGATTTGAATGTTTCTTAGTACTTTAATTTTATCATTCATGAAACTTTGATTACTGTTTGTGTGACACGTCAACCCTACTCGGGGTTGTAGTGTTACACATGTCACTCTTTCTACAACAAAACTGGTTTGTTTTTAATCCAAAAAAAAACAATCAGGTTTTGAACCTGGACCGGTTTGGGAGGGAAAACCGGTTTGTACACCTCTAATTAAATTAACTTTTTTTACCGGTTACTAGTTACAACTCTAGAACCTATAAACCGGGTACAAACTGAACAAATAGAATCGGTTAGAAATTGGTTTTCGACTTACCAGTTAATATCTGGTTTGGTTAGGTAAATCCGTTTTTTGTGCACCTCTAGCATTAACCCGACCATTACAGAATTCATCATTTTTTATTTAAATTAATTTTATTTTTGGTATTTAAAACTTTTACCCTAATTAACATATTTATATCATAATAAATTGTCTCTTATTCCTTATTCAGTAGACTAATTTAAAAGGTTTATTATTTTAACAAAATCTCTAAAGATTCACGATCTTTCAATAATTCACTCTTCCAAAACATTAGTTTTTACAATAATAATTTAAGCTTCACCAACAATTTAGGATTTAAACCTTTGTTTGTTAAAAAAATCCTTTCTAGGTCAGTTGTGACTAGTGGTGTACAAACCGGGTTTTTGGCCCAAACCGATTCGGGTTCCAAACCGAAACCGGTTTGGTCAAAGTTGGTCAAAACCGGTTTGGGTCCAAACCGGTTCGGGTTGGAACCGGTTCCAAACCATAAAAACCCAATCCTATCGAATCGGTTTGGGTCGGTTTGGAAACCGGTTCGGGCCCAAACCGGTTAGGCCCAAACCGGTTTTTTTTTTTGGAAAATTTGGATTTTTTTATTCAAAGAAAATTTTAAACTTTTAATTAAAATATTTAAAACATAAAACAATCTATATAATTTAAACAATTTATAATATTTATTGTAACATCCCGTTTCATGGATGAAAATAAAATATATGAAATATATATTATAAATATTGTTTAACGAGTAAGTTTTGAGGCAAATTACCATTGAATTAAGTTACGTTTAAATGAGTGTTGACGTTATCAAATAATAAATAATAATAATAAAATAATAATAATAAAATGAATATGTGATGGATAATCTGCAGGTCTCGTTCAAATATGTATATGTGCATGTATGAAGGAAAATAAGATTATTAATTAATGGGAATATTTTGCTATTTGATCAAAATAGAAGGGCTAAAGTGAAATTATAATAATTCTTCCATATAAAATTATTGAAGTGGGTTTTGTATAGTTCAAAAATGGATAATAACAAACAAATAATAAACTAATATGACCTTCAATGTTAAGATACATAATTCGGCAACTTTGGAGGGTATATGTATGTTTATCATGTTATGAATAGGGAAACAAAATAATAATAAAAAAGAGAAGAGAAGTCGAGTGTTCAAGAGAAAGAAAGTAGAATATATATTTGAGTAGGTTTGTACGTAAGATCTCGAGCAAGAGAACGGAAGAGTTGTATATTTTAGAATCCAGTTTGATCACAACTATTAGCGGGTTATCTTCTGTACTCAAGTTAGTGAAACGAAGAAGTAAGTACACTGAACCGTAAATAGAGTTATTTTACATGTTTAAGTTCATGTTATATGTTTATTTATTATAAGTTTGTATGAATTCTATAAAGATGAAACATGTTTAAATACATGTGATATATGTTTATTTGTTATGATAAACATGATTATGAGGAAAATGATTTATATGATTACGGGTTCAAGTATGTGTATTGATATTTTATAAAGGAGTTAAATATATGTAAGGATTTCGGGTGTTGAAATCTCAAGGGGTTCGGGTGTTGAACTCCACATATATATAAAAGGGGAGTTAAATATATGTAAGGATTTCGGGTTTTGAAATCCCAAGGAGTTCGGGTGTTGAACTCCACATATATAAAGAGATGAATTAATGATCCTCAAGGGTTAAAAATAAACCATAAGGAATTCGGGTGTTGAATTCCAAAGAAGTAAAGAGGATTAAGTAAATAAAGATTTTGGATGTTAAATTCCAATGAATAAAAATTATGTTTTTGGAAATAAAGAGGTGTACTTACTTAGCGAAAGCTAAAAAAAAATATTTTTAAATGATTTCAGGAAAAGCACCAATAAATGGTTAAAGCTTCACGGACGAGACTGGACTGACGAAGGAACCCTACTCTCGTTTAATACTTAATATAATAAATAGTGTAATAAAAGTTTGTAAAACGTTCATGTTTCTTGTAATGTTTTTATATATTTAGTATAAAATGACATGTCACTCCAAGTGATAAATTTTGATGTGAACTGGGACCTAAACTCTGATATAATTGGTGAAAGTAATTAAAAAAAAACTGGTGTGTTTCAAGTCGGTATCAGAGCACGGTTTGAGAGATTTAAGTATATAAAAGAAATACTTAGACTCGAACCATAAGTGCTACTGATATGAAAACGAGAGGGTTCAGTCCAGAAGCGGTCCCTAGAAGCAGATAAATGAGGATTTTGTATTGGTACAAAATGAAAACATGTGAAAATATGTGTACACTGAAATTTGTATGTTTGAAATACAATATGATAGTTGAAAAATCAAAATGAGTATAATATATTATTTCCATACCTGGCCAGTATGAGGGTTATATATCATGTCATTATGAGTTTTTAATGATCATATTATATTGAAAACGTCAAAGAGTAAGTGTGGGGATGGGGAGTATATATGCATAAAATGATGTGTATGTGTAGTATGTAATAAATGCATATATAGTACTTTTTGGCCTTAGATATATTGTTTGTCTTGACAATAAAGTATGGAGCATTAAGGCATATAAGTGCTTGCAGTATAGAAATCATTAGAATAAATGTAACATGAAATAAATAAATTATTTAGAGAAATATGGCGGATGAAAGAGGGGAGAATGCTATACAAGGCGAGGGAAGTCGTAACACAGAAAAGCATGTAGATAATGCTTCAGAAAGATCAGTGTATTCATCTCGTCTTAATAATAATACAACTTTTGTACCTGAAGAAATTCGTAGACAGATTGCTATCGAGGTGGGAAAGGCATTTGAAGCCAATATTCCATTTCTTCTAGCTGAAATGCAAAATTCTATTGGAATTATGCTAGAAGAAAAATTGAAAAAGAATGAAGTACCCATAGAAAAACCTATGAATAATATGGGAGCAACGTCAATAACTAAAGTTGAAAAACGTCACTGCACGTATACAGACTTCATGGCTTGTAAACCTTTGCAATTCAAAGGTGAAATTGACCCTTTGGTGAGCCAAAGGTGGATAACAGCCATGGAGACTATTTTCGATACGTGTCATTGCGACCCGTGTGATGAAGTAATGTTTGCAACGAACCAGTTCTGTGAAAGAGCTAAGGACTGGTGGGATATGGAGAAGAAGGAGAAAGGGAGAGAAAGAATCAAAAATATGTCTTGGGAAGAATTCAAACCAATTTTCCTAAAACATTTCAGTCCTCGAGTTGCAATTGATCGTATCACTGAAGAACTTCTTCATATGCGTCAAGGCAACGAGACGGTGTATGAAATATTTGGAAATTTCTATGATAAAGTGAAGTTTTGTCCTTCGCTTTTCACTTCTGAAGAAATGTGGATGACTCGATTCCATCTTATTCTTAAGACAGAAACTAGAGAATTTATTTCCCCATCAAAATGTGAAAGTCTTGAGGAGCTTCTTAATTGGGCTCGTGAACGAGAGATGGAACTGAAGAGGCAGAAAAAAAGACGGGAAAAGAAAGGCTGATGTTATAGTTCCTACAATACCTATAAAGAAAGTAAAATTTATAAAGCCTATAAGGAGTTCAGGCTCAATCAAGGAGGTTGGTAATTGTCAGTTCTGTGGAAAGAGACATCTTGGAGAATGTCGTTATAAAAACCCAATTTGTTATAAATGTGGGAAACCAGGGCATACCGCCCACAGTGTACCAGTCCTGTAAACTTATGTTATAACTGCTATAAGCCGGGTCACATGAGGAATGATTGTCCAGAGCTTAAAACAAGGCTTATCAAGGCTGCAGAAGGATCGAGGGTTGTAGAGAATGTGAAACGGCTTGAAGCTCCAAAACCACGAGGTAGAGCTTTTCAAATTACTGTTGAAGAAGCAAAGGTTGAACCTGATGTCGTCACAGGTACCTTTCTAGTCAACTTCCTTCCTGCACATGTTTTATTTGATTCTGGAGCTAGTAGATCCTTTGTATCTATAAAGTTTGGTTGCCATAGTTCTTTTGTTAAAAGTAAGCTAGTAAATGTGTTAGAAATTGACATTGCTAGTGATAAAAGTTTCGCCGTATCCGAAATATGTCGAAACTGTAAAGTAAATATTCAAGGAGAGGAATATGATATCGACTTAATCCCGATAGAGTTAAGGGAATTTGATGTGATTATTGGGATGGATTGGTTGTCCCAGCATCACGCGTCGATACTCTGCAATCGAAAGATTGTTCAATTTATGTCGCCAATGGGAGAACAAATCTGGATTTATGGAGAAAGAAAGAGCAACATAATTGTATGTTCAATGGCGAAAGCCACCAGTTACATACGACATGGACATCAAGCGTTTCTAGCCTACGTGGCTGATAAAGAAACGAAAGAAAGAAAACTTGATGAAGTCCCTATAATTAAAGAATTCCCTGACGTATTCCCTGATGAGCTACCGGGCGTTCCACCAGAAAGAGAAGTTGAATTTAAAATTGATTTAGTTCCTGGAGCTAAGCCTGTTGCTAAATCGCCGTATCGACTAGCACCCAACGAGATGAAGGAATTGATGTCTCAACTTCAAGATTTGTTGGATAAGGGTTTTATTCGCCCAAGTGTTTCACCTTGGGGCGCGCCTATATTGTTTGTTAAAAAGAAGGACGGTAGCATGCGGATGTGCATCGATTATCGTGAATTGAATAAGCTGACTATCAAGAATAGGTACCCTTTGCCTAGAATTGATGATCTTTTTGACCAACTACAAGGCGCTAGCTGGTTCTTAAAGATCGATTTAAGGTCAGGTTATCATCAAGTTAAGGTACAAGAAGAAGATGTACCTAAGACAGCTTTTCGTACTCGTTATGGGCACTATGAATTCGTTGTGATGCCATTTGGTTTAACAAATGCTCCAGCGGTTTTCATGGATCTTATGAATCGAGTATGTAAACCTATGCTTGATCGTTCCGTCATCGTTTTTATCGATGATATTCTTATTTATTCACGAACCGAAGAAGACCACACTCAACATCTTCGTGAGGTTCTCAATGTGCTAAGAAAAGAAAAGTTATATGCAAAATTTTCTAAATGTGCATTCTGGCTTCGAGAAGTCCAATTCTTAGGTCATGTGGTGAATGCGGAGGGTATTTTGGTGGATCCCTCCAAAATAGAGACTATTATGAAATGGTCACCTCCTAAGACCCCAACTGAAGTCAGAAGTTTTCTGGGCTTAGCCGGTTATTATCGGCGTTTTATTCAGGATTTCTCAAAAATAGCTTCCCCGTTGACGAAGCTAACTCGGAAAAATTCCAAATTTGAATGGAATCCAGAACAAGAAAAGGCGTTCTAACTTTTGAAAGAAAAGTTAACTAAAGCTCCTGTTCTGACACTACCAGAAGGAACTGAAGATTTCGTAGTTTATTCTGATGCCTCACATGTTGGGTTGGGTTGTGTGCTTATGCAAAGAGGAAAGGTAATAGCTTATGCTTCACAACAATTGAAGTCACATGAAGCAAATTACCCAACCCATGATCTTGAACTGGCAGCGGTCGTATTTGCGTTAAAGATCTGGATGCATTACTTGTATGGAACGAAGTGCACTATCTATACTGATCATAAAAGTCTAAAATATTTCTTTGACCAGAAGGAACTGAATATGAGGCAACGACGATGGTTAGAATTGGTCAAGGATTATGACTGTGAAATACTTTATCATCCGGGTAAAGCTAATGTTGTAGCTGATGCTTTAAGCCGGAAGGAGAATTACGCTCCAATTAAAGTAAAGTCATATAAACTGATTGTGAATTCAGACTTGTTTGATCAAGTTAAAGTTGCACAAGTGGAGGCACTGAAGGAAGAAAATTTGAGGCGTGAAAGAATTATTGGTCAAGTTTGATATTTTGAAGAAAATGATAAAGGAATTAAAGTTCGTTTTGGACGAATTTGGATTCCTCAAATTTGTAATGTCAAAACAATGATTCTTGATGAAGCGCACAAGTCGAAGTACTCAATTCATCCAGGTGCAACCAAGATATATAATGATTTAAAGAAAGAATATTGGTGGCCTGGAATGAAAAGAGATATTGCTAAATATGTTGAAAAGTGCTTGACTTGCTTACAAGTCAAAGCTGAACACCAGAAACCATACGGGAAAATGCAACCACTAGAAATTCCGTTATGGAAGTGGGAGCATATTACGATGGATCTGGTAACGAAACTTCCAAAAACTGCAAAAGGATATGACACGATATGGGTAATTGTCGACCGTCTGATAAAAAGTGCTCACTTTATACCCATTCGTGAAAACTATTCGTCTGAACGAATGGCAGAAGTATATGTTAATGAGGTAGTGTCAAGGCATGGTGTGCCATTGTCTATTGTATCTGACAGAGACACACGTTTTACCTCAAGATTCTGGAGGAAATTTCAAGAAGGAATGGGCACCAAATTATTAATCAGTACGGCATATCACCCAGAAACTGATGGGCAAAGCGAAAGGACGATTCAAACTCTCGAAGATATGCTACGTGCATGTATTATTGATTTTGGTGGCAGTTGGGATAAATATTTGCCTTTAGCAGAGTTCTCTTATAATAATAGTTATCATTCGAGCATTGGAATGCCCCCGTTCGAAATGTTGTATGGCAGAAAATGCCGCACTCCTGTATGTTGGGGAGAAATTGGCCAAAGAGAACTTGCTAATAAAGAAGTAGTGGAGGCGACAAATGAAAAGATTGATCAAATTAGAGCGCATTTAAAAGCCGCTCAAGATCGACAAAAGTTGTATGCTGATAAACGAAGGCGCCCGATTGAATTTCAGGTGGGAGACTATGTTATGTTGAAGGTCTCTCCATGGAAAGGTGTGATTCGTTTTCGTAAACGTGGCAAGTTAAGTCCGCGGTTTATTGGTCCGTTCAAAATTATTGCTCGTGTGGGGCAGGTGGCGTATCGTTTGGAATTACCTGACGAATTAAATGGAATCCATAACACATTTCATGTGTCATATTTACGAAAATACTTAGCTGATGAAACGACGTATGTGCCGTTAAATGAAATAGAAGTGGATGAAAAACTTAACTACATAGAAAAGCCAGTGGCGATTCTTGATCATAAGGTTAAGCAACTACGAAATAAAGAAATAAGTCAAGTGAAAGTACAGTGGAAACACCGGCGTGGTTTCGATACCACATGGGAAGCCGAGAATGAAATGAGGAAGTATTACCCCGACTTATTCGATGTATAAAAAGGTTTCGGGGACGAAACCTAAATAAGTGGGGGAGAGTTGTAACATCCCGTTTTATGGATGAAAATAAAATATATGAAATATATATTATAAATATTGTTTAACGAGTAAGTTTTGAGGCAAATTACCATTGAATTAAGTTACGTTTAAATGAGTGTTGACGTTATCAAATAATAAATAATAATAATAAAATAATAATAATAATAAAATAATAATAATGAAATGAATATGTGATGGATAATCTGCAGGTCTCGTTCAAATATGTATATGTGCATGTATGAAGGAAAATAAGATTATTAATTAATGGGAATATTTTGCTATTTGATCAAAATAGAAGGGCTAAAGTGAAATTATAATAATTCTTCCATATAAAATTATTGAAGTGGGTTTTGTATCAAAAATGGATAATAACAAACAAATAATAAACTAATATGACCTTCAATGTTAAGATACATAAGTCGGCAACTTTGGAGGGTATATGTATGTTTATCATGTTATGAATAGGGAAACAAAATAATAATAAAAAAGAGAAGAGAAGTCGAGTGTTCAAGAGAAAGAAAGTAGAATATATATTTGAGTAGGTTTGTACGTAAGATCTCGAGCAAGAGAACGGAAGAGTTGTATATTTTAGAATCCAGTTTGATCACAACTATTAGCGGGTTATCTTCTGTACTCAAGTTAGTGAAACGAAGAAGTAAGTACACTGAACCGTAAATAGAGTTATTTTACATGTTTAAGTTCATGTTATATGTTTATTTATTATAAGTTTGTATGAATTCTATAAAGATGAAACATGTTTAAATACATGTGATATATGTTTATTTGTTATGATAAACATGATTATGAGGAAAATGATTTATATGATTACGGGTTCAAGTATGTGTATTGATATTTTATAAAAGAGTTAAATATATGTAAGGATTTCGGGTGTTGAAATCTCAAGGGGTTCGGGTGTTGAACTCCACATATATATAAAAGGGGAGTTAAATATATGTAAGGATTTCGGGTTTTGAAATCCCAAGTAGTTCGGGTGTTGAACTCCACATATATAAAGAGATGAATTAATGATCCTCAAGGGTTAAAAATAAACCCATAAGGAATTCGGGTGTCGAATTCCAAAGAAGTAAAGAGGATTAAGTAAATAAAGATTTTGGATGTTAAATTCCAATGAATAAAAATTATGTTTTTGGAAATAAAGAGGTGTACTTACTTAGCGAAAGCTAAAAAAAATATTTTTAAATGATTTCAGGAAAAGCACCAATAAATGGTTAAAGCTTCACGGACGAGACTGGACTGACGAAGGAACCCTACTCATGTTTAATACTTAATATAATAAATAGTGTAATAAAAGTTTGTAAAACGTTCATGTTTCTTGTAATGTTTTTATATATTTAGTATAAAATGACATGTCACTCCGAGTGACAAATTTTGATGTGAACTGGGACCTAAACTCTGATATAATTGGTGAAAGTATTAAAAAAAACTGGTGTATTTCATTTATAAACATATATAAACATTTAAACAAATTAAAACATTTAAACAATTTAAAACATTTATAAACATATAACAATTTAAAACTAAACATTTAAACAATTTATATAATTTAAACAATTTAAAACATTTAAACATTTATAAACAAATTAAAACATTTATAAACAATTTAAAACATTTAAAACATTTAAAACAATTTAAAACAATTTAAAACAATTTAAAACAATTTAAAACTAAACATTTAATATAGTCGTTTCTTCGTTCGTCCGTATTATAATTTTACGTTTATTACTCGCCACCAGAACCGGAACTGTTACGAAGGTAGTCATCATATGCCGCTTCATCATCAGTCATTCCTGGTGTCAATCCGCTCTCTACCTCGTCCTCGTATAATTCTGCTTCGTATTCCAATTCTCCTTCAAGTGAGCGTTTGTCTTGTACTCTTTCCGCGACATCCAAATAATCTTTCAAGCAAATCGACATTTCAACCGCTTGTGGAGTGAGTCTAGTACGTCTTATTGATGTAACCCTACCACTAACAGAAAAAGCAGATTCTGAAGCTACCGTGGAAGTTTGGACGGTTAGTAAATCTCGGGCCATGGTGGATAGGATGGGAAATTGATCTTCCTTACCTTTCCATCAAGCCAACAAGTCAAAATTTTTAAAATCTTGTGGAGTCATGGTCGATAAAAAGTTTGTAAGACCATACCTCCCGAGTTTACTACTCGGAGTGTTACCACGTTGACGTTTATTACATTCATCCCTTAAAGTTTTTAAAATTTATGTTTGGACATTCATGTGCGAGTTGATTGCTAAAAACATAAAAAGTAAAACATTCATCAAATTTATATTTTACATAAGTGTCACAATATTTATGTTTTACACTTATGTAATAAACATTCATCCCTTAAAATTTAAAATTTATGTTTGGACATTCATGTGCTTCAAATTTATGTTTTATGTTTTTAAAAACATTCATGTAATAAACTTCAAATTTATGTTTGGTGAATGTAAAACATAAAAAACTCGCACATGTGATCGACAATTTATATTGTGACACTTATGTTTCTAAAATTTATGTTTGGAAAACCGGGTTTAAAACCGGTTTGAAAACCGGGTTGAGAAACCGGTTTGGAACCGGGTTGGAAAACCGATTTGGGACCGGTTTGGAAATCGGTTTTGAACCGGTTCGGGTTGGAAACCGGTTGTAAATTCGAAATGGAAAACCTGGGGAGGAACCGGTGGTTCGGGCCGGTTTCGGACCGGTTTGGGCCAAACCGGTTTGGGCCCCAAACCGGTTTCGGTTTTTCAGGCCGAACCGGTTTCCGAACCGGTTTTTTTGGCCACCTCTAGTTGTGACACTAGTAACAAAAACATCCAAATGCATGAACACAACTTGAAAGTAGGGATGTTTACCTTGATTCAAAGCTCCTAACTAACTTAAAGTAGCTTCTTATTATATGTATGAACACTTTTTTGATCTTTGATTCTTGTTTGGACTAATTTCTCCTTGATATCACTTGAAGAATTGCTAAAAACTCACAGCATTTAGTTTTATATTTCTATAGTTAACAAACCCTCTTATCAAACATTTTGCATAAATTTAAAACTTTATCTTAATCGAGTGGGAGTTTAAAAGTTTTTAGTTCCTTTATTTTGTAATTGTATATGTTTAACCTAAACTCAACATCCTTCACCAATGTAATCTTTATTTAAATATTTTATATAATTCAAAGGATCGGTTAAAGGAAGGTTAGGGGTAGCCGGTATAGCCAATAAGATAAGAAATAATGTGTTTAGGGATATGTTAAAGGTAGCTAGTATATCTATATCCGATAAGATTAGAGAAGGAACTAAAATGGTTTGAGCATGTCAAAATAAGGCAGATGACGACACTTGTTAGAGTAGTTGAGACCCTTACCGTAGATGGGAGGAGGAGTAAAGACAAGTCCAAACTAACGTGGGAGGAGAGTATTAGACATGATTTGCTAAAGTTGCACCTCCTAGAGGACATTTTCCACAATAGTACTTGAAGATGAATGATTAAGGTTAAGGAAGTTTAGGTGAGGGTTTTGATAGGTTTTATACATGATGTAGTTATGTCTTAGGAGATTAGTGTGGTTCGATCATCCCTTTAGTATCCTTTGCATGCTATCATTATGCTTGATATCACCTCACCACCCACTATCACTAAGTTTTGATTCTTGAACATTGTATATGATATATAGATGACTTATGAAAATATATGGATATGTGCTTCTTAATGCGTCATTATGTATAAATAGTGTATGAGTTCGTATATATCATTGCTCCCCGTGTGTTTCTTGTCACCTAACGTATATTGTCCACTCACTATGTGCTCAATGTTTAGGTATAGTCATTGGCTGCTCACTTGCTCGTTATCTATATTGTGGTACATAATTTGCTTTCTACTATATGATGATTATATATGATATTGCCTGTATTTTATTTGATTGCTTTAGAGTCGGGGGCCTTTTGGAAGCAACCTATATATTCAGTGTGATAGAGGTAAGTCTAACTTACATCTTACCCTCCCAAAACCTTATGAATTATGAATGACTATTAATAAGATTTATTGGGCATGGTAATGGCTATGGTATATAATGCAACCCCACGCTACATTTTATAACCATGAATTTTTATGTCCTATCATTAAACATAAAACTTCATTTTATTAATGTTAATAACTTTATTACAATAACATTCTAGGTACTACCACTCTCCTATTTTAGATAGAGTTTCGTTTGTGAAATCGTTCATCTAAAACACAAACTGGTATAATGTTTCTTCATTCCTTCCTTGAAATTTCAAGTAGTGTCAATTCCCCTGTCATGTTTCTATTGAACCTTCACGAGATCAATTTCTTTATTTCACTTCTTGGTTATAGTATTGTCTTAACCTTATGTGACACTTGATGCGGCCAATCTTATTATTAACATAAACACCATGAAGATTTACTCACTTACATTCATGATTATGACCATTGCCACAATCATCATACCATCACTCATTTTAGGGAGTCGGGTAGAACCAAATAGACGGGTTTCATGGATTCATAAAATCTTTATTTAAACTTTCAAAGATATCCTAGTTCCCATTCTTTTGGCATTTGTATGTTGCTTAAAATACACACATGTTAATAAAAAGAACAGTAAAGATTATTCATTGGATGTATTTTACCCTAACAAGTGTGAGATTATTCTTAACACTAAATCATAGTGTCACACCCTAAAAATCCACAAACAGGATGTTACCTTTAGACATGTGACATAACAGTATCTCAGCCGATAGTTACACTAAACGACATGATAATTACAAAATACAGTATTTAATATTTTCAGAAAATCCCAAAAACATAATCAATTATGAGTTCAATGAAACATTTACGGAAGCGTAATCATTTAAAATTTAAATGGCGCAAAACATGCACAACCCAATTTAATGTAAACTTGCAAAAACTAATGTTTAAACTGTTTTGGAAAGCAATCAGAAATATGATAATAATGATGCAATGCTCCTACTCGTATGCACCTTATAAACCTGAAAGAAACATGCTAAGTGCCAACACAGGGTTGGTGAGTTTACAGGTTTTGATAAAAAGTAACATAAGTGAAAGCAAATTTAGTAAATAAAGCAATATCAGTAGATAGCTAGTCTACATAAAAGTTACATAGTGTATTAAGTTCGCAACCGAAGCTGACATATGTAAGAATGCCTCGACTGTGGTTGCTAGACCATAACAATAGACTTTAGGTCAATTAAACACCTGTTTGACATTCAGTCGTGCTAGCGCAACCAGCCCGGTTGGGGTCTGTCAAACCCAGTAGATCTACTCAGAATTACATCGTTAAAGTACATAAATTAACGGTTCAAAAGTAAGTGCTTAAATTGGTACAACACTAGTAAATTGGTGATAATGCAGTAATACTGATCAAACGAAAGAACATTTATAAAGAAGATGTTTCTCTTCCCCAGAAGAGATTATATGTAAAGTGGGATTGTAAACTCATATTGAATGCATAGCAACAAAAAAAATACAAGCACAAATGATAGGATTCTGATTAAAGTGAATTTCATTTAATATATAATTAACATTAAATATTAAATATTAATACAAGAATTATACGGTTACGAGATTCACGACTCGGTTACGGTGCAAGGCATCAATGATTCCCCCCATACCCAAGCAAGCTCAATCATTCATAACTCGCACAAGCATAAAGTTCAACTATTCACGCATACTCTGGATTATACATAAAAGTACTCTCTCTATATTTTTAATTATAAGACTTCTTATAATAAACACATACGTTTAATAACACGTAACCCATACACACAAACGCGTAATGACCCATACGTAACACACTTATGATTTATACATATAAATTCATGCACCCAATATACATATACATATATATAATACACACATAATATAATCGTTTTTTTAAACTCATATATAATCAATATCAATACTACTATATAACAGAGAAACCATGACTAGATTTGTAATCTTACATCATTTTTAAGATGACATATGAAGAGTTGTAAGCTTTAATATGTAATGCCATAAGATTTATTCCTATTATACCCCTTTTAAGCTTTAAATACTTGTACTCCATCATTTTCTAATTAAATTTAAAGTATCACTATTATATTTAAGATTATCTTAATCTATCTATATCTATACTACTATATAATATAACTTTTTGGATAATATTATAATTTTAATCCATTTTTAAGATACTTAAAAACAATTTTATTACATTTGATATAAGTGATTATGCATAAACAACTTATTATTTATAAATTTGTTTGTCCCTATAGTAATATAGATATATTCGATATCCACATTAATCAAATAAAAAAGCAAAACTTATTATTTACAAATTTGTTTATCCCTATAGTAATATAGATATATTTGACATCTCACATTAATCAAATAAAAAACAAACTGAGAGTTAGCATAATAAGAGATATTTAACTAAAAATAAAATATTAAAAATATTTATATACCGCCGCACCGCGCGGGTTTCACCCACTAGTCTATATAATACATACTCATAATTTAGTATAAATTGCATACACACATGAACAATTATGACACATTCATGCAACAAATATGATCCATGAGAATCCCACTAAAATCGAGATTCACAACCCAAATCATATTATATATAAACATACTGATCGACCAGTTCCGGTAGTCTTTCGAGACTGCCTATTGATGAGGAGTAGAGATCGGCGATGAATAAGTCGCCCGGGTGAGACGGCACGATGAAGCTGTCGGAGGTGAGGTGGTTCGCCGAGGAAAATAGTTGTCGGTGTTTGGGTTGCCGAGAGAGAGATGAGAGTTGAGAGGTGGGTTTAAGGTTTTGGGGTAAGATTGGTTATAATGGACCGAGGGTTGGGGGAGTTGATTAGGAGCCATGCATTAGATTTGGTCAAACTAATAGATTAATTTGTTATTTAGTTAAGCACTAGGTTTAGATAAAAGAAATATTATTATTCACTTAGTTTGCTAATTATTATTAGTATAAATTAAGCTTTTATAATAATCAAAGGTTATTATTTTCATATGACAAGTAAAGTTTACTAATAATAATTTGACGGAAAGGAATAACTAAACGACAGAAAGTTAAACTAACGATGTTAACATGGAAAACGGGGTGTCACACATGGCCATTAGATATTTTTTTAATTATAAAATATGGGTCCCACATGCTCATTCACCATTAGCCATTAGCACTAAATTTTCGTATAAAGGTAGATACATGATTCATGATTTTAAAAATCAAGAACCATTCTTGAGCTTATACTCGAGATATTATTTATCACATATACTTTACCCCACGTCATCTATATTGGCTAATACTTTTACACATAAATCAAAAATACTTTTACATATATAATTCATAATACAAGACATGTAATGTAAAAATCTGTCATATTAGTTAACCTTAAAACCCAAATGAGCATCACTAATGCATGTTTTACAAGTTTTTGATGTATAAATTTTTTTCCTCTGGCGAAAGTTTTGTTTTAACCCCCCTAGTTTAATCACATATACACTTTAAATTTTAAAAACCAAACTAAACGTTATTTATATATGTTTTACAAGTTTTGATGCAAGGCTTTTTGTACTCTAGCAAAAGTTTTGCTTTTAGTCCCTAAGTTTACAAATCTTTAATGCATTTTTTTTTTCAACCGGCAAGATCTTTTTCAACCCTCAAGTTTATTTATATCTAGGGGTGTTCAAATTCGGATATACGAATTTCGGATATCCGAATTTCGGATATACGAATTTCGGATATCCGAATTTCGGATATCCGAAAATTTAGGATAGTGAATTTCACTATCCGAATCCAAATCCGAAATTTCGGATATCTGAATTTCGGATATCCGAAATTTCGGATTCGGATTCGGATATCCGTTCGGATATCCGAATTAAAAGAAAATTTGTAATTTTTAATAAATTTTATAAAAATATAATAATTTTTATTGAAGTTTTTATCGGATATCCGAAGTTTTTTATTAAAATGTTCTAAATATCTAAAAATATTCGAAATATTTAATTAATATTTAGTATTTTTAATTTTTTATAAATTTTTTTGGATATTTCGGATATCCGAAATATCCGAAAATTCAGAAAATCACTATCCGAATCCGAAATTTCGGATATCCGAAGTTCGGATATCCGAATTTTCGGATATCCGAAATTTCGGATATCCGAATTTCGGATTTTCGGATATTTCGGATTCGGTTTCGGATTCGGATATTTTTGAACACCCCTATTTATATCCACTTGTAACTTACACTTATGTATATGTTATTTTGGCTTATTCATAACTTTTTGTTTTTCTCCTCTTATAAATATTAGAATTTAATATTTCATAAAAATTTTAAATATGTCGTTACAATACAAGCGGTCGCCAACTTTTTGTTTAAATATGTCATTACAACATAACCTTTTGTTTTTCTACTCTTATAAATTTTATTTAATATAGTACAATGCCATAGATGTAACATTGCTTATTTTTGTTAAATAAAGTTGATTTTTGTTCGATACGTTGATGTTAATAATAATACTAATAATAATAATAATAATAATAATAATAATAATAACAATAATGTTAATGGTAATAATAAAATTAATAATAATAAGAATAATAATAACAATGGGTTATAAATATATATATATACATATATACATATATATATATATACATATATATATATATATATATATATATATATATATATATATATATATATATATATATATATATATATATAGAACAATTATTATATAATCAAGTGCAGGGGGCATCATTGTAATTTATGAAACTTTAAAATAAACTTTTGTACATAAAATGATAACAAATGTAACCACAGGGACCAAAAGTGTAATTTTCTTTTAAAACACATTCCCTCCCGTCGACTCTTCCCTCACCGCCGGCCACCCTCCGGCCTCTTCTCCGACGAAGCTCAACGCAACCAAAACACGCGGATTCGACCAAACAAACACTCCCGACACGTTCACGTGGGAGATTCGAACTCGTGCCAAATAAACAATTCAAAATCTGAACGCATGCGGTGTAGAATCTGTACCATGCGTTGTCGGCTTCTTTTTCAGTCCGCAGATCGCACTACGGAGTTTTATAACCAAATTAACACCGCATTTACAAACTTATAATCGTTTAAAACATTCCTGTGGATTCAATTTCATTTAAAACAAGTTTAAACCTCCCCTTCGAACCTCTCGAACTGTCGGACCTGCAACTCCAATTAAACCCCATCTTCAATCAATATTATCCAAAATTAACATAAGGCTTTGCTTCCAAATCGTCATTCGAAGATTCCCTCGAGTTTAATTTGAAATCCACCAAGGTTTGATCATCAGTCGATCACCAACCTGTGCCGCGAACTGTTCTTCATCGGGTTCATCTCCAGTTCGTCATCATACGGGTAATTCAACACACACCCACACTCGGTTTCACATGGGGAACAAAAGCCCCATGTTTGTAATCGTTAACTGAATCGTTTGGGGGTTCAATTTGGGAGGATTCGAACTAGGGCTCGAATCTGAAATTGGGATTGATCGAGTTTATGTTTAAAACAATTGAAAACCATTTCCTATCGCGGCCACGGCCTTGGTTTGATGGTTCTGTGCTCGCAATATACACTAGAGGTCCCGGGTTCGAACCCGGGCAACCTCAAACATTTTTTTTACCTTGTTTCAGCCTTTTAAAAGTAACAAAAAAATTCTTAAAAATTATAAAAATCATTTTTATAAACATGTTTATTTTTAAAAACATCAAAATCATTTTCTGCAATTTTTCTTTAGATTGTATAAACAATAAAACATAAAACCATATAAACAATATAACCTATTCTAAATATTTATAGACTATTATTTCTTTTCATCAAACATAAAGCGTTTTAATGATTCAAAAACTAACAAGTTTATTTTTTCAGATTAATTATCTTCTGAAATTTATTTTGACATTTTATTTATTTATTTTATAAATTGTTTTAAATAAATAACAAATCTAGTTAAGTTCTTTTTATGAAATTAGACTATAAATAATGGTTAAAATCACTGAATTACTATGGGTTCAAATAATATCTATGATTAAATATAAAATTTTATATTTAAACCTTTCTAAATTCATTTTCGTTCCTTTTAGTCATTTAAATAATTAAATGTTTTAATTAATTATCATATAATTGATTAATAAAATTAATTATTTGTTTTTCCACACTTTAACTATAAACCAAACAATTACGAGTATTGATACAAATACATTTATTAAATTCTAAACGTAATCACATCCAATAAATTTATTTTATTTAGTTATGGACATTCAAACTAAATAAAATTAGTTTATTTAAACTACCATTCAAAACCAAATGGAAATCCTAATATTTCCCAAATTCCCAAATCATTATTATTCTAATTCGAGACACCGTTCCTTAGGTTTATCATAAGGAAATCATTGGTGTCTAACCTATCACGTCCAAAGTCAAATCTCATCAAACAAGTGAGTATTCATGTCCCCTTTTTATATCATTTCCTATTTGGGGGAAATCATGTGATACGATATATTCAATCATGATATTCTAATGTTGTTTCATTCTAAATTCAATTCAAGACAGGTTATGTTATTACTTGCAATTACGTGAACATACTATGCTAAACTGGACGACAATAAAACCCTAATTCAATCAATCAATCCTGGTATCAATGTAGATCTACTGGTTTGGATAACCCACCCCATATGAATAGTCGAGTGGTGATTGTGCCAGAGGCAGGAGTTAAACTATGGTGTATGTGTGGAGTCTATTATTTGCAAGTGTCAAGTCAAGGGGTTGTTATTGTGTCAGTTTATCTATATGTTTTACTATTGCAACATAAGTCTTAACGTTACCTTGTGAATTGGATTATCCTCAATCAATCAATCAATCTATATGTATATTCAAAACTATGATTACTCACCAGCTAATTCATTAGCTGACTTTATTTTCTCACATGATTTCAGGTTAAGCAAGATAGTGGACATCTACCTGCTCATTTAAGACCCGGACTTAGTTAAAATAAAAGACAAATTACTATTTGTGGTTTCAATTGTTGTATTTGTGTATGTTGAACTTATATTATCATGTAATCTGATTTTAATATTATTTCCACTATTAGACAACCATGTGTTATGAACAATCAATCATTCCCTCGTCCGCTCCGATGATTCCGCCGTCGGTCGGGGTGTGACAGATTGGTATCAGAGCCATGGTTATAGGGAATTAGGTTATTAGAAATGGAATGACCTAGACTATAACTAAGTACCTTTACACATGAGTCCTCTCATGTATTTTATATGCTTAGACAGGATTTTATGTGCCTTACATGTTTATACTTGATTATGTGATTATCTGTTTATGTGATTCTTCTTATACTATGAATCTATCAATATACACACGAATCTTAACTCATACTCTAAGGCATTGTGTGCCTAATTCAAGTGATTTCAAACTCCAAAAACTCAATTGTTATTCATGGTTTTCAAATCTCGTCAAAGTCCGTGTCACATGACCGAGAACATGCAATGCTGGAAGAGTGGGATACCTGTATCTTAAGGTGTTCTGTCTAGGCAAGGTATTTCATACAACTTGATTACCTTACCTGGGAACCCTCGAGATGAGTATTCGCTTATAGGTACGCATGTCCTCGTGCTGGACACAAATACTTTGATAAGTCAACGTATTCGCTTTGGTTTGCGAATCGAACGTTTACACTCCAAACCTCTCATTGTTATTCTAAACAATCTCATTAACGATTTTTTTGAAAAGTTTTAAAAAAAACCAATTACCCGTTTCTCATAGAGGTTTCTTCTTTCCATATTATACAGAATGTCTTCTCGTCGAATCCGTTCACGATCTAGAAACTCTGGCCGTAAGATTTCTGCTATTGTAGCACGTGAAGTTACTGCGGTCATCCCAACTCTACTTACCCATTTGAACCAAGGCAACAATACTGTCCAAAACCCAATTGCACCAAACCCTCCCCAAACTTGTACCTACAAACATTTCAGTTCCTGCAACCCCACTAAGTTCAGTGGAACTGGAGGAGCTACTGGATTACTACAGTGGTTCGAAAGCATCGAGAACACCTTCCTAAACAGCGAATGCCCTGAAAATCTAAAAGTCCGGTATGCCACAAGTGTTCTCCAGAAACGCGCACTCACTTGGTGGAACGGAGAGAAACGAACCCGTGGAACTGATGCTGCTCTAGCATTAACATGGGCTGAAGTTAAGGAGCTTATGACTAAAGAGTTCTGCCCAAGAAACGAAGTCCGAAAACTGGAAGCTGAATTCTGGGAGTTAACCCAAGACAGTGGCGAGAACCTCGCATACACTAACCGATTCCACGAACTGAGTCTTTTGGTACCGCATCTTGCTACCCCTACCTCCCGAGCCATCGAGAAATACATTGGTGGTCTACCCATGCAGATTCAGGATACGGTGCTAGGAAGGAATCCTTCAACACTAGAAGATGCTATCAGGCTGGCTGCACAGTTAACCGATAATCATGTGAAAGCTGGTTCCTTAACCCGGAAAGGATCGAAGAAGAATACCGATAAACTTTCTAACGAGACCGTCAAAACCGACCAACCCGAGTTTTCCAAGAACAAGAAGAGGAAGGCTCAATCTCAAAACTTTGCTGTAATTACCCCTGCTGTGCCAATTACTCAAGTCCCTCCAACACATCAACAAGTGGTAAACAACCAATCGCTGATGAGAAAGCCATACGTCGGACCCCATCCACTGTGTAACATCTGCAATTACCATCATCCCGCTAACACTCAATGTCGTCAATGCACAAATTGTGGTCGTTTGGGTCATACATTCAACGTGTGCAGGAGTGCTGCTAAAGCTCCGACTAATGCACCAGTTCACCAACATCCTCTTGCAATTACCCAGGGTCGTGCATGCTATCAATGTGGTGATCCGAACCATTTTCGCAATCGATGCCCTCAACTTGTCATCCCAGTTCCTACGGCTCAAGGACGTGCTTTCAACATCAATACTCAACAAGCTCAAGCCACCAATGATGTGGTGTTGAATAATTCTTGTCCTTGATTTCGTCTTCATGATGTAATTCAAGATTTGTAATCGTGATTTTCCTTTTGTTACATTGATGTAATTTGAAAATTTCTAAATTTCTAATTGAGATATTTTTCCTTTCGTTGTTAAGTCTAACTTTGAACCGTTTGCACCGTGGGAGATGAAAGAGTTTGTAAGTCAACCTATGACTAAGGACACTCGAAGCTCCTAAATGATTCTAACTCATCAAAACAGGGGTGATTCCCTTACTTTGGTGATGAATCTTTATTCATTTCAATAAATGTTCTTCAATGATGTGTTTTATGAAATTTCATCCTCTGGATTAGGGTGATTTCCTTATCTTGGGGACTAACTTCAATTAATCACTTTGGAACTTGCATTTCACAAATGACATGATATCACTAAAAATAGGATTGAAACCCGTACTTTGGTGACAAATGCCAATCTTCAATTGTTTTCTTGTTATTATGAAATTCAATCATCAAGATAGATTTCATACCTTGGTGATAATTTCATTTTTATGGATTGTATTTCTCAAATGAAACGACCTCGTCAAAGTAGGAGTGAATTCTGGATTTTGATGAGGAAGTCTATCTTATCATATTTTGTTTTTGTAAAAATTCATCGTTAAGATAGGAGTGATTTCCCTTACCTTAATGGTGAGTTACCTTGTCTTATTTCTAAAGATCCTCAGATCGAACTTTTGATTGGTAAATTAGTAGTCATACCTTGAGAGTACACCATCAAGTTAGGGGTGAAAACCATACCTTGAGGACTATTCTCATTTCTTGATCATCAACTTACCATGGTTGTAATCAAGTGACGAGACGCATGTATTAACTTGAAGGGTGAAATAATGTTAGTGTTTCGACCTATCAAGCCAAAGCATGATCTCTGAACTTGAACAGAGACCTGATTCGTTTTAGGTTGATTTTGAATCCTAACTTGGAACATTTAAATTCTTAAATCGATTTCTTTTATTCTCATGTTTTGACTCGATCTAGCTACATCAAACCATTTATTCCTTATTTATCGACTTTCATTGTGAGTTATCATCAAAACCTGATTACGTGATGGTAGTCTTCCTAAACAATCTTTTGTCAAGTAAAGATATTATCTCTGATCGCGATGATCGCTTCATCTCTCGTTTTCTGGAAAAGTCTCCAATCAGCTCTCAAAACTCAACTGAATCTTAGCACAACCTATCATCCGCAAACCGACGGTCAGACTGAAAAAAAACGATACAAACCCTCGAGAATATGCTCCGGGCTTGTGTCATTGATTTCAGTGGATCGTGGGATTCTCATTTTTCGTTAATTGAGTTCTCTTACAATAACAGTTACCAGACCAACAGATGACACCATTTGAGGCCTTGTATGGTCTGAAGTTGGTGAATCACAAATTACTGGTCCGGAATTGATACAAGAAACAACCGACAAAACTCACAAGATCCGTGATAACTTGGTCACTGCTAGAAATCGTCAAAAGCTTTATGCTGATAAAAGACGTAAACCCATGGAATACAAAGTTGGTGAACTCATACTTCCTAAGGTATCACCTTGGAAGGGAGTGATCCGTTTTGAAAAAAAAATGGAAACTAGCACATCGTTATGTGATTCCATTCAAAGTGCTCGAGCGAATTGGGGAAAGTAGCCTACAAGCTTCAACTACCCTAAGAGCTCAGCAATATACACCCGACGTTTCATGTTTCAAATCTCAAGAAATGTCTTGCCGATAAAAATCTCCACATTCCACTCGACGAAGTCCAGATTGATGAATCTATGCACTTTATTGAGGAACCTGTGGAAATTATGGATCGGGAAGTCAAACAACTCAAACGTAGCCGAATACCAATTGTCAAAGTTCGTTGGGAGTCTAAACGTGGACCAGAGTTCACCTGGGAACGTGAGGACCAAATGAAATCCAAGCACCCTCATCTTTTCGTTTTCAGCCTCCTCGTGATTAAAATTTCGGGACGAAATTTCTTAAAGCAGGGGAGACTGTAACATTGCTTATTTTTGTTAAATAAAGTTGATTTTTGTTCGATACGTTGATGTTAATAATAATACTAATAATAATAATAATAATAATAATAATAATAATAATGTTAATGGTAATAATAAAATTAATAATAATAAGAATAATAATAACAATGGGTTATAAATATATATATATATACATATATACATATATATATATATACATATATATATATATATATATATATATATATATATATATAAAGAACAATTATTATATAATCAAGTGCAGGGGGCATCATTGTAATTTATGAAACTTTAAAATAAACTTTTGTACATAAAATGATAACAAATGTAACCACAGGGACCAAAAGTGTAATTTTCTTTTAAAACACATTCCCTCCCGTCGACTCTTCCCTCACCGCCGGCCACCCTCCGGCCTCTTCTCCGACGAAGCTCAACGCAACCAAAACACGCGGATTCGACCAAACAAACACTCCCGACACGTTCACGTGGGAGATTCGAACTCGTGCCAAATAAACAATTCAAAATCTGAACGCATGCGGTGTAGAATCTGTACCATGCGTTGTCGGCTTCTTTTTCAGTCCGCAGATCGCACTACGGAGTTTTATAACCAAATTAACACCGCATTTACAAACTTATAATCGTTTAAAACATTCCTGTGGATTCAATTTCATTTAAAACAAGTTTAAACCTCCCCTTCGAACCTCTCGAACTGTCGGACCTGCAACTCCAATTAAACCCCATCTTCAATCAATATTATCCAAAATTAACATAAGGCTTTGCTTCCAAATCGTCATTCGAAGATTCCCTCGAGTTTAATTTGAAATCCACCAAGGTTTGATCATCAGTCGATCACCAACCTGTGCCGCGAACTGTTCTTCATCGGGTTCATCTCCAGTTCGTCATCATACGGGTAATTCAACACACACCCACACTCGGTTTCACATGGGGAACAAAAGCCCCATGTTTGTAATCGTTAACTGAATCGTTTGGGGGTTCAATTTGGGAGGATTCGAACTAGGGCTCGAATCTGAAATTGGGATTGATCGAGTTTATGTTTAAAACAATTGAAAACCATTTCCTATCGCGGCCACGGCCTTGGTTTGATGGTTCTGTGCTCGCAATATACACTAGAGGTCCCGGGTTCGAACCCGGGCAACCTCAAACATTTTTTTTACCTTGTTTCAGCCTTTTAAAAGTAACAAAAAAATTCTTAAAAATTATAAAAATCATTTTTATAAACATGTTTATTTTTAAAAACATCAAAATCATTTTCTGCAATTTTTCTTTAGATTGTATAAACAATAAAACATAAAACCATATAAACAATATAACCTATTCTAAATATTTATAGACTATTATTTCTTTTCATCAAACATAAAGCGTTTTAATGATTCAAAAACTAACAAGTTTATTTTTTCAGATTAATTATCTTCTGAAATTTATTTTGACATTTTATTTATTTATTTTATAAATTGTTTTAAATAAATAACAAATCTAGTTAAGTTCTTTTTATGAAATTAGACTATAAATAATGGTTAAAATCACTGAATTACTATGGGTTCAAATAATATCTATGATTAAATATAAAATTTTATATTTAAACCTTTCTAAATTCATTTTCGTTCCTTTTAGTCATTTAAATAATTAAATGTTTTAATTAATTATCATATAATTGATTAATAAAATTAATTATTTGTTTTTCCACACTTTAACTATAAACCAAACAATTACGAGTATTGATACAAATACATTTATTAAATTCTAAACGTAATCACATCCAATAAATTTATTTTATTTAGTTATGGACATTCAAACTAAATAAAATTAGTTTATTTAAACTACCATTCAAAACCAAATGGAAATCCTAATATTTCCCAAATTCCCAAATCATTATTATTCTAATTCGAGACACCGTTCCTTAGGTTTATCATAAGGAAATCATTGGTGTCTAACCTATCACGTCCAAAGTCAAATCTCATCAAACAAGTGAGTATTCATGTCCCCTTTTTATATCATTTCCTATTTGGGGGAAATCATGTGATACGATATATTCAATCATGATATTCTAATGTTGTTTCATTCTAAATTCAATTCAAGACAGGTTATGTTATTACTTGCAATTACGTGAACATACTATGCTAAACTGGACGACAATAAAACCCTAATTCAATCAATCAATCCTGGTATCAATGTAGATCTACTGGTTTGGATAACCCACCCCATATGAATAGTCGAGTGGTGATTGTGCCAGAGGCAGGAGTTAAACTATGGTGTATGTGTGGAGTCTATTATTTGCAAGTGTCAAGTCAAGGGGTTGTTATTGTGTCAGTTTATCTATATGTTTTACTATTGCAACATAAGTCTTAACGTTACCTTGTGAATTGGATTATCCTCAATCAATCAATCAATCTATATGTATATTCAAAACTATGATTACTCACCAGCTAATTCGTTAGCTGACTTTATTTTCTCACATGATTTCAGGTTAAGCAAGATAGTGGACATCTACCTGCTCATTTAAGACCCGGACTTAGTTAAAATAAAAGACAAATTACTATTTGTGGTTTCAATTGTTGTATTTGTGTATGTTGAACTTATATTATCATGTAATCTGATTTTAATATTATTTCCACTATTAGACAACCATGTGTTATGAACAATCAATCATTCCCTCGTCCGCTCCGATGATTCCGCCGTCGGTCGGGGTGTGACAATAGATGCTTTAAAATGTATAAGTTATCAAATCATAAATATATAAGAGGTCAAAGCTTATTTAATATACCAACTTTTTTATAGTTTCCTTTTCTTTTTTTTACTACAACTTTTAAATATGATATTTTTAAGAAAGTCTATACAATGTTTTATTATTATTAAAGTTATAATTTTTAACCATTGTATTTCTATGGTCATGACAACTTATTTTTAAAGTTGTAGGGAAAAAAAGAAAAAGAAACTGTAAAAAAGTTGATATATTAAATAAGCTTTGACCGCTTATAAACTTCCAATTATTATCAATGGCCCGTCGCAACGCATGAGTTTGTGAGGCTTTGGCCGCTTATAAACTTCCAAGTATTAAATAAGCTTTTCATTTTTTATATGATATTACATATATTATTAACGCCCCCTTCAATTTGCGGAGTTACAACAACGTCATGACGCCAATTTCTTGCATGGTATTAAGCCATCTCCCCCTTCACCCAGACTGTTCGTGATATTGTGTCAGCGTTTGTTTCTTTTCACGGTCTTACGCCCTCACCCTATACATTTCGTGGGTTCGCGACAACGCTTTGATGATATTTTCATGCTTTTACGCCCCCGTCCCCTTCGGCGGGTTTGCAGGTTGTTGCATGTGTGGGGATTTGCTCCTTATCTTTTGCCTGGACGCTACTGCCTATCCCCGTCCCTCGCCGTCGTAGTCTGGCGAATGGCTGGATGGTGGCGAGCGTCAGTTTGTCATCGGTTCTAGCGGGCTCGTTGGCCGGCGATGGAGTGTATGGTGGTCTGTCCTGGCCACCAATGGCGGTGGATGTTGTCTTCCTGGTCTGATGCTGCTAATCAATGATGATGATGTTCGTTTCATATGAGATTTCGGATCTGTGATGATGGGAGAGGCCCCTTCTGAGACAACATTTTACGATGATGGTTATGTGATGCTTGGTCAATGATGATGATTGTACGAACATCTAATACCAATATGGGTTACATTTTGTATTTGATTCTTGTAGGTTAACAATCTCTTACCAGTGCTTTGCTATAGACCGGTGTCGATGACGATGAATCGCATCATCCGAGACCGATCGTGTTTGGTATATCATTGTTTTAATGTTATAGATATATGTTGTTAATATGAGATGAAGGTCGTTCCATTGGGTGTGTTGTTGTTTCAGTGTTTACGTGAAGTGAATTTTATGGGTCGTGATGATATGACCAGAGTGGTGTCGGTTGCCTAGGCGTGGCCATCGTTTATGGTTAGTAGCCGCAACCGAACACTATTTTTGAGCCCCAACGATGATATCCATCACACGCGCGACACGCATTGCTACGACACACTAGTTTATATTTATTTTATATAGTAACTTAGAAATATGTATATTGAGAAGATGAGAACTTAAGAATTCGCCTATATATTTTAAAAGGAAGGTGAAGAAGCAGTAGCTTCTTTTATATTTATGATTTGACCACAGAACTTAATGGGGTTTGCACTTTTCCCCTGTCCGTTGTATTTCTATTGACACAGAAGGGGTTTCTTGTATTTCGTGTGGGTTTTTTGGGTGTTTTGTTGGTAGTCGGTGGTGGCAAAGGCGACAGTGACGGTAGTGGTTTCATCATGTGCATCTTTTCCAGCTGTTCTTTTATGTGACGGTGGTGGTGGGATTTGCTACCACTCAGCCTCCCCTCTTCAGTCGAGGTGGACGAGGCGACAGTTTACCCACCATGTTCGGTTTTGCTAGTGGTCGGCCGGTGGTGGTGGGCTCTGCTGCCTCCACCTCCCCTTTGTGGTCAAGGTGGAGGAGGCGACGATTTCCCCCACCATGGTTGATGGTGCTGGTAGTTGGCCGCCATTTGGTCTGTCGACAGTTTGCCTTGGAGTCAGTGATGGTCTCTCTACCGGAGGGAGCTGAACAATCATCGCAAGTCGTGGGTAAGTTGTGTTGGTGGTAACCATGGCGTCTACGGTGGTTTTTTTTACCGCGTTTGTGATAGTGGTTATGACAGCAGGGTCGATTTCCTATCGGTCATCCTTCTATGGTTTGGTAGACCACGCAATGGGGCCTCTTGGTCTGAGTAATAGCATGAATGGCGGTGGAACCATTATTGTTTCCCCTTTCTTTCGTCTCCCTTCAAACCCATTTAGGGTTTTTAGATCTAAAGCGTGACCTGTCAATGGCTGTGGTGCGGACCATTGGACCGTTTGTTGTTGTACCCCGATTGATGTTGTGGCTATGCTGGTGTCCCTCCTCTTTGTCTGGTTTTTAGTTTGCAGATTTATGGCTCTCCATCGTGGGTTACCACTCTTGGAGGTTTACCACTCGTGGTGGTTTACCACTCGTGGAGGTTTACCACTCGTGGAGGTTTGTGATGCTTATTGTATAACTGACTTATGCATGAGGTTGGGTATGTGTAATTCACACATCATCTGAGACTTGGCTTTGACTCAACGTTCATCACTGGTTCCTTTGTTCTCTTTTCGATTTGTTACTAATGTGTTCTGCGGGATGTGATGAGATACAAGAGTGGTTTTGGTTGCTTAGTCGTGGCTACCGATTATAATTAGCAGCCGCAACTGAACATTGATTCTGAGCCCTTAGTTATATAGTTTTAAATTATTTCAAACAGGCTATTACGCGTGTAACACGCATTTAGGATAAACACTAGCTGAAATTTCAAAAAATATATAATCTATAATTTTAACTTCTTGTTTGTACCTTTTGACTTATTTGGAGTTTGGAATATGTTATATGTTATGTATTCTTTTATTTTTTGAAATTATATCTTTTGAATTAATTTTGAAAATTTTTCGATTAATTATTTCTCTAATTCAATTCGTATTCGGATTTTTTCCAAATACGAATCGAATTCAAATCTTGCTGTAAAAGTTTGAATTCGATTCGAATACGATTTATCTTTTTCAAATTCAAATTTTGATTCGATTAAGTCAAATTCGATTTGATTCGATGAACACCATTACACATGCAACACAGGGTTTAAATACTAGTTACTTCTTAAGTGATGAAAAATTCCATATTTGTATTATTGACTTTTTTATAAACAAGTCTCTTTGGACTAGGGGTGTTGATTGGGTAGTTAATTGGATTTCAAGTTAATCGGTTCGGAGTATTCGGTTTTTTCAACATTGAAGGTCTATCCAAAACCCGACCCGAATAACAATCGGTTTAATCGGTTTCGGGTTGTTCGGGTAATGGGTTGTTTAGGTCGGGTTTCAGGTATAAAACAATAGATTTAATTTAATATATTTTAGTGAGTTTTCGTTTGAAATCTTATAAAACTAATGGACTTAAATTAATTTACTTCTATAATTTATAAAATATGCTTAAATATATATTTATATACAAACGATTTGATCAATTTGGACAATCTAAACAAGTGTATATATATATATAATTTACTAAATTAAAATAGGGGTTGATCGGGTTATTCGGATTTCGGGTTAATCGGTTCGGGTTATTCGTGTTTTTGAGGTTTGAAAGTTTATCCGAAACCCGACCCGAATAAGAATCGCTTTAATCGGTTTTTGGGTTGTTCGCGTAACGGGTTGTTCGGGTCGGGTTCTTCGGGTACGGGTGAGATCGGGACGGGCGGGTTAATTGGGTACGGATAAAATCGACGGGCCTACTTTGCACCATTCATGTTATGTAAATTAATTTATACTATATATAAAGCATATGAGAGGGGTATTTTAAGATACCATAAAATTAAGAACAATTACTTATTTAATGCATAAATTACAACTACTTTTGAGCGTAAAATATTATTTATAACATTATTTACATATCACCCCTTACAATTAGTTATATAATAACCTTACACTTTCTAATATTTACATAAAATTTTACATTATCTATCCATAAGCCAAGAAAACTGAATTTGTTTTAACATTTCAGCTATATATTTTGAAATATCACGTTTAAAAAACTTTTGAGACTATAACTGTAAACTGTGTTTTTTTAAATGTTTTGGTGTAAACTTTTTGTTTAACCGATCCGTATTTTATAAGGTACAATAAGTTAATACGTAACTGTACAAGTAGTCATGCAGAACATATTTATTTAGTGTTTTAAATTTTAACTTAAAAACATATTAAACTTTTGTAAAACTACTACAAGAATAATAAAATATTAAAAACATGCGTCGCATGTAAAATGTCGTCCCGCCGCATTGCGCGGGCACCGTTCTAGTAATTATTAAATAGATTTGCACTAAAGTTTAATAACTTCTAATATATCATCTTTATATCCAAGAAGTCAAGAACACAATTCACTATAGAGATCATACAACTACAAACCATCTACATTAATTATTTCAGTATCACGGCTGACTACATAATTCAATCATTCCATGTATCTATGTTACCACACTATTACAAAGAAAACATTTACTCCTATTACTATACTATTCTCGTAAAGAAAATGGTGTTGTGATCTGACTAAATCATATATTTTAAATAAAGAAGAAGTTTTAAAGTCATTCTAATTTAGTTACTTATGTATATTTTTCTCAAATTGGCAACCAAACGATCAAATCGAGTCATCATTAAATTTTCTTATGTCAAGTAAGTAATGGTGGAGAAGATGTGCGTATCAGAATTTTCTATATATATAATTATATTAAAATTTAAAAACATGTTATTTATGAAAAAAATAAAAAAAAGTACCCAAATTTACGTAAACGCTCCATGTCAGCATCAAAAGATAGAAAAAAATATTTTTTAATTGAAACCAAAAGTATAACATGCTAAAAAACATGTTAAGATTTTTAATTTATAGAAAATATAAAAACTGAATGATTTAATTCGAACACTTTTAAAACTTGAGTTAGAATACTTTTGAAATTTGATTACTATTTTATAAAGTTACCCCTTTAAATAAATACATACTTTAATACTTATATAGATATAGAAACATAGAATGTCTCAAATAAAACCTAAAAATACTAAACAAATCAAATTTTTTATTTTTGTGTTGGATCTACAATTAACCCTTACGACGATATCGTCACAACTTGACTAGAAGAATATACATAACTTGCAGCGGAAGAAGTGTTAATTAGCTAAATACAATTGATTAGAAACCAACTATATCATATGCATTTAAAAACATTATTTACAATGCTTGTACAGTTGTACAAAGACTAATTCAAAACTGAAATTACTTTTACTAAACTATGATAATATCTATTAGAACTTCAAATCATATATCAAGTGTTTCCCACCTCTGAATACGTTAAGCTCTGTGTATACACTAGGGTTTTAAAAAAGAGATCTGGAGGTGTTCAAGGCGCAAGGAAAAATGGCTCCAGGAATAGGTAAGAGAGTATGAGACGTCTCATATACATTGTGTGCATCAGGACGTTGTACATATAGTTTATTTATATATTAAATTAAATCATTAGGTTTAGTAAACCCGTGTATTACACAGGTTGAATAAATAAAATATTAATATAATAAAATTTATTAATTATAAAATGATATTTTAAGATATGATATGACTGAAATTACGTACGAGAAATGACTAACTAATAAAACAGTAATATCAACGTTTTAAAAATTTGTTTTTAAATTTTCTCCATAAAAAATAAACCTTTTGTTCTAAAACAAACCGTATAAAGATTTAATTTTTAAAAATTTTCTTATTATATCTCCCAAATTAATTATTTTTGGTTTTAAAAATCTGAATTTTTAAAATATCACTTTTAAAATATTTTGTATTTTTAAAAAAGTTTTATGCTTTAGAAAAACTTAATATTTTATAAAAAATTATTTATATAGAAGTAACATTAATAAATAGATCTATTTTTTAATTTATAAAATGTAAAAAAATATTAAATAATATTATTAGTAATTAAGGTAATTATTTAAGATGAGAGATATGCAGAAAAATTTTAGCGAGGATGATTATGGTGCCATCACGTGGCACTTCAAGTTACTCTTTTATTAGAGTACTACATTTAGTAAATCCGTGTATTACACGGGTTGAATAAATAAAATATTAATTAGAATAAAAATTATAAAACGATATACTAAAATATGATATCATTGAAATTACATATGAGTAATACATACAAGTAATAAAACATAATATGAACGTATTAAATTTTTTGTTATTAAACATTTTGTTCCAGAATATGATTTTATAAAATTTTTATTTTAAAAAATGTTCTTACTATAACTCCCTATTTTAATTAATTTTATTTTATAAAAAATTTACATTTGAAAAATAAATTTTAAAATATTATGTATAAATAATTTGATTTTATAGAAAAAAAATTCTTTTATAAAAAACTATTTCTATAGAAACAACATTAGTAAAAAGATTTATTTTTTAATTTATTAAAAAACTAGTTATAATGTAAAACCAAAAAAAATATTATTAGTAATTAATGTAGTTATTTAATAGGAGAGAGAAGCGAAAAAAATTTGATAAGAATTAATGTGGTGCTGACCCGTGACACATCCATTTACCATTTTATTCGAGTAGAAAGATGAAGATGAATATATTTAGGGAGTGTTTGTATTTTCCAAAAAGGTCTACGTGACCTCTTATGTCTGCGTCACGCAGACAACGCGCAAACCACGTGCAGACCACGCGCATACATAAGCCTCTACAGTGTGTTTGTTTTTCGAAGACGTTTCATTAAAAAAACGTCTATGCGAGGTCTTCTTGGTGCAGACATAGGTGGTGTTTGTTTTTTAGAAAAAAAGCTTCTAAAGCTCTTTTGTCTGCGCCAAGAAGAGGTGGACAGATGTTTGAGGTCTGCAGAGTGTTTGTTTTTTTGAAGACGTTTCATTAAAAAACGTCTGCGTGACCTCTTCTTAGAGAAGAGGTGGACCAATGTCTTCTAACAGCTTCTAACACCTTCTCATTTCAACCTCCCCACAACAAAACCTCCCCACAACAAAACCTCTGCTCCTCGCGACCTCCGCTCCTCGCGACCTCCCCCTTTCGCGACCTCCCCCTTTCGCGACCGTCGCCACTCCCCCGTCGCCACTCCCCCGTCGCCACTCCCCCGTCGCCACTCCCCCGTCGCCACTCCCCCGTCGCCACTCCCCCGTTCGCGACCTCCCCCTTTCGCTACCGTCACCACTCCCCACAACAACCTCCCTACAAAAAAACCTCTGCTCCTCGCGAGTTACACATGAGATGCAGCTATCTATATGATAAGTTTTAGATAATCAATCCATTATTATTCAGAGCATTAGATATTATACACAGCGGAAATAAATATATATATTGTTTCTTAACAATACGTCTAATCATGTCTTATCAATAACCAATATGTATCTTGAGCTCTTATATGATCCTACGTGCATGTCCATAAGCTCTTAGTAGATACCTAAGAATACATGTAAATCAAGTGTCAACACAGGGTTGGTGAGTTCATAGGTAAGTAAAACACATTGATAAAACATCATTTATCATCAAATAGGATTTACTGTAAAAGTGTGAGTTTAATTTACTCACCGGTATGTGAATAGCCTGTTGGAACCCTTTTTAATAAGGTGAACCCGCTATCCCACATACCCACTATGTACAAGCCCAACAAATCCTTCACATAGGATTTGCCCATGTATCATAGTTTAATATCATTTTCATGTGTATATTATGTTATTTCTAATAATTCAAATCAGAGGGCGTGAATCCTCTCTTTACATTTATCCTCATATGGGTTGTAAGTGGAACTATAATGGCAAAACTTATATAGCGCACAATCTGCCTTCTCACACCAGAATAGTCATCCCGAATGACAGCGAGATCTTTGTGCATCTGATAAGGACCACATGTCCAAACCTTTGTGGGGGTTAGTCACTACCCGATAGTACTATCCAAAAGATCCCTGCCTTGTTAATAGTCCAGTTTACAGAGAAGGATTTTCAATATAACCATATGTAATCATAAATGTGATCCAATTATTATTTAACATAATACACAAAAATAATTTGTAATTTCAATTACAATATGTATTCCAGCCTCAAAATATTTAAATGGTTAAAAAGAGGAATAGTTATGAACTCACCTCAGTCCTTGTGTGTTGTTGACAAGCTAGTAAATTCCTACTAAGGAATTATATTTCACGTAAGCAAACAGATACAAATCCAAAACCTAAATAAGTTAGATCTTGAACCTGGTGTTCAGTTGATCTAGGGTTTGATTTTCTGGGATTTGTTATAAACATTGAATCATTTAAAGATTTATAAAATTTAATTAGTTTAATAATGATTTTTAACATATCATTATATTCTAATTAAATTGTAGACGTTATTTAAACACGTAAGTTTATATTTAATTTTTGTAAGATTTTATAAATATTTAAACTTATAAAATCTAATTTGTATTTATATTATCAAGTTTAATCCACAAATAATATAATATCCATTAATAATTTGATGATTTAATTTATTATTAAAAATCCATTTTTATATGGATAATAATTTATAACACATGTAACAATTATTTAAATAAATAAATAAGATTTTTAAAGAATTAAATTCCCACCATTATTATGTTTTATCCATAATTAAAAATAATATGGTGTCCAATTAATGGATTAATACTTTAAATCATTATTTAAAGTCTATTTTTATAAAAATGGTTATTTATAATGTTTTTAAATAATAAATTTATTTTAAGGTGTTTTTAAATAAATAAATTTACAGAAAATTATTTAAAGGCTTTTAAAATAAAAGAAGTTTTTTTAAAATTTATTTTTATAATTTTTGGTAATTTTTATATATTTTTAAAATGCTTAAAAAGGCATTTAAAAAATAATGGGAGGTGGCCGGGTTCGAACCCGTGACCTCCTCCCCATTATCCCGCGCACAAACCAGTGAGCCAAGGGCTCTAATTCGCAATAGAACCCGGTCTGTATTTCTTTTAACAACTAAATCCGGGTTTCCCCCAAATCACATAAACCCTAGAACACAAATCGATCAAATTGAGCATCCAATCGATTATGTTAATGTATGGATTCATGGGGCTTTTGTTCCCCATGATAAATCGAACAAAATGGTGTGTTGAATTTTACCAGAACAAGTCGAATTGATGATGTATACTGGATGAACAAGCCGCGACAGGGATGGAGATCGATCGCTATCCAAACGATAATGATAATCAAATTCCTTTCACAGGAAGTTTCTAATGATGCTAATGATGAAAAGCCCTAAGTTAATTGTGTGATTTGAAACTCGTAGGGTAGAGTTCGATTGAGTTGCAGGTCGCGGTATAGAAGGGATTCAATTTCGATGAATGCGTTTGTTTCAGAGGTAATTCGAAGTGGTAGTTGATTAGGAATATTTATAGGATCGTTTAGGTTCGATTAATTTGATCATTTCTGGGTTTTAGTACGATCCGAAGCTGTAAAGGAGCCGACAGTGATCACGAGGGTGGTTAGATCGATCGCACTTCGAATTTGTTTAATCATCGTGGGGTTTTGGTTCGAATCTAGCAGGTGGGTGTGTCGGGACGGTTTGTTTGCATTGAAACCGTGTTATTTTTGGCTTTTGAGGTTGCCGGAGGGCCGCCGGAGAGGATGGCCGGAGGGGAGTCGACGGTGGGGGGTTGGGTTTTCAAAAATTTACAGAATGGTCCCTGTGGTTTTACAACTTAATATTTCATGTTTTAAAGTTTTATAAAATAGTTTTCAAGAATTATAAATGACCCCCTAGACTTATAAATCCAAGTTTAATAAATTTTTATAAACTATTATTATTAATAGTATTATTATTATTATTATTATTATTATTATTATTATTATTATTATTGTTATCATTATTTTATTATTATTATTAATATCATTATTAAATAATAACATAAAAACTATTTTGTAAAATCACATAAATATTATATTAAATCGTGTAAAATTTTCCGGGTTGTCACATCATCCACCTGTTACAGGAATTTTCGTCCCGAAAATTAAGAAGTACTGGCAACATTCTTAAACAAGTTAGGATACTAGCGCATCATTTCGTCCTCTCGTTCCCAAGTGAACTCAGGACCACGCCGGGAGTTCCACCGAACTCTGACAACCGTAATCTTGCTATGTTTTAGTTGTTTAAATTTCCAGAATATAATTTCGTGGTAAGGTGATAAGACCAACAATGATAAGAAAGGTTATCCGTCGGAATTTAAGAATCCCAACGTCACCATATGAAACGATATTAACACATATCTTGTGAAGATGTATCCCTCCTTTGACCAACCATCGGTATAAGAACAAGGTTTTAGATGATACAGAGGAATTTAGGAATTCAGATGATACAGATGGATTTAATGAACAAAACATTCAAGATATTCCCAGATCAGAAAGGAAACCTAAGATTCTTCTTGTTGAAGATCACGTGGTGAATGTGATGGTGTGTAGCATTTGTCACCAAGGTACGGGTTTCAATCCTATTTTGGTGAGATCATGTTATTTGTGAACTGTAAGTTCTAATGAGAATAGTTGAAGTCAATTCTTAAGATAAGGAAATCACTCTAATCCAGAGGATGAAATTTCACAAAACAAACAATTGAGAACCATTTATCAAAACGAATAGAGATTCATCAAAGTAAGGACACAACATAATTTCAGAGTCCTCTTTTAGAGACACAACAAGTGATTCATCAGATAAACACTTACTTAGATTAGTTACGTGAAAACATTGTGCACCCCACCAATTTCAGCAGGTAGATTTAATTCATAGGCTACTGGGCCAATCCTTCTGACAATTTCAGAAGGTCCCACGTAGCGAGGGTTCAATTTCCCTCGTTTCCCAAAGCGTATAACTCCCTTCCAGGGGGATACCTTTAGCGAAACTTTATCTCCTTCCTGAAATTCAGGTGGCTTACGATGTTTATCAGCGTAGCTTTTCTGGCGATCCTGGCAGCAACCATGCGTTCTCTTATCTGGACAATTTTCTCATGAGTTTCAAAGATCAATTCTGGGCCAGTAAGTTGACTATCTCCAACTTCTGCCTAGCAAAGCGATGATCTACATTTACGTCCATATAAGGCCTCGAATGGTGCCGCCTTGATGCTCGAATGATAGCTATTTTATATGAGAACTCTACCAAAGGTAGATGACCTTCCCAGTTATTTCTGAAATCAATAACACAAGCCCTAAGCGTATCCTCAAGTGTCTGTATGGTTGTTTCACTTTGACCATCAGTCTTAGGGTGATAGGCTGTGCTCACATCTAGGCGAGTGCCTAGAGCTTTCTAAGGTTTATCCCAAAAGATAGATGTAAATCGTGTGTCACGATTGAAGATGATAGACACTGACACTCCGTGTCTAGAGATAATTTCTAAGCAACTAGGGTTAATGCTAAATTGAAGAATAATTCCAGAAGAATCAAAGCTATTATCAACCTTGGTATCAAATAGATGTGTAGCTACCGATGATAAGGTACGTGCATGTAACAACATTTGGGTCTCGTCGAATATGGCTAGCTTCAGTCATAAAGGTATGACCGTGTGATGTATCACCTTGATTTATATGACCTTTATTTCCATAATTTAACTATTCTTACTTTCTTGTTATAGCCATTTTATAGTTCTGATTGTTTCTAACTTGTCTTGGGGTCCTAATCAACCTAGGGCACACTTATGGTAATGATCGGAACTCCAACCTTCTTAATGTCCCCGTTTAACACATGTTAGCTTAATCATATCAACCAACATAGCTAGGTTCACAACATTGGCATTAAAGCAAATCATCTATACCATTAGAGAGGCTTATTCTACTACTCACTAGATTTTTCCCAGTGTCCTTCTTAATTCTATTTGGTCTAATGTCATAATGTATGACATCAGTTTTATCAATTCATGGAGTTTGTCCGTATAAAGAGCATGACTTAACCCTACCATTGCATGATTTTAGAATTACAATTCTAACTTTTGCATTTCATTCCTTAGGTAATAGTAACCCTATTTATAAACATCACTGGTATACAAAGAATGTGCTTAAACCGGTTACACGACATCCTAATTTTCCTTAGCATCATCCCAAAGAATAATATAATGTATGTATAGAGAGTATCATCACCCTTCTATATTTCCTGTAGTCCACTTTCATTCTAAGCATTCAATCAGTTCCTCAGTTACTGAAATGCTAAGTGGAGGAATGTCTCTTAAAAGATAAAATTAATATCATGATTGGAAATTCCATGAAGGTTATAAGTAGGACAGGACTTAAGTAATAGCAAGTAACCTACAAGTACATAAGCACAATATGTCTAATGATAGCTGCCTATCCTTCATACTTTCAGGATTTCAGGTATAACCATGTTAGGGCAAGTACTAAGGAAACAAGTCTCTCTTTAAATTAGGACAAGTGTAGCTTAGATTACCAAATGGAACACGTCAAGGTTATTTGACCCATTTGCCTTATAGACTTGTGTATGACCACAGTAACTTCACGTGCTACAATAGCAGCAATCTTACGATCAGAGTTTCTAGACCGTGAATGGATTTGACGAGAAGCCATTCTGAAAGATCATTAAGAATTTTCATGGAAATTGGGTAATATGAGCTATTCAACATGAAAACGACAATCGAGAATTTGGCATAATAGCAATGAGATGTTCCAGGTGTAATCGTTTGATTCGTAAATCAAAGCGAGTACGTTGACTAATCAAAGTATTGGGTCAATCACAACTTTGTTGAAGACATGCGTACCTATAAGTAGATACTCATCCCAAGGGTTCCCAGGTAAGGTAAACAGGTCCATCGGTTGATTTGGATTTATACGAATACCTTGCCTAGACAGAACACCTCGAGATACAGGCATCACGCTCTTCCAGCATTACATGTTTCAAGTTGTAAGACACAGACTTTGACAAATTTGAAAACCATGAATAATAATCGAGTTTTGGAGTTTGAAATCACTTGAATTAGGCACACAATGCCTTAGAATATGATTTAAGATTCGTGTGTGTATTGATAGGAATCAAAGTATAAGAGGAATCACATAAGGCATATAACTTCTTAATCTTAGTCAATCTCTAACTAAGGCAATTTACTTTGTGCAACTATTGTGTGTGGCTATAGGCTAGATGCAATTCCTAACTCACTATAACCAATGGCTCTGATACCAATCTGTCACACCCTCAAATTCCGGGTCTGGAATCTATCACGGAGGGGTGAGCAAACAGGATCGAACACAGTAGTTACACATGAGATGCAGTTATCTATATGATAAGTTTTAGATAATCAATCCATTATTATTCAGAGCATTAGATATTATACGCAGCTGAAATAAATATATATATTGTTTCTTAACAATACGTCTAATCATGTCTTATCAATAACCAATATGTATCTTGAGCTCTTATATGATCCTACGTGCATGTCCATAAGCTCTTAGTAGATACCTGAGAATACATGTAAATCAAGTGTCAACACAGGGTTGGTGAGTTCATAGGTAAGTAAAACACATTGATAAAACATCATTTATCATCAAGTAGGATTTACTGTAAAAGTGTGAGTTTAATTTACTCACCGGTATGTGAATAACCTGTCGGAACCCTTTTTAATAAGGTGAACCCGCTATCCCACATACCCACTATGTACAAGCCCAACAAATCCTTCACATAGGATTTGCCCATGTATCATAGTTTAATATCATTTTCATGTGTATATTATGTTATTTATAATAATTCAAATCAGAGGGCGCGAATCCTCTCTTTACATTTATCCTCATATGGGCTGTAAGTGGAACTATAATGGCAAAACTTATATAGCGCACAATCTGCCTTCTCACACCAGAATAGTCATCCCGAATGATAGCGAGATCTTTGTGCATCTGATAAGGACCACATGTCCAAACCTTTTGTGGGGGTCAGTCACTCCCCGATAGTACTATCCAAAAGATCCCTGTCTTGTTAATAGTCCAGTTTACAGAGAAGGATTTTCAATATAACCATATGTAATCATAAATGTGATCCAATTATTGTTTAACATAATACACAAAAATAATTTGTAATTTCAATTACAATATGTATTCCAGCCCCAAAATATTTAAATGGTTAAAAAGGGGAATAGTTATGAACTCACCTCAGTTATTGTGTGTTGTTGACAAGCTAGTAAATTCCTGCTAAGGAATTATATTTCACGTAAGCAAACAGATACAAATCCAAAACCTAAATAAGTTAGATCTTGAACCTGGTTTTCAGTTGATCTAGGGTTTGTTTTCTGGGATTTGTTATAAACCTTGAATCATTTAAAGATTTATAAAATTTAATTAGTTTAATAATGATTTTTAACATATCATTATATTCTAATTAAATTGTAGACGTTATTTAAACACGTAAGTTTATATTTAATTTTTGTAAGATTTTATAAATATTTAAACTTATAAAATCTAATTTGTATTTATATTATCAAGTTTAATCCATAAATAATATAATATCCATTAATAATTTGATGATTTAATTTATTATTAAAAATCCATTTTTATATGGATAATAATTTATAACACATGTAATAATTATTTAAATAAATAAATAAGATTTTTAAAGAATTAAATTCCCACCATTATTATGTTTTATCCATAATTAAAAATAATATGGTTTCCGATTAATAGATTAATACTTTAAATCATTATTTAAAGTCTATTTTTATAAAAATGGTTATTTATAATGTTTTTAACTAATAAATTTATTTTAAGGTGTTTTTAAATAAATAAATTTACAGAAAATTATTTAAAGGCTTTTAAAATAAAAGAAGTTTTTTTAAAATTTATTTTTATAATTTTTGGTAATTTTTATATATTTTTAAAATGCTTAAAAAGGCATTTAAAAAATAATGGGAGGTGGCCGGGTTCGAACCCGTGACCTCCTCCCCATTATCCCGCGCACAAACCAGTGAGCCAAGGGCTCTAATTCGCAATAGAACCCGGTCTGTATTTCTTTTAACAACTAAATCCGGGTTTCCCCCAAATCACATAAACCCTAGAACACAAATCGATCAAATTGAGCATCCAATCGATTATGTTAATGTATGGATTTATGGGGCTTTTGTTCCCCATGATAAATCGAACAAAATGGTGTGTTGAATTTTACCAGAACAAGTCGAATTGATGATGTATACTGGATGAACAAGCCGTGACAGGGATGAAGATCGATCGCTATCCAAACGATAATGATAATCAAATTCCTTTCACAGGAAGTTTCTAATGATGCTAATGATGAAAAGCCCTAAGTTAATTGTGTGATTTGAAACTCGTAGGGTAGAGTTTGATTGAGTTGCAGGTCGTGGTATAGAAGGGATTCAATTTCGATGAATGCGTTTGTTTCAGAGGTAATTCGAAGTGGTAGTTGATTAGGAATATTTATAGGATCGTTTAGGTTCGATTAATTTGATTATTTCTGGGTTTTAGTGCGATCCGAAGCTGTAAAGGAGCCGACAGTGATCACGAGGGTGGTTAGATCGATCGCACTTCGAATTTGTTTAATCATCGTGGGGTTTTGGTTCGAATCTAGCAGGTGGGTGTGTCAGGACGGTTTGTTTGCATTGAAACCGCGTTATTTTTGCCTTTTGGGGTTTTCGGAGGGCCGCCGGAGAGGGTGGCCGGAGGGGAGGTCGACGGTGGGGGGTTGGGTTTTCAAAAATTTACAGAATGGTCCCTGTGGTTTTACAACTTAATATTTCATGTTTTAAAGTTTTATAAAATAGTTTTCAAGAATTATAAATTACCCCCTAGACTTATAAATCCAAGTTTAATAAATTTTTATAAACTATTATTATTAATAGTATTATTATTATTATTATTATTATTATTATTGTTATCATTATTTTATTATTATTATTATTAATATCATTATTAAATAATAACATAAAAACTATTTTGTAAAATCACATAAATATTATATTAAATCTTGTAAAATTTTCCGGGTTGTCACAATTCCCCCGAAAGGGCTATGTGTATTCCCCGAAGGGTCAATTGTATCCCTCGAAAGGGCTATGTGTATCCCCCGAAGGGTCAACTGTATTCCCCCGAAAGGGCTATGTGTATCCCCCGAAAGGTCAACTGTATTCCTCGAAAGGGCTATGTGTACTGTGTACAAGGCCGACCCGATCATCCGGGGCACGCCACAAAGGTCCTGCCAATGTCAATTGATTGACCCTGTGTGCGTCAATGGGTAGCTAGCCCGCAACACAGTTGAGCTAACGACACATAGTCGTGTAACTCCTATAAGCTTGCAAGACTTGTTAACTTTTATTAATGTTCCTTCACTTTCTTTATTACTCTTTCACTGTACTTTACGTAATACTTTCAATTCATCTATTAGTGATAACATGTAAAACTGTGGAAAGATAAACATGCATCAAATCGAGGAACATCGGTATTTACAAATCATCAGTCATTACTATCATATAAGGCTACATCATACTTAGCCTACATACATCATACATTCACTTCTCTCCACATTCACATCAGCCCTATTTGGGCGATTGAACATACTCCAGTCGCATGGCCTCCATGCGACTGAGTCATGCGAATGGGCATACAGTCGTGCGGATGGACTTCTATCGTACGAATGAACCCTATGCGAATGGGCATCTATGCGACTGAACCCTCAGTCGTGTGTCTGTACTACTATGCGAATGGATCTATACGACTGAACCCTCAGTCGCATGGCCTGTCGTGCGACTGAGCCCCAATCGTACGACTGAGCCTCAATCGTACGATTGAACATCAGTCGTTCCTCAGTCGTGTGATTGGCCCTTCAGTCGCATAACCCAAAATGGGCAGCGACTGGAGTTCATCACGAACTGCAGACGCGACTTACGGGTCTCAAACCATTCCAAACTCATTTCCAGCCCAAATTAGCCTTCCTAAACCTCAGGGATTCATACTAGGACATCATACAAGCTAATGCAAGTCCTAATTCGTACCATAAACACGTTACTCAAGATTTCACCCAAATGGGTCAAACATACACTTTATTCAAAAACGGGTTTGAATGTGTTCCAGCCCCAAAATTGTATGAAAACAAGTAAATGAGGGGTTCTAGAACTCACATTATCATGGAGAATATGAAGAGCTTCGATTTGAATAGCCTCTCGACAAATCTCGAGCCCGAATCACCCCGTTCTCTCTTTTCTTTCTCTGCTCTGTCGCTCTCTGCTCTTTCTCCCGACTGAAGTGTGTAAGTGTTGGGGAAAGAATAGAGCTGCTCCTCTTTTATAGGTACAGCTCAGTCGCCCGAAGTCCAGGGGCGACTGGACCTTCAGTCGCATGAACACCATGCGACTGGACCTCCAGTCGCATGAGTTCCATGCGGTTGAACCTTCAGTCATGCGATTGAACTCCAATCGTACGGTTGAGCTTCAATCGTCCGAGCATCATGCGATTGAACCCCCAGTCGCATGAATTCCATGCGACTGAGACTCAGTCGCATATCACTTCAAAAAGTCAAACTTCTGGGTGTTACAAGTCCATCCTCCTTATTTAGGTTTCGTCCCCGAAACCTGTTATTCCTCGAACAATCGTGGGTAATGCTGCCTCATTTCTTCTTCATTTTCCCATGTCGACTTGGATCCCTTCCTGTGCCGCCACTGTACACGCACAAGAGGAACCGTTTTATTTCTCAGCCTTTTCTCCTTTCGGTCTATGATCGCCACTGGTTGCTCCACATAATTGAGCCGTTCGTCCACCTCGATATCCTCCAGTGGGACGATCATATCCTCGTCAGCCAAACATTTCCTCAGATGAGATACGTGGAAGGTCGGGTGAATTCCACTTAACTCATCTGGTAGATCCAACCTATAGGCCACCTCTCCTACTCGAGCAATAATTCGGAAAGGGCCTATGTACCGCGGACTCAACTTACCCCACTTCCGGAACCAAATGATTCCTTTCCAAGGCGAGACCTTTAACATAACCCAGTCTCCTACCTGGAACTCAATCGGTCTGCGTCGTTTGTCAGCATACGACTTCTATCTGTCTTTGGCTGCCTTCATATAGGCTTTGATCTTTTCAAGCTTTTCAGTCGTAGCCTCGATCACTTCGACGCTTCCCAATTCCTTCTGACCAATATCACCCCAACAGACGGGTGTCCTGCATCTCCTACCGTATAGCAACTCATAGGGTGGCATGCCAATACTGGCATGATAGCTGTTGTTGTATGAGAATTCAGCTAATGGTAAGTGATCATCCCAACTTCCCCCGAAGTCAATAACACATGCCCGGAGCATGTCCTCCAAAGTCTGAATAGTCCTTTCCGACTGACCATCAGTTTGAGGATGATAAGCCGAGCTAATATGCAACCTCGTCCCTATAGCATCATGGAATTTCTTCCAGAATTTGGAGGTAAACCGGGTGTCGCGATCGGACACAATCGACACCGGCACACCATGACGAGTCACAATCTCTTTGATGAAAATATCGGCCAACCTTTCGGACGAATATGTCTCGCGCATCGGTAAGAAGTGAGCACTCTTCGTCAGATGGTCCACAATCACCCATATAGTATCGTACCCTTTCGGGGTACGTGGCAGCTTTGTGATAAAATCCATGGTGATGTGCTCCCACTTCCATTCCGGTATGTCCAATGGTTGAATCTTTCCATACGGCTTTTGATGCTCTGCCTTTACTTGCAAACACGTGAGGCACTTACTCACATACTCCACCACATCACGCTTCATACCGGGCCACCAATAATCTTTCTTCATGTCTTGGTACATCTTGGTAGCACCGGGATGAATGGAGTATCGAGTTTTATGGGCTTCATCCATGATCTTCATATGTAGATCCCCAAATCATGGAATCCACATTCGCCCAAATCGAGTCTTGACACCAAACGTGTTTTCACCCAATTCCGCGACCAGACCTCTCATTCGTTCTGAGTTAAGATGATCTTCTTTCAGTGCTTCATCTTGAAACTCTTTGACTTGATTCATCACATCCGAGGTCATGATCAGCTGGTATGCCTTCACCCGTATCGGTTCGGGCCTCTCCCTTCGGCTAAGGGCATCAGCCACCACGTTGGCCTTGCCCGGATGGTAATGGATCTCACAATCATAGTCTTTTATCAGCTCCAACCATCGCCTCTGCCTCATATTTAAATCTTTTTGCTCGAAAAAGTACTTCAAGCTCTTGTGGTCTGTGAAAATGGTGCACTTCGTTCCGTGGAGGTAGTGCCTCCAAATCTTTAACGCGAAGACCACAGCTGCTAGCTCCAAGTCATGAGTGGGGTAGTTAACCTCATGAACTTTCAGCTGTCGGGATGCATAGGCTATCACCTTTCCCCTTTGCATCAATACACACCCCAACCCCGAGTAGGAAGCATCAGAATAAACCACCAAGTCTTCGCTTCCCTCGGGTAATGCCAATACTGGAGCTTGGGTCAATCTCGTCTTCAATTCTTTGAACGCTTTCTCTTGAGCTTGACCCCATATAAACTTTACATCTTTTCGGGTTAACTTGGTCAGTGGAAAAGCAATCTTGTAGAAGTCTTGAATGAATCTTCGGTAATAACCCGCCAAACCCAAGAAACTTCGGATCTCAGACGACGTCTTTGGCGACTTCCATTGCATTATTGCTTCCACCTTTGCCAGATCAACCATAATCCCATCCGGATTTACCACGTGACCCAAGAATTGAACTTCACGCAACCAGAATGCGCACTTGGAGAATTTAGCATACAATTTCTCCCTTCTCAACGTCTCTAGAACTTCTCGAATGTGACCGGCATGCTCAGTCTCACTTTTTGAATAAACCAAGATATCATCGATGAATACAATCACTGATTTATCCAACATCGGCCGACACATTCGGGTTTATCAAATCCATAAAAGCAGCCGGCGCATTAGTCAGACCAAAAGACATGACTAGGAACTCGTAGTGACCGTAGCGCGTACGAAAGGCTGTTTTAGGGATATCCTGGTAGTTTTACCTATAGCAGTCTCTACATCAAACGGTACATCCACACGTCTACTACTAACAGGTAATTTGGCACAGAAAGCAGTAGAAATAAAACTCCTACTGGCACCCGAATCAAATAATACAGAGGCTAAAGTTTGGTTCACCAGAAACGTACCGGACACTACATCGGGGTCCGTCCTAGCCTCTTCCTGCGTCATTGTGAATGCCCTGGCGCTTGCTCTCGGACCTTCACTTCCCGTCTTCTTTACCCCTGAAGCCTCAGCCCTAGGCTTCTTACAGTCTCTAGCGATGTGGCTAGGCTGACCACACCTAAAGCATACGTTCATCCCCAGTCTGCATTCCCCACTGTGTTCTCTCCAGCATTTACCACACTTCTTTACTCCTGAACCCGACGTGACCACCCGCGTCTTCTTATTACTCATCAAAGTATCACCTTGACCAAACCTCTTCCCCTGCCATTTTCTCTCACCACCTCCCTTCTTACTACCCTCAGCCTTCACCGACACAGCCCGTTCATCGTATAACCTTCCCGCCAAATCCACTGCCGACCTGAAAGTGCTCGGTCGAGCAAAAAACAAATGCCAACGAATTTCAGCTGGCAGCCCCTGAATATACCGGTTGATCTTTCGAGACACTGGCGTCACCTGCTCTGGCACCAACCGCGCCATTTCGTTAAACTTGGTGGTGTATTGTTGATGGGTCATCGTCCCCGCCTCCAACTGCAGGAACTCTCTCTCAACTCTGTCCATTTCTCGATGAGGACTGAACTCCTCGATCACCATCCTTTTTAACTCAGCCCACTTCATCTTTCCTATGGCCCTGCTACCCTCGGCTTGGACTATATTGTCCCACCAGCACAATGCCGATCCTGTGAAAGAGTGGGTAGCAAACTTCACCTTCTTGTCCTCCTGGCAATCACTAATATCGTGGACAACCTCCATTTCTCTCACCCATTGGTGAGCATCAGCAGCAGTACCAGAACCATCAAAAGTCAGGGGCTTGCACCTCATAAATGCCCCGTAGTTACAACCTCGTGTTGTCTCCCGTACCTGCTCTTCCTCCTCTTCCTCTTCATCATCAGATAGAACCGTTTCCGGCTCTGTTCGTTACTGTCTTCTTGAGGACCTATTCCTTTCTCTTCTATCACCTTCTCTGACAGCTTTAATCACTTCGGTCACTACAGACGGTAAGATTGTCTGCATGACCTGGTGCACTTCTTCAACCACTGCCTCTTTTACTGAGGCTCTCAAGTTGGCGCTTTCGTCTGCATCCTCCTGATGAGGGGTCTCGGTTTCCTCATGAACTACCTTCTCTGCCCTAGGCCCTCCTCTCGTGGCACGCGGTTCAGCACCACGTCCACCACCACGTGAAGCTTTAGATGATCTACCACCGACCATCTTCTATCACACTGAAAGATTCAAACACCAACACGGTCATTCAAGGAATTAGCTCAGTTTATGTTAAGTATATGTAAGGCCCCGTTCCCGGGCACCTCACAGTTGGTCGTCATCACACGTAAAACATACATTTAATATAAACATAATGAAATAACGCAGCGGAATTAATAAAAGATCATTCTCATTTCATCATAAAAGCTTTTACAAGGCATTACATCGTTGACCCGATTACAAAATTCAAGCTTTCATTACATTACCTATCTTTACTATGATTGCTGCTGAAGCATATGAAACCGAGGATAATCTCGTTTATGTGAATCCTCAGCAATCATAGGGTCATATACAGTGACCTCTAATAGAAGATATTAAGTTCAAGAATATATTTTACATTATAAAGGAGATTTCTTAATAATCCTGTTTATCAGGATCCTCAAGAAATCTCGCACTTGCATGCAACATGATGTGTTGCGTACATTACGGGCCCGCAACACATGATGTGGCAGCATAATCAAAAGGAGAGTGCCGTCACAAAAGAACTGAGTAGCCGCCTCATGCCATCCTCAGCAGCCCTACCTGCCAACTGGAAACACACAAAAAGTCAGCGTTGCTGAGTGAGTTCTAGTTTTATACGTAGTATATAAAAATACACTTTTCTGTAAAATACTATACTGTACTGTATATGCGAACACGCATCAACTGTGTGAACAATTTACGTTCGTTCTATGTACTATATGCCTTGTCTGTAAACTTTATCTTTATGTTTCACTTTCTATGTGGACCAGTGAGCGATACCCCAACTATGTGTGCGATGGGAAAACGGATGACGGGCCATCTATAAGGGTACATCATACTAGCCTACATACATCATACACACACTCCTCTCCACATTCACCTCAGCCCTATTTGGGCGATTGAACATACTCCAATCGCTTGGCCTCCATGCGACTGAGTCATACGAATGGGCATCTATGCGATTGAGCATCTATGTGACTGAACCCTCAGTCGTACGTCTGTACTACTATGCGAATGGATCTATGCGAATGGGCATCTATACGACTGAACCCTCAGTCGTACGTCTGTACTTACTATGCGAATGGATCTATGCGAATGGGCATCTATACGACTGAACCCTCAGTCGTACGTCTGTACTTACTATGCGAATGGATCTATGCGAATGGGCAACTATACGACCGAACCCTCAGTCGTATGGTCTGCCGTGCGATTGAGCCCAGTCGTCCGACTGAACCTCAATCGTACGATTGGACTTTAATCATTCCTCAGTCGTGCGGCTGGCCCTCCAGTCGCATAACCCTAACTGGGCACCGACTGAAGTTCATCACGAACAGCAGCCGCGTCACCCGGATGAAAAACCCTTCTAATCCCATTCAAGCCCCGTTTAACCCTCTCAAACCTTAGGGAATCATACTAGGACATCATATAAACGTGTGTAAGTCCTAAATCATACTTTAAACACATTATCCAAGATTTCACCCAAATGGGTCAAACATATACTTTTACAAAACTAGGGTTTTGATGTGATCTAGCCCCAAAATCGTTTGAAAACATGTAAATGAGGGGTCCTAGAACTCACATTATCAGGTAGGAGTTGAAGAGCTTCGACTTGACTAGCTTCTCGACAAAACCCGAGCCTGAATCACCCCGTTCTCTCTTTTTCTCCTCTGCTCTGTCGCTCTCTGCTCTTTCCCGACTGAAACGTGTGAGTGTTGGGGAAAGAGGAGAGCTGCTCCTCTTTTATAGGTACAGCTCAGTCACCCGAAGTCCGGGGGCGACTGGACCTTCAGTCGCATGAACACCATGCGACTGGACCTCCAGTCGCATGAGTCCCATGCGGTTGAGCCTTCAGTATTGCGATTGAACTCCATTCGTACGGTTAAGCTTCAATCGTCCTTCAGTTGTGCGTTTGAGCACCATGCGACTGGCCCTCCAGTCGCATGAATCTCATGCGACTGAGACTCAGTCGCATACCTCTCAAAAGTCAAACTTCCGGGTGTTACAAGTTCACCCCCCTTTTTTAGGTTTCGTCCCCGAAACCTGTTATTCCTCGAACAATCGTGGGTAATGTTGTCTCATCTCTTCCTCAGTCTCCCACGTAGACTCCGATCCCTTTCTATGCCGCCACTGTACATGCACCAGAGGAACCGTTTTATTTCTCAGCCTTTTCTCCTTTCGGTCTATGATCGCCACTGGTTGCTCCACATAATTGAGCCGTTCGTCCACCTCGATATCCTCCAGTGGGACAATCATATCCTCGTCTGCCAAACATTTTCTCAGATGAGATACGTGGAAGGTCGGGTGGATCCCACTTAACTCATCTGGTAAGTCCAACCTGTAGGCCACCTCTCCTACTCGAGTAACGATTCGAAAAGGGCCTATATACCGCGGACTCAACTTGCCTCGCTTCCGAAACCGAATGATACCCTTCCAGGGTGAGACCTTCAACATAACCCGATCTCCCACCTGGAACTCAATCGGCCTGCGTCGTTTGTCAGCGTACGACTTCTGTCTGTCTTTGGCAGCCTTCATATAAGCTTTGATCTTTTCGAGCTTTTCAGTCGTAGCCTCGATCACTTCGACGCTTCCCAATTCATTCTGACCAATATCACCCCAACAGACGGGTGTCCTGCATCTCCTACCGTATAGCATCTCATAGGGTGGCATGCCAATACTGGCATGATAGCTGTTATTGTATGAGAATTCGGCTAACGGTAGGTGGTCATCCTAACTTCCCCCGAAGTCAATAACACATGCCCGAAGCATGTCCTCCAAAGTCTGAATGGTCCTTTCAGACTGACCATCAGTTTGAGGATGATAAGCCGTACTAATATGTAACCTCGTCCCCATAGCATCGTGGAATTTCTTCCAAAATTTGGATGTAAACCGGGTGTCACGATCGGACACAATCGACACCGGTACACCATGACGAGTCACAATCTCTTTGATGAAAAGATCGGCCAACCTTTCGGATGAATATGTCTCGCGCATCGGTAGGAAGTGAGCGCTCTTTGTCAGACGATCCACAATCACCCATATAGTATCATACCCTTTTGGGGTACGTGGTAGCTTTGTGATAAAATCCATGGTGATGTGTTCCCACTTCCATTATGGGATATCCAAGGGTTGAATCTTTCCATACGGCTTCTGGTGCTCGGCCTTCACTTGCAGACAAGTAAGGCACTTACTCACGTACTCCACCACGTCACGTTTCATACCCGGCCACCAATAATCTTTCTTCATGTCTTGGTACATCTTGGTGGCGCCGGGATGAATGGAGTACCGAGACTTATGAGCTTCATCCAAAATCCTCATTCGCAGATCCCCAAGACGAGGAATCCACATGCGCCCAAATCGAGTCTTGACACCCAACGTGTTTTCGCCCAGTTCCGCGGCCAGACCTCTCATTCGTTCAGAGTTAAGACGATCTTCTTTCAACACCTCATCTTGGAACTCTTTCACTTGCTTCATCACGTCAGAGGTCATGATCAATTGGTACGCCTTCACCCGAATTGGCTCGGGCCTCTCCTTTCGGCTAAGGGCATCCGCCACCACGTTGGCCTTGCCCGGATGGTAGTGGATTTCACAATCATAATCCTTTATAAGCTCTAACCATCGCCGTTGCCTCATATTCAGATCTTTTTGCTCGAAGAAGTACTTCAAGCTTTTGTGGTCGGTAAAGATGGTGCATTTCGTTCCGTAGAGATAGTGCCTCCAAATCTTCAATGCAAAGACCACAGCTGCTAACTCCAAGTCATGAGTAGGGTAATTAACCTCATGGACTTTCAACTACCGGGATGCATAAGCTATAACCTTTCCCCTCTACATCAACACGCATCCCAATCCCGAATAAGAAGCGTCAGAATAAACCACTAGATCTTAGCTTCCCTCGGGTAATGACAGAACCGGAGCTTGGGTCAACCTCGTCTTCAGCTCTTCAAATGCCTTTTCTTGAGCCTGACCCCATATAAATTTCACGTCTTTTCGGGTCAACTTGGTTAGTGGAGAAGCGATTTTCGAAAAGTCTTGGATAAACCTTCGGTATTAGCCCGCCAGACCCAAGAAACTTCGGATCTCAGATGGCGTCTTTGGAGACTTCCATTGCATCACCGCTTCCACCTTTGCCGGATCAACCATAATTCCATCCGGATTTACCACGTGACCCAAGAATTGAACTTCGCGTAGCAAGAAAGCACATTTGGAGAACTTAGCATACAGTTTCTCCCTTCTCAAAGTCTCCAACACCTCCCGGATGTGACCGGCATGCTCTTCTTCGCTCCTCGAATAAATCAAGATATCATCGATGAACACAATCACTGATTTATCCAACATTGGCCGGCACACCCTGTTCATCAGATCCATAAAAGCAGCCGGCGCATTGGTCAAACCAAAAGACATAACAAGAAACTCGTAGTGACCATAACGCGTTCGAAAGGCTGTTTTAGGGATATCCTGCTCCTTCACCTTTAGTTGATGGTAGCCCGATCGAAGATCTATTCGTGAAAACCAGCTAGCACCTTGAAGTTGGTCAAACAAGTCATCGATTCTCGGCAAGGGGTATCTGTTCTTCACTATCAGCTTATTCAGCTCGCGGTAGTCAATGCACATTCTCATACTACCATCCTTCTTCTTTACGAACAGAATCGGAGCACCCCAAGGTGAGATACTCGGTCTGATGAACCCCTTATCTAGCAGTTCTTGCAGTTGCTCCATCAACTCTTTCATTTCCGTTGGAGCCAAGCGATACGATGCTTTTGCGATAGGTTGGGCACCCGGTATCAGGTCGATCTGGAATTCGATCTCTCGGTCAGGTGGCAATCCCGATAAGTCTTTGGGAAACATGTCTGGAAAGTCACACACCACAGGGACATCAGATAGTTGTGGTGTTGGCGTTTCCACATCCTTTACGTAACATAAGAAGGCGCTACATCCACGCCTCATACATTTCCCCGCCACCGCCATTGAGATCACCTTCGGAATCGTAGTAACCCGATCGCCATAAACTATCACTGAACTACCGTCGGGCGCTGTCAAATTGATCATCTTCTTACGACACACAATTCTTGCCTTGAAATCCGACAACCAATCCATCCCAAGCACCAAATCAAAACCACCCAACGTCATTGCAAACGGCCTAACCGGAAATTTGTGGCCCTCTAATTCTACGTCACAACCCTCTATTACCTCGGAAATTCTGGTAGTTTTACCTATAGCAGTCTCTACATCAAACGGTACATCCACACGTCTACTACTAACAGGAAATTTAGCATGGAAAGCAGCAGAAATAAAACTCCTACTGGCACCCGAATCGAATAATACAGAGGCCAAAGTTTGGTTCACCAGAAACGTACCAGACACTACATCGGGGTCCGTCCTGGCCTCTTCTTGCGTCATTGTGAATGCCCTGGCGCTTGCTCTCGGACCTTCACTCCCCGTCTTCTTTACCCCTGAAGCCTCCACCCTAGGCTTCTTATAGTCTCTAGCGATGTGGCCAGGTTGACCACACCTGAAGCATACGTTCATCCCGAATCTGCATTCCCCACCATGTTCTCTCCCGCATTTACCACATCTCTTTCCTCCTGAACCCGAAGTGACCACCCGACGGTCATCCACTCGCGTCTTCTTATTACTCGTCGAAGTATCACCTCGACCAAACCTCTTTCCCCGCCAGTTTCTCTCTCCACCTTCTTTCTTGCTACCCTCAGCCTTTACCAACGCAGCCCGTTCATCGTATAACCTTCCCGCCAAATCCACTGCCGACCTGAAAGTGCTCGGTCGGGCAGAAATCAAATGCCAACGAATTTCAGCTGGCAGCCCTGAATATACCGGTTGATCTTTCGAGACACCGGCGTCACCTGCTCTGGCACCAACCGCGCCATTTCGTTAAACTTGGTGGTGTATTGTTGGTGGGTCATCGTCCCTGCCTCCAACTGCAGGAACTCTCTCTCAACTCTGTCCATTTCCCGACGAGGACTGAATTCCTCGATCACCCGCCTTTTTAACTCAGCCCACTTCATCTTCCCTATGGCTCTGCTGTAACATCTTGTAATTTTGAATTAATATAAAGTTAGTTTTGCTAATAATAAATAATAAATTAATAATAATAACAATAATAATAATAATAATAATAATAATAATAATAATAATAATAGTTAATTACAAAAAAAAATAATAATAATAATAATAATAATAATAATAGCTAATAATAATAGTAATAATAATGCTAATTTAATTATAAAAATAATAACCATAATGTTAATGGAAATAATAATACTAATAATAATAATAATAATAATAATATAAAATAATAATAATATAATAATAATAATAATAATAATAATAATAATAATAATAATAATAATAAAACTAAAACTTAGAATTAAAGTGCAGGGGGTCATTTTGACATTTTACAAACTTTGAATGAATATTTAATACGTAAAATAACAGAGCTTGAAAGTACATGGACCATTTTTGTAAATTACTCAAACACCCAACCCCTTTCCCGTCGATCCCTGCCGCCGGCCACCGAACTCCGGCGAGGCCACCACCCCCAAACCAGTTGGTTTTAAACAAATTAAACGCTCCTGACAACCTCATGTGTAAGATTCGAACGCGTGCTCGAGTTTAATTCGAAAATTCAGTGCGATTCAGTCTCTGTTTCTAACCTCGCGTGGGCGACAGCTTTAACAGTCCAATCGATCGCACTACACATTAAATTAATTCAATTAAACATGTACAAACAATCTTATATCTAATCCTAATCAGTTGATGAACTCAATTACATCAAAAACAACTAAAAACAATCCTCTCGAACATCCACTCGATCGCGGACCTGCAACTCAATCCAATCCATTGTACGAGCATCCTTAATCGAGTTTGATTGAGGGCTTTCATTCCTCATCACCATACGAAGCTGCATACGAGATTAATTTGATTTTCATTGTCTAATTCTTCTCCTTCGATCGACTCCCCTGCCGCGGCCTGTTCTTGAGGTTCCTCTCATCAAATTGAACTCAATTCAGGTAATTAAACGTACCATTATGATCGTTAAACCATGGGGAATAAAAGCCCCATGATCTTCGGTGTTAACAACAAAGAATTGGCCTTCGATTTGGATCCGAACGAACCTAGGGTTCATCCGGATTGGGGATCTTTGATTAACACTGCTTTTAAGAATTTCGAACCAAGATATGCCGCGGCCACGGCCCTTGGTTCACCGGTTACACACAATGCATACACACTGGAGGTCCCGGGTTCGAACCCGGCAACCTACATATTTTTTAAAAAGGCCTTTTTGGCCCTTAAAAATTGCATAAAAATTCTAAAAAATTACAAAAAAATCAGTTTTATACATTTGTAAGGCCCCGTTCCCGGGAAACCTCACAGTTGGCAATTCATAGCATAAATTTAGTTTAATAACAAAACATTGCAGCGGAAAATAATTAAACATTCGTTAAAGACTTAGAAACCCCATTGTACTCATACATTTGTCCTTTAAAGGTAAACAAAACATATCCCTTGTTCATTAATTACAATAAAGACTTCATTAATAGGAATGCCATCCATATTTCCCCAAGTAGCTCCGTGGTGCCATCCTCAGCATCAGCGCCTACCTGCCCACTATTATGCATAAAAAGTCAGCCACGCTGAGTGAATTCTAGTTTTATATAAGTAAGAAAGTATAATCTTTTATCCTTTCATATAATGAACACGCATACATCATACTACAAACATTACTTGCATCGCATTAGACACGTTCATTATCTTTTATTCTTTCATTTCGTTTTACTTCATCATCGGCGAGGTTTGCACAAAGCAAGCTCTCCATGTTGATTGACAACGAATGTCAATCCCCGTCGGTACACGTTATCCATGGTCACTACCCCCGACGGTCGATCGATCCCCGTCGGTACACATCTTCATGGTAGCTTCCCCCGACAGTTGATCCACACTAGCAGGCACATAGCCCGCTCATGAATACGGATCCATCATCATACATCAGACTCACCTAAGTGAAGTCTATCATAGTGCTTGCAAGACTTTTCGTCATCAAACGGGCCCGGGGGTAACATTCATTAAGTTCCACTTCTCATTAGTATTATTTTTCACTTAATATATATATAATACTTAGCTTATTAAGTACACAACATACCAAGTACTAGTCATCATAACACGTAACCGACCCTCCGCGGGACAGCGGGGGTTCGGGGGCGGCAGCCCCTGACAGTGGGGTCCTAGGGGCAGCAGCCCCTAGTGGGGTCCAAGGGGCAACGCCCCTGGCTGGGGCCGGGCTGCCAGGTCAGCGCGCCCGAAAATTATTTTGAGCTATTTAAATGTCACATTTTACTTTAGAAAAATGTATTTCCTTGTTAAAACACCTTGAAATCCTGATCTTGAAAACCTTATGTTTACTATGCATAATAGCCCCAAAAACAAGGAAAAACGTTTAAATAAGGGGATCTAGAACTCACCTGAACTTAGCAAATAGCTTCAATCCTAAGTTACTTAAGCTATAGTCCAAACACTCTAGCTGCACGATAGTTAATACACAAAAACGTCATTTTCTTCATAATTTCGCCCACAGTTTCGCTGGCAGTTTTGCTGCCATTTTCGCTGGCAATTTCGCTGCCAGTTTCGCTGGGCAGCACTTCTGCCAGTTTCGCTGGACAGATTCGCTGCCTAGAGCGCCCAACTTTCGTTGGAATTTCCTAGTTTCGCGATGTCTATGGGTCCACAGTTTCGCCCGAACGAAACTGTAGTTTCGCCCAAGCGAAACTGTAATTTCGCTGGAAATGTCCTTAGTTTCGCTGGATGATTATGCAAATTCGCTGGATGCATATACAGTTTCGCAGATCGCATAAAAATCACGAACCAGTCCGTTTTTAACCCAAAATCACAAATTTTTACGTCCAACCTCTTAGTTTATCATCCATGAGGCTAAATCTAAGCTTTATACATGTTTTCATACGTAAAAATGTGACCTTTATGCGATTCTTTGCAACTTTTCAAAACCCAAAACCCTAGAATCCGGGTTTGATCTACAGAAGGGTTTAGGGGTTGATTCTTACCTTGTTTTGATGTTCCTTTCTTGAGATTTGTTGCCCCAACACCCAGATCTTCAATCCCTTGACCTTAGAAGCTCCAAAACTTGAGTTTCTTGCACTTTCTCTCTCTACTTTCTCTCTCTACGGATTTTTGGACTTAGGGTGGGAATGAAGAAGATGGTGGCTGCTTTGGGAAGGTTAAGGGATGATTATGGGCCTCAATCCACTTAGGCTCTTGTCCATTAGCCTAATTAGCCCATAATCCATTTTTCTTTCTTTATTAAATACCCATAATTAAGCCCATTATCCCCGGCGACTCGTTTTGACTTTTCGGGGTGTTACAACATTTAAATTTATGAAAGTATTTAACCATTTTCTGTAGAATTTATTTGTTTAAAAACCTTAACATTTATTATATAAAACATTATTTACAAACATTATAAATAGTTATTTTTGCAATTATATATATATCTTATCTTGTAAATTTTACAATTGATTTACAAAGGTAAAATTTTGAGTTATCTTATAAATAGATAATAAATAAATCGTTAAATTATTACTTGACACCATGTTATCTTTAATTATAAATTAATCATGATAAAATATATATTTTATAAATTCATAAAATATTTACAAGAGTTATTTTAGGTTTACTTATAAACGTATTTCAACTAATAGTTTAGATTAAAAATTGTCATTGGCCAACATGTTATTTTAGTCATTATTAGATGTTGTTTATTTCATAAGATTACAAGATTTATTTGCATTTTATATCTAAACCTTATCAATAAATATACTTAATTACCCTTATATAATAAAACTAATTAAATAGAATAATTCTTTTCACTTATTCAAAATATAAACAAATACATTATATAAATTTATTTACTGGACAAAACTCCACCTAAAACCCTAGTTCACGTTAAAATATTAAAGCTTATTATTAAGACTTTAACCTTGTGAATATATACTTACATATTTAGGTGCCTTGTAACGATTCACGTTGGAACGACGCCTATTTTTACTCTTATTAATCGTCATTATATACTTATTTGACAAGTGAGTTTTCCTTGCCCCCTTTTACTTTATTTCACACCATTTTAGGATGAAACATGATACTTATACATTACACACTTATAAACGTTTGAGACTTGTAAAGCACTTGCAATTCATCTTTATATCTTGTCATGGTTATTAGTATGTTGTAAGTGATTATATGAGATACATAGTTTGTTACAATCATTAACTATTGCTAGCCTGGCGACGTCTTAGATCTTTGGGCCTGACAAGCCTATTTGGTGCTAAAGTCGATGTATTGCCGACTCCTAGGAGCCTTATGCTTGTGCACTAGGGAACCAAATACACTTAGCCAATCTTATATACTTGTAATCAAGTCGAGGTTTGATTGTGAAGATATGTGTTCTATAACCTTACTAGCTTATAACCTATGACACGAATTGCAACTTATAATCTTTTCATATTATGTATGAAAACATTGGAAACTCACCAACTATTTTTAGTTGACCTTTTATTTTTATCATGTTTCAGGTAACCCCCAAGTTTAAAGTGGTCTTTTGAAGCTTGCAATAAAACTAGGACGTGGACCTAGTTAAATAAATGAAATGTTATGTTACGTTTTGATATTTGTTTGAATGTATTTCGTGATTGAGACTTATGTATGTAATTCCTATTGAAACTATTAATTTGATTATTTACATTTAAACATAGCGTTATGTGGCTGTGAACAATCTTATCCCTCACACCTCGACGATTCCGCCGTCAAGGTTGGGTGTGACAGATTGGTATCAGATCCCGTAACTATAGGGAATTAGGTTATTAGAAATGGTGACCTAGACTATAGCATATGCATGAACCTTATAGAATTATATTTCTATCTTTTAAAGTATATGGTTTGCATGCTACATAATGCTATGTTCCCTTATGTGCAATTTGATGCCTTAGCATAGGATTGCCTAAACATTTCTACATGTCTCCCAAAACTTACATTTGACTCTTAGACTCTCCCCGAACATGAAACCTCTTAATCTTATTCTCGACGACACGTGGAATCGTATACTTATGCTTATGACTTGGATCTTTAGACGTTATGTCTAATCTATATAAATCTCATCAAGGTTTTGATTTCATGAACCTAAGAAATATTGTGTGACACATAGACACCTGTATTCTGGATTTCTTGGCAAAAAGCCTTCGGGCTAAGGCAAGCGTATTCGTATAAATCTCATTGAGGGAACCGTTACGCTACCTGGGGATTTCTGGGATGAGTGATAAACTATGGTCAAAATACACAAATCTCTAAGGCAAATGAGTCAATTTACCTTGACGTGTCCACGGTTCCAAATGGTAATGCGTTACCAAATGGAACCATTCCGTGTATCTTACAAACTTTAGCTTGCCTTTGTCTAAACTACTATCCTTGTTACCCTCATTCCCGTAACTAACTCACTTTTAGTATGTCCAGCATGTCTCGTCAACTTGCAAGGCGTAGAAGTTCCGATCGTAAGCTAGCCGCCATGATTGCTCGACAAATGGCTGCTGTCATTCCGACCATGGTTGCTGAACTCAATAGCACTTTGATGACCAACTCTAGCAACAATGGAAATGGTCAAGGAGAGAATAGTGCAAACAAAGTGCGCAACAACCAAACTTGCACTTTCAAGCACTTTAGCTCTTGCAAGCCCACTAGCTTTAGTGGCAAGGAAGGAGCCACTGGTCTTCTTGAGTGGTTCTAAAGCATGGAAAACACTTTTGTCAATTGTGAGTGTCCCGAGGCACTCAAAGTCCGTTATGCCACTAGTATGCTTCAACAAAGGGCACTTACCTGGTGGAATAGCGAGAAAAGAAACCGAGGGGCTGATGCTATTTTGGCACTCTCTTGGGATGAGTTCAAGAACATCGCCATCGTGAAGTTCTGCCCGAGAAGTGAATTGCAAAAGCTGGAAGAAGAATTCTGGAATTTGAAGCAAAACGATGGTGATCATTTGGCCTACTCAACTAGGCATCATGAGTTGAGTTTATTACTGCCTCACATGGTCGATACCGTTCCCCGCAACATCGAGAAGTTCATTAAGGGTGTACCACCCAAGATTCAAGATGCTGTAGTAGGTAGCCGACCCACAACTTTAGAAGAAGCCATTACTATCACCGCTCAACTCACCGAGAACCATATACGAGCAGGCACCATGTCTGTGAAAGGTGCAAAGAAGGTGGAAAAGATGGCTAGTGAGGCCATTAAGGAGACCAAAGCTGAACCGTCCAACAACAACAACAACAACAAGAAGCGCAAGTTTACACCGGCACGCAACTATGCTGTGGCTGCACCCAAACAACCCCAAAAACAACTTGTACCTACCGCTGCACCTGTGGCACAAGTGCCTGGGGCTAGAGCCTATGCTGGTCCGCAACCTATGTGCAACACGTGTAGATATCATCATCCGGGGAATCAACCATGCCGTATCTGTACCTTATGTGGTAAATATGGTCACTGGGTGGCGACTTGTCACCGTGCGCCTAACAACGCCGCCATGGTCACAAACCGTGTTTGCTACAATTGTGGGGAACCTGGTCATTTCCGCCCACAATGCCCTCGCCCTGTGGGTAATGTGCCACCAGCTCGAGGACGTGCTTTCAATATCAACGCTAACCAAGCACAAGTCAGCAATGACGTTGTGAATGGTACGACGTCGAACCCCGTTTAAATCATTTCTTGTACCGTTGATGTTTCTATCTTTGTATTCAACGTATCAATAATAGAATTTTTACCAAACAGGTATGTATCTTGTGAATGATCATTATGCATCTGTATTATTTGATTCGGGTGCGGATAAGAGTTTCGTGTCGTTAGAATTCGAGCCCATACTTTCTAAACCACGTATTAATCTGAAAAGACCCTACACGGTCGAAGTCGCCGATAGGAAATCTATTGTCATTGACGCCATAATACGTGATTGCATCATAAGCCTTAACAAACACGAATTCTCCATTGATCTTATTCCTATGGAACTTGGACGCTTCAACGTCATCATTGGTATGGATTGGCTAGCCAAACACCATGCCGAGATCGTTTGCTTTGAGAAGTGTATCCGTATACCGTTACCATCTGGGGATACTTTGAAAGTGTTCGGCGAGAAACCATCCCAAAGACTTAAACTCATGTCTTGCACTCAAGCCCGAAAGTGCTTAACTAAGAAGTATATGGCCTTCTTAGCTTACGTGGTCAACACAAAAGTCAAAGGGAAAGAACTTAAGGATGTCCTTATCGTACGAGACTTTCCTGAAGTATTTCCCGATGACCTTAGCGGTTTACCTCCCGTACGTGAAGTCGAGTTTAAAATTGACTTGATACCGGGAGCAAACCCCGTGGCTAAGTCACCATATCGGCTTGCACCATCGGAAATGCAAGAACTCTCTAGTCAACTTCAAGAACTGACTGATAAAGGTTTCATTCGCCCTAGTTCTTCTCCTTGGGGTGCACCTGTCTTATTTGTAAAGAAGAAAGATGGGTCATTCCGTATGTGTATCGATTACCGGGAGCTCAACAAGTTGACCATCAAGAACCGGTATCCTCTTCCTCGTATCGATGATCTGTTCGATCAACTTCAAGGAGCTGCTATATTCTTGAAGATTGATCTACGTTCTGGATATCATCAATTACGAGTCCATGACGATGACATCCCAGAGACCGCGTTTCGTACTCGTTATGGACATTACGATTTTACGGTTATGCCTTTCGGCTTAACAAATGCTCCTGCGGTCTTCATGGATCTTATGAACCGGGTGTGCAAGCCATACCTAGACAAATTTGTCATCGTTTTCATCGACGACATTCTCATTTACTCCAAGTCCCCTTCCGATCATGAACTTCATCTCCGTCAAATCCTCGATCTGTTAAAGAAGGAACAACTGTACGCGAAGTTCTCTAAGTGTGATTTCTGGCTCGAGGAAGTTCAATTTCTAGGACACGTGGTGAATAGCCAAGGAATTCACGTTGACCCTGCAAAGGTGGAAGCTGTGAAGAATTGGTGTGCTCTCACGACTCCGACCGAGATTCGTTCTTTCCTTGGTCTTGCTGGTTATTACCGGCGATTCATCGCCAACTTTTCAAGGATCGCGAAGCCACTCACTTCCTTGACACAAAAGAATAAACCATTCGAGTGGGGGCCTGAACAAGAAGAAGCTTTTGAAGCGTTAAAGCACAAACTGTGCAATGCTCCTATCTTGACCCTACCCGATGGAATCGAATATTTCACCGTATATTGTGATGCATCAAAACAAGGCCTTGGTTGCGTTCTTATGCAACGAGGAAAGGTCATAGCATATGCATCAAGACAATTGAAGGTTCACGAGGTGAATTACACAACCCACGATCTCGAGCTTGGTGCTGTTGTTTTTGCCTTGAAGATTTGGAGGCATTACCTTTATGGTACGAAATGTATAGTCTACACCGATCACAAAAGCCTTCAACACGTTTTTAATCAAAAAGATCTCAATATGAGACAACGTCATTGGGTTGAGTTGATTACTGATTATGACTGTGACATTCGTTACCACCCTGGGAAGGCAAATGTCGTAGCCGATGCACTAAGTCGTAAAGTCCATAACAAGATGACCTCGTTTCAAGAGATTCGCGATCGACGACAGTGGTTTGATGCTTTCAGAAGATTCGATACTGAAATTCGACTAGATGTCAACAAGGCTACCGTACTACTACAAAATTTGAGAATAGATAGTGACATCGAGTCTAGTATCTTGGAGGCTCAACAAATGACTCAACAAGAAGGAAGAATGAAGGATGAACTGGAGCATAAACTTCTAACTCAACTGGAGACGAAACCTAATGGGTTGATGTACTTCGCGAATCGAATTTGGGTTCCAAATCGTGATAATCTTCGTACCCTTGTCATGGACGAAGCTCATCAAACTCGTTACTCTATTCATCCTGGCTCTGATAAAATGTACATGGACCTGCGTGGTCAATATTGGTGGCCTGGAATGAAGAAAGACATAGCGACTTATGTAGCTAAGTGCCTCACGTGTACGAAGGTTAAAGCCGAACATCAAATTCCAAGTGGGTTACTTGAACAACCCGAGATTCCTATGTGGAAGTGGGAACACATATCCATGGACTTCATAACTAAACTACCCCGAACCTCTCGAGGACATGATAGCATATGGGTGATCGTTGACCGATTGACCAAATCGGCACATTTTATACCCATACGTGACACTTACAAGACATCAAGGTTGGCTCGTATATACGTTGATGAAATTGTAAGTCGTCATGGGGTGCCTCTTCACATCATATCCGACCGTGACGCCCGTTTCACTTCGCATTTTTGGACGTCTATGCAAGAACTCTTGGGTACACAACTAGATCTAAGCACGGCTTACCATCCTCAAACTGATGGTCAAACCGAGCGGACGATCCAAACCCTGGAGGATTTGCTACGCCTGTGTGTCCTTGACTTTGGTGGTGATTGGGATACGCATCTATCGCTTGCGGAGTTTTCGTATAACAATAGTTATCACTCGAGTATCAAGATGGCACCATTCGAAGCACTTTATGGTCGAAAATGTCGTTCACCGATCTGCTGGACCGACATTGGTGAAAACCTCATCACTGGTCCTGAACTCATACAAGAGACGACCGATAAAGTTTCTATCATCCGAAAGAACCTTGAAGTGGCAAGAAGTCAACAAAAGAGCTATGCTGATAAGCGACGTAAGCCATTGGAATTCCAAGTTGGGGAGATGGTTCATCTTAAGGTTTCACCGTGGAAGGGTGTTGTTCGCTTTGGAAGAAAGGGTAAACTGGCTCCAAGATTTGTAGGACCTTTCAAGATTCTGAAAAGGATTGGGAAAGTGGCTTATAAACTGGAATTACCTTCCGATCTTAGCGGAATTCATCCTGTGTTCCATGTTTCGAATTTGAGGAAGTGTCTGGCTGACGAAGGTCTGCATGTCCCGTTGGATGACATCCAGATCGACGAGTCATTACACTTTGTCGAGAAACCCGTTGAAGTTATGGATCACATTATGAAGAAGACTAGAACCACCACAACCCCAATCGTCAAGGTTCGTTGGGAGAATAAGCGTATCGCTGAATTTACTTGGGAACGTGAGGAGCACATGAAGAAGAAATACCCGTATCTATTCGCATAGTTTCATTTTTAATTTCGGGACGAAATTCTTTCAAGTTGGGGAGACTGTAACATCTTGTAATTTTGAATTAATATAAAGTTAGTTTTGCTAATAATAAATAATAAATTAATAATAATAACAATAATAATAATAATAATAATAATAATAATAATAATAATAATAATAATAATAATAATAGTTGATTAAAAATAATAATAATAATAATAATAATATAACTAATAATAATAATAATAGCTAATAACAATAGTAATAATAATGCTAATTTAATTATAAAAATAATAACTATAATGTTAATGGAAATAATAATACTAATAATAATAATAATAATAATAAAGATAATAATAATAATAATAATAATAATAATAATAATAATAATAATAATAATATAATAATAATAATAAATAATAATAATAAAACTAAAACTTAGAATTAAAGTGCAGGGGGTCATTTTGACATTTTACAAACTTTGAATGAATATTTAATACGTAAAATAACAGAGCTTGAAAGTACATGGACCATTTTTGTAAATTACTCAAACACCCAACCCCTTTCCCGTCGATCCCTGCCGCCGGCCACCGAACTCCGGCGAGGCCACCACCCCCAAACCAGTTGGTTTTAAACAAATTAAACGCTCCTGACAACCTCATGTGTAAGATTCGAACGCGTGCTCGAGTTTAATTCGAAAATTCAGTGCGATTCAGTCTCTGTTTCTAACCTCGCGTGGGCGACAGCTTTAACAGTCCAATCGATCGCACTACACATTAAATTAATTCAATTAAACATGTACAAACAATCTTATATCTAATCCTAATCAGTTGATGAACTCAATTACATCAAAAACAACTAAAAACAATCCTCTCGAACATCCACTCGATCGCGGACCTGCAACTCAATCCAATCCATTGTACGAGCATCCTTAATCGAGTTTGATTGAGGGCTTTCATTCCTCATCACCATACGAAGCTGCATACGAGATTAATTTGATTTTCATTGTCTAATTCTTCTCCTTCAATCGACTCCCCTGCCTCGGCCTGTTCTTGAGGTTCCTCTCATCAAATTGAACTCAATTCAGGTAATTAAACGTACCATTATGATCGTTAAACCATGGGGAATAAAAGCCCCATGATCTTCGGTGTTAACAACAAAGAATTGGCCTTCGATTTGGATCCGAACGAACCTAGGGTTCATCCGGATTGGGGATCTTTGATTAATTTGATTTTCATTGTCTAATTCTTCTCCTTCAATCGACTCCCCTGCCGCGGCCTGTTCTTGAGGTTCCTCTCATCAAATTGAACTCAATTCAGGTAATTAAACGTACCATTATGATCGTTAAACCATACGAAGCTGCATACGAGATTAATTTGATTTTCATTGTCTAATTCTTCTCCTTCAATCGACTCCCCTGCCGCGGCCTGTTCTTGAGGTTCCTCTCATCAAATTGAACTCAATTCAGGTAATTAAACGTACCATTATGATCGTTAAACCATGGGGAATAAAAGCCCCATGATCTTCGGTGTTAACAACAAAGAATTGGCCTTCGATTTGGATCCGAACGAACCTAGGGTTCATCCGGATTGGGGATCTTTGGTTAACACTGCTTTTAAGAATTTCGAACCAAGATATGCCGCGACCACGGCCCTTGGTTCACCGGTTACACACAATGCATACACACTGGAGGTCCCGGGTTCGAACCCGGCAACCCCCATATTTTTTAAAAAGGCCTTTTTGGCCCTTAAAAATTGCATAAAAATTCTAAAAAAATTACAAAAAAATCAGTTTTATACATTTAAATTTATGAAAGTATTTAACCATTTTCTGTAGAATTTATTTGTTTAAAAACCTTAACATTTATTATATAAAACATTATTTACAAACATTATAAATAGTTATTTTTGCAATTATATATATATCTTATCTTGTAAATTTTACAATTGAAGGTAAAATTTTGAGTTATCTTATAAAATAGATAATAAATAAGTCGTTAAATTATTACTTGACACCATGTTATCTTTAATTATAAATTAATCATGATAAAATATATATTTTATAAATTCATAAAATATTTACAAGAGTTATTTTAGGTTTACTTATAAACGTATTTCAACTAATAGTTTAGATTAATAAATTGTCATTGGCCAACATGTTATTTTAGTCATTATTAGATGTTGTTTATTTCATAAGATTACAAGATTTATTTGCATTTATATCTAAACCTTATCAATAAATATACTTAATTACCCTTATATAATAAAAGTAATTAAATAGAATAATTCTTTTCACTTATTCAAAATATAAACAAATACATTATATAAATTTATTTACTGGACAAAACTCCACCTAAAACCCTAGTTCACGTTAAAACATTAAAGCTTATTATTAAGACTTTAACCTTGTGAATATATATTTACATATTTAGGTGCCTTGTAACGATTCACGTTGGAACGACGCCTATTATTACTCTTATTAATCGTCATTATATACCTATTTGACAAGTGAGTTTTCCTTGCCCCCTTTTACTTTATTTCACACCATTTTGGGGTGAAACATAATACTTATACATTACACACTTATAAACGTTTGAGACTTGTAAAGCACTTGCAATTCATCTTTATATCTTGTCATGGTTATTTGTATGTTGTAAGTGATTATATGAGATACATAGTTTGTTACAATCATTAACTATTGCTAGCCTGGCGACGTCTTAGATCTTTGGGCCTGACAAACTTATTTGGTGCTAAAGTCGATGTATTGCCGACTCCTAGGAGCCGTATGCTTGTGCACTAGGGAACCAAATACACTTAGCCAATCTTATATACTTGTAATCAAGTCGAGGTTTGATTGTGAAGATATGTGTTCTATAACCTTACTAGCTTATAACCTATGATACGAATTGCAACTTATAATCTTTTCATATTATGTATGAAAACATTGGAAACTCACCAACTATTTTTAGTTGACCTTTTATTTTTATTATGTTTCAGGTAACCCCCAAGTTTAAAGTGGTCTTTTGAAGCTTGCAATAAAACTAGGACGTGGACCTAGTTAAATAAATGAAATGTTATGTTATGTTTTGATATTTGTTTGAATGTATTTGTGATTGAGACTTATGTATGTAATTCCTATTGAAACTATTAATTGGATTATTTACATTTAAACATAGCGTTATGTGGCTGTGAACAATCTTATCCCTCACACCTCGACGATTCCGCCGTCAAGGTTGGGGTGTGACATCTGCTACCCTCGGCTTGGACTATATTGTCCCACCAGCACAAAGCCGACCCTGTGAAAGAGTGAGTAGCAAACTTCACCTTCTTGTCCTCCTGGCAATCACTAATATCGAGGACAGCCTCCATTTCTCTCACCCATTGGTGAGCATCAGCAGCAGTACCAGAACCATCAAAAGTCGGGGGCTTGCACCTCATAAATGCCCCGTAGTTACAACCCCGTGTTGTCTCCCGTACCTGCTCTTCCTCCTCTTCCTCTTCATCATCAGATAGAACCGTTTCCGGCTCTGTTCGTTGCTGCCTTCTTGAAGACCTATTCCTTTCTCTTCTATCACCCTCTCTGACAGCTTTAATCACTTCGGTCACTACAGACGGTAAGATTGTCTGCATGACCTGGTGCACTTCTTCCACCACTGCCTCTTTTACCGAGGCTCTCAAGTTGGCACTTTCGTCTGCATCCTCCTGATGAGGGGTCTCGGTTTCCTCATGAACTACCTTCTCTACCCTAGGTCTTCCTCTCGTGGCACGCGGTTCAGCACCGCGTCCACCACCACGTGAAGCTTTAGATGATCTACCACCGACCATCTTCTATCACACTGAAGGATTCAAACACCAACACGATCATTCAAGGAAATAGCTCAGTTTATGTTAAGTATAGTAAGTCCCTAATTACAGTGGCTAGTTGTGATTAGCCACTTACTTTACTCTTCGCACCCCGAGCATTACCTGTCCTGACTACATTAGTATCTAAGTCTAACAGTACACATAAACACATATCATGCGCACGTAATCATGATTAACTTTAAGAAAATACCTGATGGCACGCAGCTACTCAAATGGCACTCTTCCCTTTTTTTGTCCCATTTTCAGTTTAAGTTTAGGTTTATTTTGAAAATTTACCCATTTCACTTAAACTTTGGCTCTGATACCAACTTGTAAGGCCCCGTTCCCGGGCACCTCACAGTTGGTCGTCATCACACGTAAAATATACATTTAATATAAACATAATGAAATAACGCAACGGAATTAATAAAAGATCATTCTCATTTCATCATAAAAGCTTTTACAAGGCATTACATCGTTGACCCGATTACAAAATTCAAGCTTTCATTACATTACATATCTTTACTATGATTGCTGCTGAAGCATATGAAACCGAGGATAATCTCGTTTATGTGAATCCTCAGCAATCATAGGGTCATATACAGTGACCTCTAATAGAAGATATTAAGTTCAAGAATATATTTTACATTATAAAGGAGATTTCTTAAATAATCCTGTTTATCAGGATCCTCAAGAAATCTCGCACTTGCATGCAACATGATGTGTTGCTTGCATTACGGGCCTGCAACACATGATGTGGCAGCATAATCAAAAGGAGAGTGCCGTCCCAAAAGAACTGAGTAGCCGCCTCGTGCCATCCTCAGCAACCCTACCTGCCAACTGGAAACATACAAAAAGTCAGCGTTGTTGAGTGAGTTCTAGTTTTATACGTAGTATATAAAAATACTCTTTTCTGTAAAATACTATACTGTACTGTATATGCGAACATGCATCAACTGTGTGAACAATTTACGTTCATTCTATGTACTATATGCCTTGTCTGTAAACTTTATCTTTATGTTTCACTTTCTATGTGGACCAGTGAGCGATAACCCAACTATGTGCGCGATGGGAAAACGGATGACGGGCCATCTATATACCCCGAAGGGTCAGCTGTGTTCCCCCGAAAGGGCTATGTGTATCCCCCGAAGGGTCAACAGTATTCCCCCGAAAGGGCTATGTGTATCCCCCGAAGGGTCAACGGTATTCCCCCGAAAGGGCTATGTGTATCCCCCGAAGGGTCAACGGTATTCCCCCGAAAGGGCTATGTGTACTGTGTACAAGGCCGACCCGATCATCCGGGGCACACCACAAAGGTCCTGCCAATCTCAATTGATTGACCCTGTGTGCGTCAATGGGTAGCTAACCCGCAACACAGTTGAGCTAACGACACAAAGTCGTGTAACTCCTATGAGCTTGCAAGACTTGTTAACTTTTGTTAATGTTCCTTCACTTTCTTTATTACTCTTTCACTGTACTATACATAATACTGTCATTTTATCTATCAGTGATGACATGTAAAACTGTGGAAAGATAAGCATGCATCAAATCGTGGAACATCGGTATTTACAAATCATCAGTCATTACTATCATATAAGGCTACATCATACTAGCCTACATACATCATGCACACACTCCTCTCCACATTCACCTCAGCCCTATTTGGGCGATTGAACATACTCCAATCGCATGGTCTCCATGCGACTGAGTCATACGAATGGGCATCTATGCGATTGAGCATCTATGCGACTGAACCCTCAGTCGTACGTCTGTACTACTATGCGAATGGATCTATGCGAATGGGCATCTATACGACTGAACCCTCAGTCGTACGTCTGTACTTACTATGCGAATGGATCTATGCGAATGGGTATCTATACGACTGAACCCTCAGTCGTACGTCTGTACTTACTATGCGAATGGATCTATGCGAATGGGCAACTATACGACCGAACCCTCAGTCGTATGGTCTGCCGTGCGATTGAGCCCCAGTCGTCCGACTGAACCTCAATCGTACGATTGGACTTTAATCATTCCTCAGTCGTGCGGCTGGCCCTCCAGTCGCATAACCCTAACTGGGCAGCGACTGAAGTTCATCACGAACAGCAGCCGCGTCACCCGGATGAAATACCCTTCTAATCCCCATTCAAGCCCCGTTTAACCCTCTCAAACCTTAGGGAATCATACTAGGACCTCATATAAACGTGTGTAAGTCCTAAATCATACTTTAAACACATTATCCAAGATTTCACCCAAATGGGTCAAACATATACTTTTACGAAACTAGGGTTTTGATGTGATCCAGCCCCAAAATCATTTGAAAACATGTAAATGAGGGGTCCTAGAACTCACATTATCAGGTAGGAGTTGAAGAGCTTCGACTTGACTAGCTTCTCGACAAAACCCGAGCCTGAATCACCCCGTTCTCTCTTTTTCTCCTCTGCTCTGTCGCTCTCTGCTCTTTCCCGACTGAAACGTGTGAGTGTTGGGGAAAGAGGAGAGCTGCTCCTCTTTTATAGGTACAGCTCAGTCGCCCGAAGTCCGGGGGCGACTGGACCTTCAGTCGCATGAACACCATGCGACTGGACCTCCAGTCGCATGAGTCCCATGCGGTTGAGCCTTCAGTCTTGCGATTGAACTCCATTCGTACGGTTAAGCTTCAATCGTCCTTCAGTTGTGCGTTTGAGCACCATGCGACTGGCCCTCCAGTCGCATGAATCTCATGCGACTGAGACTCAGTCGCATACCTCTCAAAAGTCAAACTTCCGGGTGTTACAGTATAGTAAGTCCCTAATTACAGTGGCCAGTTGTGATTAGCCACTTACTGTACTCTTCGCACCCCGAGCATTACCCGTCCTGACGACATTAGTATCTAAGTCTAACAGTACACATAAACACATATCATGCGCACGTAATCATGATTAACTTTAAGAAAATACCTGATGGCACGCAGCTACTCAGATGGCATTCTTCCCTTTTTCTGTCCCATTTTCAGTTTAAGTTTAGGTTTATTTTGAAAATTTACCCATTTTACTTAAACTTTGGCTCTGATACCAACTTGTAAGGCCCCGATCCCGGGCACCTCACAGTTGGTCGTTCATCGCACATAAAATACATAATTTACAATAGCTTAATAAAATCATGCAGTGGAAATTCTGTGATAAACATTCATTTACTATAAGTACTTTTGCCATTTAATACAACGTACGTCAATTACAAAACCTCTAATGTTGCATTACATCACAAAAGCACTATTACAAAAGATTACATCTTTTCTGTGTATAAAATGGTCATAAACAGTGACCTCTGGTATAGAAATATAAATTTTTTCATCATAAAAAAGATTCCTTAAGTAATCCCGTTTATGGGAATCCTCAAGAAATCTTGTACTTGCATACAACATAATGTGTTGCGTGCATTATGGGCCCACAACACATGACGTTGCAGCATTATCAAAAGGAGAATGCCATCCCAAAAGAGCTGAGTAGCCGCCTCGTGCCATCCTCAACAACCCTACCTACCAACTGGAAACACATAAAAAGTTAGTGTTGCTGAGTGAGTTCTAGTTTTATATGTGGTAAAACACTTTCTATATGTAGTATATAAAAATACTCTTTTCTGTAAAATACTATACTGTACTGTATATGCGAGCACGCATCAACTGTATGAACAAATAACATTTGTTCTTTATACTATATGCCTTGTCTGTAAAGTTTATCTTTATGTTTCGCTTTCTATATGGACCAGTGAGCGATACCCCAACTATATGGGAAACGGATGACGGGCCATCTATATCCCCCGAAGGGTCAACTGTATTCCCCCAAAAGGGCTATGTGTATCCCCCGAAGGGTCAACTGTATTCCCCCGAAAGGGCTATATGTATTCCCAGAAGGGTCAACTGTATCCCTCGAAAGGGCTATGTGTATCCCCCGAAGGGTCAACATTATTCCCCCGAAAGGGCTATGTGTATCCCCCGAAGGGTCAACTGTATTCCTCGAAAGGGCTATGTGTACTGTGTACAAGGCCGACCCAATCATCCGGGGCACGCCACAAAGGTCCTGCCAATCTCAATTGATTGACCCTGTGTGCGTCAATGGGTAGCTAGACCGCAACACAGTTGAGCTAACGACACATAGTCGTGTAACTCCTATAAGCTTGCAAGACTTGTTAACTTTTATTAATGTTCCTTCCCTTTCTTTATTACTCTTTCACTGTACTTTACGTAATACTTTCATTTCATCTATTAGTGATAACATGTAAAACTGTGGAAAGATAAACATGCATCAAATCGAGGAACATCGGTATTTACAAATCATCAGTCATTACTATCATATAAGGCTACATCATACTTAGCCTACATACATCATACATTCACTTCTCTCCACATTCACATCAGCCCTATCTGGGCGATTGAACATACTCCAGTCACATGGACTCCATGCGACTGAGTCATGCGAATGGGCATACAGTCGTGCGGATGGACTTCTATCGTACGAATGAACCCTATGCGAATGGGCATCTATGCGATTGAACCCTCAGTCGTGCGTCTGTACTACTATGCGAATGGATCTATGCGACTGAACCCTCAGTCGTATGGCCTGTCGTGCGACTGAGCCCCAATCGTACGACTGAGCCTCAATCGTACGATTGAACATCAGTCTTTTCTCAGTCGTGCGATTGGCCCTTCAGTCGCATAACCCTAACTGGGCAGCGACTGGAGTTCATCACGAACTGCAGACGCGACTTACGGGTCTCAAACCATTCCAACTCATTTCCAGCCCAAATTAGCCTTCCTAAACCTCAGGGATTCATACTAGGACATCATACAAGCTAATGCAAGTCCTAATTCGTACCATAAACACGTTACTCAAGATTTCACCCAAATGGGTCAAACATACACTTTATTCAAAAACGGGTTTGAATGTGTTCCAGCCCCAAAATCGTATGAAAACAAGTAAATGAGGGGTTCTAGAACTCACATTATCACGGAGAATATGAAGAGCTTCGATTTGAATAGCCTCTCGACAAATCTCGAGCCCGAATCACCCCGTTCTCTTTTCTTTCTCTGCTCTGTCGCTCTCTGCTCTTTCTCCCGACTGAAGTGTGTAAGTGTTGGGGAAAGAAGAGAGCTGCTCCTCTTTTATAGGTACAACTCAGTCGCCCGAAGTCCAGGGGCGACTGGACCTTCAGTCGCATGAACACCATGCGACTGGACCTCCAGTCGCATGAGTTCCATGTGGTTGAACCTTCAGTCGTGCGATTGAACTCCAGTCGTACGGTTGAGCTTCAATCGTCCGAGCATCATGCGATTGAACCCCCAGTCGCATGAATTCCATGCGACTGAGACTCAGTCGCATATCACTTCAAAAAGTCAAACTTCCGGGTGTTACACCCTCGTCGCCACTCCCCCGTCGCCACACCCCCGTCGGATTCTGATCACTTCTATTTATCATGATTTGTGAAATTAGGGTTGATTTTCTGGTATGTTTAATCTTGTTAACATGTAGTTGAAATTAGGGTTGATTTCTGGTATGATTTGTGAAATTAGGGTTGATTTCAGGTTAACATGTAGTTGAAATTAGGGTTGATTTTCCTCTTCAGTGATTAGGCTGGTATGTTGAATCTTGTTACAAAACAAACAGTCTTCTTAATACAGGTTGCAGAGGTTTGGTCCACCTCTTCTCCTACAGATGTCTGCAGATGTGGTCTGCAGATTGCAGACGTTTTACCTCTTCAGAAACAAACAGCACCATAGTCTTCTCACTTCTAAGATCTTCTAACCTCCTCCTTCTATCCTACTCCTTCTACCCTCCTCCTTCCCTCTCACTATATTCCAGCAGCCATCGCCGGCCCCACAGCCACCGATGGCCACCGTCGCCCCCGCAGCAACCGCCGGCCAGCGTCGCAACCCTCCCGCCGGCTACGTAACTCATATTTCGTGACAGATCACAAAGACCCAAACTTCTTCTCATTCTCCACCTTCAAAACAAAGACCCAAACCTCCTTCCTCCTCCTTCCCCTCCTTCCCCCTCATCTTTGCAGCAACCACTGGCCACCGCAGCCATCACCGGCCACCATAGCCATCGCCGCCACCGCGGCCCTAGCAACCACCGCGGCCCTCCTTCCCTTCCTACAGCCCATCGCAGACCTCCTCTAGGCTCCAGCCCCCCATCGCCGACCTCCTCCAGGCTCCAGCCCCCCATCGCCGACCTCCTCCAGGCTCTAGCCCCCCATCGCCGACTGCAGCGTTGGCGTACTCATCTTTATCTTCATCGCTCGTTGGTCTCCCTCTTCTATTTGGGGTTTTGTTTGATCTGCACTTTTGGGTTTATCGCTCCATCAAACATGAAAGATGTTGAAAGAGAAGTTGAAATGCTTAAAAGATGTTGAAAGAGAAGTTAAAAGATGTTGAAAGAGAAGTTGAAATACTTACTTTTGGTCTGCACTTTTGGGTTCGATTTGATTCTTAGTTTTTTTATATAAACAATTTAGGGTATTGTTGATTGTTGGATTTGGTGTGAATACTTAAAAGATATTGAAAGAGAAGTCGCAATGCTATTCCATTTAATCGTTTATGATTTTTATTTAATTTTTAATGTTGATGTACTTTTTAACGTTTAAAAAATAAGTTTATTTTAATTACAAAATATTTTAGCAGTCTGCAGATGTTAAAAAACAAATAGCCTTGTTCTTGCAGACTGCAGATGTTTGGTCCATCTCTTCTCCTGCAGATGTCTACAGATATAGTCCGCAGACTGCAGACATTTTGCTGCAGAAAAAACAAACACCTTAGAGTTTATTGTCTCCAAGCTTAGGCACGTGATGATAGAAACGTACAAGAAATATAAAAAAATCATATAAACATCTTACACATCGCTTATGAAAAGTGGTGCGTTTTCACAATTTGCACCTTAATATGTTCCTTGGCTCACGACTCTATTGCCTAAAATAACATATTTGGTGCTTGGCTTAGCTCCCGCTTTACGCATGGTCTACAAAAGGGCCGGATCGTGAAGCGCTATAATATACGCAGCCTTACGTATACTTTGTAAAGGAGGTTGTTTTCCATGTCTTGAACACATAATTTCAAGGTCACAAAGCAGCAAACTTACCTATTTCTCTAACATACGCACCGAAAAACCCTATTCCTAAGATACACAAATGCTAGTCTCCATTATATTCGATCATAATTTCTTTTCAAATTGCGATTGAAGTTGTAAATCAACATACATACTTCTCTAAAGTGGCACAAAGAATGGACTTGGAGACATCACCACTAATAATCTCTTTGTTCTCTCCGTTCTTGTAGAATAACACAGACGGAATGCTTGTGATTCCATATTGTAACGCGACGTTTGGGTAGTCATCGATGTTGAGCTTGTAACACAAAGCCTTTCCATTGTATTCTTTCGCAACTTCATCGACCACCTGGCATGTTTCACACCCTGGCGCCCAAAACTCCACTAGCACCGGCACATCAGCTGCTACCACCAAATTAGTCCACGAGCAGGCCGTTACCACTTCAACTTCAAAATCAAAGAAATAAAATTAAACATCAGTTAATCCCACATAGAAATACACATTTGTGTTGGGACCAAACCAGACTGAGACCAAACAAATATATACCTGTTGAGTTTCGACAAACACCATAACCCGAACCGATCAAAATCATTTCCCGATAGAGGACCACACCGACTAGGAAGATATGGGGTTGGTCTCGGGCCGGTCTGGTTATTTTTTTGGTTTCTAGGGTTGGTGTTGACCCGAAACACTCTTTATAACTTTTTCTGGTCTTCTAAATATAATGTATGTTATATAAGATTAAATTATGTTATTAAAATAATAATATATGTTATAATGTATGTTATATAAGATTAAATTATGTTATTAAAATAATAATATACCCATTGAATAAAAATGGTAAATTTACACAACCAAAAACGAACATTATCTTGTTTGTTTGGTGAGAAACCAAGAGGATAAAATCGTAACTTCACCAAAATCAACGTTTTTTAAAATTGTTTTTTGAAAAACGTTTCTATTAAAAAGTTCACATTTTATTGAAGCTCTTTAAAACTTCTAGCGGATATGACAAGCAAGGGCGGTACACATTTAGTCCAAACCTTAAGAAAACATAAAAGTAAAGTAAAGTTGTTTCAAAAGGTTAAGGTTTCCAAGTTGTTTTTTTTATTATAATTATTTCTTTTTACACAATAGTTGAAAGCAAAGAAGTCAAAATTGGTTTAGAGTAAGTGCAAAGGATAGTATACCAAAATCTTCTAATTTGTTTTCATTACACCATTTGATCATTATTGCAACATTATTATTTTTTTATTTATATAATTTTTATTCTTAAAGTAATAAAAGAAAAGGTGTTAAATATCAACCGAACCTAAAATCCTATTTGAAGATTTGTCTCGACATATAAGTTATTGTGTGTTTGATTTGAGAAGTTAAAGATCCACGGTGTTTGTTGTTGAGTTGTGTATCCTCATAGTTGGCGAAGGGAGGTCAACACTGCCACAATATCAGGAGTCTAAGGGCACATTGCCTCGGTTGGCTCGTTGTTGTTGTTAAGTAATATATATTAACAACTAATTACATAGATGGTTGGTCCTACAGTAAAACGATATACATATTAACCACAACTAATTACATATGGCCTCGGTTGGCTCGTTGTTGTTATTAAGTAATATATATTAACCATGGCTAATTGCATAGATGGTTGGTCCTACGGTATGACGATACTATGGATTGGTATTGAGTTTTTGAGGAATTACACTCACGTACAGGCTCAACTGTTTACTCAACTATAACACTTTTACGTCTTATAATATAGATAAATGAGAAGTGCGCATTAAGTGTCATAGTTCAAACCTAGTTGCTTTATAATATTTTTGTATCATTTTTTTGTGAAGTTATAACTTTAGAGTAACAATGTATAGAAACAAAACAATATAACTTTTACAGGCTAAACGATCTTGTTCGTGCAACCCAAACAACACCTATGTCGTGTTTGAGTTCGTGTAAAATTTTCAAGTTTCAGTAGGTTCGCGTTAGAGTTTGGAGTAGGTGTCAGGTTCAACCTATCAATCCACGAACATAACCGGTTTAAGGTTTAGGGGCTGTTTGGCAGCCTCTTAATCAGCCTCTTAATGGTTCAGATGCTGAATTGTTCAGCACTTAATGATTCAGACTGTTTGTTTCACGAGCACATGTCTGAATGGTTAAGACATTTGCCTCTGAATGGTTAAGCATTATACAAATGCTGAATGGTTAAGAGGTCTAATGCTGAATGGTTAAGATCTCTTATCTGAATTGGTCAGACATTTGCTTTGAATAGTTAAGTGATATATCAGCTCTTAATGGTTCAGACCTCTTAATGGTTCAGACCTCTTAATGGTTCAGCACTTAATGGTTCAGACTTCTTATTGGTTCAGCACTTAATCATTCAGATACTACCAAACAACCCCTAGGTTTGAACTATGACACTTAATGCGCAGAAGAAAGCAGAAACTGAGAGATACCTTCACTGATGGAATAGTTGTAGGCGATGAGACGGCCACCCCTGCGGTTGAAAGAACGTGTAGGAGACGACGGTGTTAAGGCGGTGGGCTTCGTCGGAGCCGCCAGTGTCTTGGTGGAACAACAGTGGCTACGAGTTTGATGTATAACACTGACACCTGCTCTCACAATAGACATTTGGAAACACTTCTCCATCCTCTGCTTCTTGTGTGGTTGTTAAGTTTGTAACAATGTTGCTTCTGTGGCTCACCATTTTCTGATTATTTATTTATTTAATACTTTATTTTATTTTTTAATTTATTAATATTTGTATATCAGAGGTGAGTGAACCATTACCTACGCAACTTTTGTTTAATATATAGTATGTAGAATTGCCTATATATTAGTTGAAATTAAAAAAAAAATGAAGGGAAGGTGAAATATATAACTTTATTTTATGTTTCGAATTCTAAGAAAAAAAGATATTATGTATTCTTGAGTTGAAAGAACAAAAAAAGAAAAAATTAACATTTTTATTTTATCACTTCAATCTTCCATTGATTCCTTTCACTTTCTTTGGGCTCCTTACACTTTTCAAAACAAAACTAGGGAACTAATAGTAAGGTAGTGTTTGGTATGTACTAATGAGGAGTGGAATGAAACGAATTATTGATGGTGAATGAAAAACAAACATCTATGATCAGTAAAGATTATGGAATAAACCATTACATAATTAATTTTATTCTCTAAAAATTTTTCATTTCATTCTTTCTTTCAACCTTAGTCACCAACACCATCGACCCACCTACCTCAAAGACCACTATTGGCCACCAAGATTGATCGTCATCGGCCACCATCACTGGCCACCAAGATTGATCGTCATCGGCCACCATCACCAGACGCCACCACACCGGACACGACCACCACCAACATTACCAACCACCACCACCGACCACCACCACCGACCGCCACAACCACCACCATCACCACTAACCACCAAGATCAGTCGCCATCAGCCACTACCACTAGGCATGACCACTACCACCACCACACAAACACCAATCACCATCGGCCACCACCACCATCACCACCGGACACCACCACCGCCACCACAGCTACCACCTCTCACCGCCACCGCCTCCCATCGCCGCCAACCAATGTCACCAGCAACCTCCATCACCACCATTGGTTGTCACTATCATAACCACTTTTGTATTCCATTCATTCATATATTTCTATCTAACAAACTACGTAAATTAATTATTTATTCCATTCCATATGGTATTGGTAACCAAACAGGATAATAGATAATAATGTTTCATTTCATTTCTTTATTCATTCTATTTTTTCATTCATTTCATTCTCTCATCTATTCTATTACATCATACCAAACAATCCATAAGATTATTGTTGATTGGTTTTTGTTGATTAGTTTTTGTTTAATTTTGTACTAGAGGAAATGCCCACGCGTTGCGGCGGTACGATCGTTGCTCGATTTTTTGGGAATTCGATTTTAGTCGGTATCGGCTCGGTGCGTTATGAGGTAAGTTAAAAAATCAACATATAATTATTGAAAAAATTGAATGAAAGGAAACAATTATAAATATTATAAAAGTCTTTAAGACAAATATATTATCTCAACAAGATGAGTGAAATCATTGGCGGTATTTGTGATTGAAAATCACTTATTGCCTAGATTTTAGGGGGTTTCGTTTTATGAATGTAGATTAGAGTTTTATGATTATCGTAGACAGCTTTCGATAGTAATTTGCATAGACCAAAGAAAGGTATGGAGAAATTGACACCACAAATTACCATTTTGATTGTTATTGAGATGTTAACAAGCGACAAGCGAAAGGGGAAGAGGGATTAGCGCTCAATTGCAATGAATAAACAACATTAAAAGTAAATGACGGTTTTGTTTGGTCACGTGTACATGTTTTAGTATTTGTATTATAAACATCATATGTTATACTTTATTGTAAGGGCATAAATAATATAAAATGGTTAAATTTTGAAATTTAAGCATGACTTCTCATATGGATATCCTAATCTATATATAAAATTATCATTTTATCCTCTTTTTACTTTTATTATAAAAGATGTAGATAAATATTAAAATTATTAAACTCATAATATGCCCCTAGAAAAATAATAGTATTATAGTTATCATAAATATAAAAATATATATAAGTTATTTACTTAAATATTTAAATAATAATACTTTAATTTAAATAGTATTTATTTATAAAAACATAATTAGTAAATATAAATTTAAATGTCAATTTAAAGTATCATAAATTAAATAAAATTTAATATAGTGAATTAAATAATATCGTATTATTAATGTATCAATAATTTTTACTAAATACATTGTCACACCCCCCGCTGGTAGCGGAAACACGGGGGATGCGAGCTAGACGGGATCGTCATAACACATGGTATATGATAGAGTAGCAATAAAAATATGATGACAAGCGTGTCATGACGACACCCGAACACAAACGGAGACTTGTGTCGTGTATAATCAATTTTCACGACAGCATAGTCATAAGCACAACACAAATGATCACAAAAACATTGATAATAGCTTGTAATGTAATATTCCCACAACATGGGAACAAGTATACAAAAGATCATATTCATGTTCAAGCTTTACAAAAGTCATAACCACGAAATGCATCCTAGGGTCTCCTCTAAAAGGCAGCACTCCTAGAACTTCAATTTCCTTGTTCACCTGAAAAGTAATGCTCAAAACGGTCAACAATAATGTTGGTGAGCTTCGCAGGTTTAAATTGTAAACTTGTAATTGATGCTGTATATTGTTTGTAGTGGAATACCGTGCATACAGTTATAAGTAAGCAAAATCACATACCATGAGTTTTATACAACCAAACCTAATGACGTACACAAAGAAACTTGTCAGAATATATTCACCCAAGGCCCGTTCCTGGCAGTGTGATGGTACTCACAAGTAACCATCTGTCAAGGGTGGGGGTGTCAACCCAGTAGTACTACTAATACCTATCTGTTGGTTCCAACACCGGAATTAATGGTTGTAAGACAGTCCACACAGTAACATCATGTATGTATCAGATAAGTACTGACAAGACAGTATCACGTTGATTCCAAGTATAAAAATTGTATGTATAGTGTACAGCATTGAAAATGTGTGAGCATACTCTTCCCCCATGTTTGTAAAAGATTGAAACAATGTATAAGCGTAAAAAGGGGCCACGAAACTCACTTGTTAAGTGGTAAGTATGTCTGATGAAACTTCCCAAACTTGTATGTATGTATGAACAGTCAATCACCTATTGACAGTTATGTTAAGAATTAATCTTATGGACTACTGTTAATAATATTGTTTAATTGAATCGGGTCGTTTCGGTTCGGTCGTGGGTAGTACACACAAGCAGTCACACACATCTTAGTCTAGATTATTTTAAATAATATGTGTCTGTTAATAGCGTTGACTTTAATCTTTGTGATCAAGCTATGACACTTTATTATATTACATTATCGTCGTGAGATCTCCGAAGAGGGGATCCACACACGCACACACCATTAAGTCATACAGTAGGACCGGACGCACGACTGACACTCCATTCACACGAGTGAACTTTCAGTCGTACGAATTAGCTACTTTCGTACAATTGAACCTTCATTCGTGTGACTAAGCCTTCAGTCGTACCACGCAATACCAGTCGCACGACCCAACAGCCAACCGCGCGACTCGAAGTCCCTCCGCGCGAATCAGCTTCATTCGCGCGAGTGGACTCTCTTTCGCGCGACAGGCATCTGACCGTGCGACTCACGCACAATCGCACACACATACTTTCGCATAGCCCAGTCACGCGACAACCCCTGTCGCGTGACATCTCCAGTCGCGTGACATCACCAATCGTGTCCACCGACAACCGCGCGACACAACCGCGCGATCTACCAAATCGCACACTTACTCGCACACACACACATGCAGTCGCGCGTCCCAGTTGCGCGACAACCCCATTCGCGCCATCGGGAGTCGCGACGGCAGTGAGTTGCAGGTCAGCCTTCGGTTGCCCGATCACAAGTTTTTCCCAACCAAAACCTCCAGAACTCATATTCTAACCTATCTAGACACGAAACACACTCAGAAACAAGACATGCAAGTCCACACGACCTCATGTGCTCGGATGAACCCGAGCACCCGAAAACCCTCGAAATGCAGCTGAAAAATCAGGTTAAAAACGAGGTAGTGAGGTTATCTACCTGCTAGGAACGAGTGTTCATGGTGATACTCGAGATTTGAAGACGAAAATGCGAGAAACGGGTCGGTTTTGGTGTTGGTTTCTAGAGAGAGAGAGTAGAAGAGGAGGATGAAGTGGTGAGAGGGTGAAAAAGAGTGAAAAATGGCTGGGAAGGGGTATTTATACCCAGCCTAGTTTCTCAAAGTTTCAAGTTTAGTCCCCGCACTTTGCCCCGAGTTCCTAAATTTTGTTTCGGTTGAAAACGTTATAATTTAGTCTTGTTTTATTGATGATAAAATGTTATTTATGTTATTTATAAGTTAAAAATGATTTTATTCGTGAAAATTATTTTATTATAAAAATGACGTGTTTAGTGTTAACGGGGCAAATCTTGGAGAATGTCTTAAGATAATGACAAGTCAAGCAATGATACTACACATATAAGGGAAATTAAGTAAAGCAAATATGGTATTCACGTAATTGGTTCGTCAAAATAAGGAATGACTGTTAACAAGGTTAAGTAAATCACGTTTAAACGACGGACCTTTGGTGACGGATGTCACAGTATCCCCCAGTTGAGGGAATTTCGTCCCGAAATTCAACTGTTGCTAGGCCCTAGAACGTCATCTGCGAATAAATGTGGATATTTGAGTCTCATCTGATCTTCACGTTCCCATGTGAACTCTGGCCCTCGTTTGGAATTCCATCTCACACGGACGATAGGTATCTTGCTGTGCCTTAGCTTTTTGACCTTTCGGTCCATGACCTCAATAGGTTCTTCAATAAAATGAAGCTTTTCGTCGATCTTGATTTCCTCAATTGGTACGTGTAAGGACTCGTCCGCCAAACACTTTTTGAGGTTCGACACGTGAAAAGTATCATGCACACCGCTGAGTTCTTGTGGCAACCTCAATCGGTAAGCCACCGGACCGATTCTTTCTGTAATCTCGAATGGTCCTACGTATCGAGGGGCTAACTTCCCTTTCTTACCAAATCGTACGATCTCTTTCCAAGGAGAGACTTTGAGTAAGACATGATCCCCAACATTGAATTCGAGAGGCTTCCGACGGTTGTCGGCATAGCTCTTTTGGCGGTCTCTAGCAGCTTTGAGTCGGTCTTTGATTTGGAAGATTTTATCAGTGGTTTCTTGGATGATCTCTGGGCCCGTAAGCTGGCTTTCACCAACTTCAGCCAAACAAACTGGTGATCTACATTTCCGACCATACAACGCTTCGAATGGTGCACATCCAATGCTAGTATGGTAACTGTTGTTGTAGGAAAACTCGATCAGCGGTAGATGAGTATCCCAACTGCCACCAAAATCGATGACACAAGCCCTCAGCATGTCCTCGAGCGTTTGTATCGTTCGTTCACTTTGGCCATCTGTTTGTGGGTGATAGGCAGTACTCATGTCTAATCGAGTGCCCATCGCTTTCTGTAACGTCTGCCAAAATCGTGAAGTGAATCGACTGTCTCGGTCGGATATGATTGACACCGGCACCCCGTGCCGTGTCACGACCTCTTTGATGTACAACCTTGCCAGCTTATCCATCTTAGCTTATCCATCTTGTAGTCTTCTCGGATAGGCAAGAAGTGAGCGGATTTTGTCATTCGATCCACCACGACCCATATCGTGTCGTGTCCGCTTGGTGTTCTCGGGAGTTTGGTGATGAAATCCATAGTGATGTTCTCCCATTTCCACTTGGGAATTTCAGGTTGTTGCAGTAGTCCCGATGGTTTCTGGTGTTCAGCCTTGACCTTTGAACAAGTCAAGCATTTGCTCACGTATACAGTAACATCTTTCTTCATACCTGGCCACCAGTATAGTTCTTTCAGATCGTGGTACATCTTGTCTGCACCAGGATGAACAGAGTATCGAGTCTTGTGTGCTTCATCCAAGACTAGTGTACGTACACCTCCCCATTTGGGGACCCATATACGATCTATGAAGTAATGTACGCCGTCATCCTTGCGAGTCATTTGTTTATCCAACCCTCGGAACTCTTCCCCCGCAAGGTTCTCTTCTTTCAACGCCTTGTTTTGCGCTAATTGAATCTGAGCCCTTAAATTAGTTTGAATAGTCAAACCTAGCGCTCGAGCACGTAATGGTTTCACACGTTCTTTGCGGCTTAATGCATCAGCCACCACGTTAGCTTTCCCCGGATGATACCGGATTTCACAATCGTAGTCGCTAAGCAGTTCTACCCAGCGTCGCTGCCGCATGTTAAGTTCTTTCTGGTTCATGATGTGTTGAAGGCTCTTATGGTCTGTGTAGATGATGCATTTGGTTCCGTATAGATAATGCCTCCATATCTTGAGTGCAAATACTACGGCATCCAACTCCAAATCGTGAGTTGTGTAGTTCTTTTCATGCACTTTGAGTTGTCGCGAAGCGTAAGCAATTACCTTATCTTTCTGCATTAGTACACAGCCCAAACCTTGATGTGAAGCATCACAGTACACCACAAAATCATCAGTTCCGTCTGGGAGAGACAATATCGGTGCGTTGCACAACTTCTCCTTCAATGTTTGGAACGCCTGTTCTTGTGCTTTCCCCCAATCGAACTTCTTGTCTTTCTGAGTCAACAAAGTTAACGGTTGGGCAATCTTGGAGAAATTGGCAATGAAGCGACGATAGTATCCAGCCAATCCCAAGAATTGCCGTATTTCTGAGGGTGTTTAGGGAGTATCCCACTTCTTCACAGCTTCAATCTTACCGGGGTCCACATGAATTCCATTTTCGTTAACTACATGACCCAAGAACTTCACTTCTCGAAGCCAGAATTCACACTTCGAGAACTTGGCGAAAAGTTTCTCTTTCTTCAACAGTTCTAGAATTGCTTGGAGGTGTTTTTCGTGATCTTCTTTCGAACGAGAATAGATGAGTATGTCGTCTATGAACACGATCACGAACTTATCAAGATAAGGCTTGCACACCCGATTCATCAGATCCATAAAGACGGCTGGTGCGTTGGTCAATCCGAACGGCATGACCAAGAACTCGTAGTGCCCGTAACGAGTCCTAAAAGCTGTTTTTGGAATATCGTCCTCGAATACCCTTAGTTGGTGATATCCAGATCGAAGGTCGATCTTAGAGAAATACGAGGCTCCTTGCAACTGATCGAACAGGTCGTCGATTCTAGGGAGAGGATACCGATTCTTCACGGTCAGTTTGTTCAGTTCCCTGTAGTCGATACACATACGGAACGACCCATCCTTCTTCTTGACAAATAACACCGGTGCTCCCCACGGTGAATGACTCGGTCGAATGAAACCCTTCTCCAGTAGTTCCTGTAGTTGGCTGGACAACTCTTGCATCTCAGAGGGCGCTAACCGATACGGTGTCCTTGCTACCGGTGTAGCTCCAGGAACCAGCTCTATATGGAATTCCACCTGTCGTGGAGGAGGCAATCCAGACAAATCATCAGGGAACACCTCCGGATAATCCCGTACAATTGGAATGTCTGCCAATTTTGTCTCTTCTTCTTTCTTTTCTACGATGTGAGCCAGAAAAGTGTAACACTGCTTTCGTAGACTTCGGCGGGCTTTCATGCAAGAAATGAGCTTTAGTGTTCTTCCCGGTCGTTCTCCTTGAATCTTGAGTACCTCCCCGTTTGGCATGGGGATTCGTACTACTTTCTCCCGACAAACAATCTCGGCTCTATGATTTGACAACCAATCCATACCCACTATCACATCGAAGCTGCCTAACTCGAATGGTATTAAATCTATGCTAAAGGCCTGGTCTTCTAACATTAGGGTGCAATTCTTAATAATCTCGTCTGCTTGTTCAACCCTACCATTGGCCATTTCTACGGAGTAACTAGTTTCTAGCCTACTAGCACTTAAATCAAGCATATGCACGAACTCAGAAGATATAAAGCTGTTGTCTGCTCCAGTATCAAATAGTATGGATGCAAAATGGTGATTGAGCAGATACGTACCTGTAACAACGTTCGGGTCCTGACGGGCATCATTAGCTCCAATGATGAATGCGCGTCCCCGTGCAGCATTTCCTTGGTTTCCATGACCTTGAGCGCCCGCTATGGCCATCACTTGCTGTTGATTATTCCCTTGTTGACCCGGTGCCCTGTTCAGTCGGGGGCACATGTTTCTGAAGTGATCGAGGCCTCCATATTCGTAACATGCCCTGGCGTTCCCGGCGGGGTTAACCGCGTTGACGAGTGCAACTAGATTCGGTGCCACTCTACAATCTCTTGCTAGGTGCCCCGGGCGCCTACAGTTTACGCACACCCGGCACTGCATCTCTGGGGAATGATGATAGCTGCATCTGTCACATTTGGGGTGTGGCCCAACATACTCTCTCTTACCCGGTGTCACAGCCACGAAGTTTCTGGTGATCTTGGCCCTTTTATCAGATTTCCCGACACTGGACCGGCTAGTTTCCCCAACATCCTTTCGCTTCTCTGCTCCCTTGCCCAATACCCCTGTTCGTACCATCTCATCGGTCAGAGCGCCAACCTTCAGAATTGCGCTCTGAATCGTAGGAGGAGCAGCTGCAGTTACCATTACCCGTATTTGAGGCGCGAGTCCCCAAATGTACCTCTCAATCCTCTTAGATTCCGGAGTGACCAGGTGTGGAACTAGCCTAGCCAACTCGTGGAATCGGTCAGTATAAGCTGCATGCCCCGCCCCCACCATGGCATGATTCCAGAACTCATGCTCAAGCTTTTGCATCTCGTTGTGAGGGCAGTACTCCTCGGTAATCAAAGCTTTAAATTCATCCCAGGTCATCTGCATCGCAGATTCCCTTCCCCTAGCTTGAACCTGGGTGTTCCACCAGGTTAGTGCTCGGCCCTGCAGTGAGCACGTAACATACTTGATGCGTTGGCTGTCGAGGCATTCGCTGATGTCGATCACAGCCTCCATTTTCTCGAGCCATCTGATCAGGGCTATCGCCCCACCTTTACCATCGAAATCCCGGGGCTTACAGGCCACAAACTCCTTGTAAGAACAGCCCCGTTTGGTATTAGCAACCCCAGTTTCGTTACCGGCTGTACCACCATTTCCGGTCTCCTGGTTGCTTTCATTCCCAGTCGGGTTCCCATTACCCTCGTTCTCGTTACCACCATCCCCGTGGGAGTGGTTTTGCTTTTGCAAAGCATCGCTCACTTGAGCTACAATAATGGGAATCAAGGCAGTCAGTTGTTGAGCAATCAGGGTTGCCATATCAGGACTTCCAGTCCCTTGAGTATTGCCAATAGGACTTTTGTTTGCTCCTGAAGATCTACCTCTGCCTCTGCCTCTGTCCCTCGGGGCTTCACTTCCGCTACTACTTCTGCGGTTAGATCTTCGAGGCGGCATGTTCTATTCATAAAAGAGGTAACATATAAACTTTAGTCACCTTATGATAATCAAGTACTCCACTTATCAAGTTCCAACGTTCGATGCTCCGGTCGGTCAAGACCACCATGCAGCCCATTTCAAGCATATTCTCGGTATACCGGTGATGCTTATATATAGGGTTCCCCGCAGCGTTCCCACCACACCCACGATGTACCGAGAATGATGCCTAATCCGGTTACATGACATCCGACCTTCCTTTACACCATAATCCATCAAGTCAACTGAGAGTCCAAGCATGTAATCACGTATAGTCTAGCGAAGGTTGTCTATTTCGCGTCCTTGAAAGGACTCAGACATAGCCTCCTCGGGTCGGTCTCTCAGCGTATGAGGTCAGGCGCGATGTATGATCTGTGAAGATCTCTTCGGGTCTCAATACCCGAATTTCGGCTATGATAACTTGGCGCCGAGGGAACGGAAGATCCAATAGGAAGCACCTCATCAGTGACGAGCACAAGGCTCAAGCACAAGGTGAAGGATCACATAACAGAAGGATAATCAATCATGTAAGGAGGAACACATACACGAGATATATAAATGCACACAAGCTTAAGCATGCAAATCTACATGAAGGTTCCTAGGTTATAGTCTAGGTCAAGTGTAATTGCCTAATTCTCTATAACCAATGGCTCTGATACCAGTCTGTCACACCCCCCGCTGGTAGCGGAAACACAGGGGATGCGAGCTAGACGGGATCGTCATAACACATGGTATATGATAGAGTAGCAATAAAAATATGATGACAAGCGTGTCATGACGACACCCGAACACAAACGGAGACTTGTGTCGTGTATAATCAATTTTCACGACAGCATAGTCATAAGCACAACACAAATGATCACAAAAACATTGATAATAGCTTGTAATGTAATATTCCCACAACATGGGAACAAATATACAAAAGATCATATTCATGTTCAAGCTTTACAAAAGTAATAACCACAAAATGCATCCTAGGGTCTCCTCTAAAAGGCAGCACTCCTCGAACTTCAATTTCCTTGTTCACCTGAAAAGTAATGCTCAAAACGGTCAACAATAATGTTGGTGAGCTTCGCAGGTTTAAATTGTAAACTTGTAATTGATGCTGTATATTGTTTGTAGTGGAATACCATGCATACAGTTATAAGTAAGCAAAATCACATACCATGAGTTTTATACAACCAAACCTAATGACGTACACAAAGAAACTTGTCAGAATATATTCACCCAAGGCCCGTTCCTGGCAGTGTGATGGTACTCACAAGTAACCATCTGTCAAGGGTGGGGGTGTCAACCCAGTAGTACTACTAATACCTATCTGTTGGTTCCAACACCGGAATTAATGGTTGTAAGACAGTCCACACAGTAACATCATGTATGTATCAGATAAGTACTCACAAGACAGTATCACGTTGATTCCAAGTATAAAAATTGTATGTATAGTGTACAACATTGAAAATGTGTGAGCATACTCTTCCCCCATGTTTGTAAAAGATTGAAACAATGTATAAGCGTAAAAAGGGGCCACGAAACTCACTTGTTAAGTGGTAAGTATGTCTGATGAAACTTCCCAAACTTGTATGTATGTATGAACAGTCAATCACCTATTGACAGTTATGTTAAGAATTAATCTTATGGACTACTGTTAATAATATTGTTTAATTGAATCGGGTCGTTTCGGTTCGGTCGTGGGTAGTACACACAAGCAGTCACACACATCTTAGTCTAGATTATTTTAAATAGTATGTGTCTGTTAATAGCGTTGACTTTAATCTTTGTGATCAAGCTATGACACTTTATTATATTACATTATCGTCGTGAGATCTCCGAAGAGGGGATCCACACACGCACACACCATTAAGTCATACAGTAGGACCGGACGCACGACTGACACTCCATTCACACGAGTGAACTTTCAGTCGTACGAATTAGCTACTTTCGTACAATTGAACCTTCATTCGTGTGACTAAGCCTTCAGTCGTACCACGCAATACCAGTCGCACGACCCAACAGCCAACCGCGCGACTCGAAGTCCCTCCGCGCGAATCAGCTTCATTCGCGCGAGTGGACTCTCTTTCGCGCGACAGGCATCTGACCGTGTGACTCACGCACAATCGCACACACATACTTTCGCATAGCCCAGTCACGCGACAACCCCTGTCGCGTGACATCTCCAGTCGCGTGACATCACCAATCGCGTCCACCGACAACCGCGCGACACAACCGCGCGATCTACCAAATCGCACACTTACTCGCACACACACACATGCAGTCGCGCGTCCCAGTTGCGCGACAACCCCATTCGCGCCATCGGGAGTCGCGACGGCAGTGAGTTGCAGGTCGGCCTTCGGCTGCCCGATCACAAGTTTTACCCAACCAAAACCTCCAGAACTCATATTCTAACCTATCTAGACACGAAACACACTCAAAAACAAGACATGCAAGTCCACACGACCTCATGTGCTCGGATGAACCCGAGCACCTGAAAACCCTCGAAATGCAGCTGAAAAATCGGGTTAAAAACGAGGTAGTGAGGTTATCTACCTGCTAGGAACGAGTGTTCACGGTGATACTCAAGATTTGAAGACGAAAATGCGAGAAACGGGTCGGTTTTGGTGTTGGTTTCTAGAGAGAGAGAGAGTAGAAGAGGAGGATGAAGTGGTGAGAGGTTGAAAAAGAGTGAAAAATGGCTGGGAAGGGGTATTTATACCCAGCCTAGTTTCTCAAAGTTTGGGCACGTGAAGAGGAGAACGATGGCAGCACCAGTCCGAGCAGTAGAGAATATCAGCTTAGAGGGTAGGAGGAGCAGAGGTAGACCTAGGTTGACGTGGGACGAGGTTATTAGGAGAGATATGATGGACCTGCATCTCTCTGAGAACATGATCGAGGATAGAAGTGAGTGGAGGCGTAGAATTAAAATTAAGGACTTTTAGTGGGTGTTGTGGGTGGGAAGGGTATACGGTGACATATGGCCGTATCCCACAAGTTAGGTGGAGTTTTCCTCATTTATCCTTTTTGGGTGGTACATGCGCATTATCAAATTCTTCTTGTGATATATATCATTGTGTTATATGCTTCGTATTATGATGATTATTGCCTTTGTTATGCTTTGTTATATGCTTTGTATATGCGTTGTATTATGATTGTTATTGTTATTGCCTGTGTTAACGAGTCGGGGGTCTCTTCGGAAGCGGTCTCTCTATCTTTCTAGATAGAGGAATGACTTGCCACCACATACCCCTCCCAGACCCTGCTCCTCAGCGGGAGACACTGGGTATGTTTGTTTGTTTGTTTGTTTGTTTTGTTTGTCTAGTTTCTCAAAGTTTCAAGTTTAGTCCCCGCACTTTGCCCCGAGTTCCTAAATTTTGTTTCGGTTGAAAACGTTATAATTTAGTCTTGTTTTATTGATGATAAAATGTTATTTATGTTATTTATAAGTTAAAAATGATTTTATTCGTGAAAATTATTTTATTATAAAAATGACGTGTTTAGTGTTAACGGGACAAATCTTGGAGAATGTCTTAAGATAATGACAAGTCAAGCAACGATACTACACATATAAGGGAAATTAAGTAAAGCAAATATGGTATTCACGTAATTGGTTCGTCAAAATAAGGAATGACTGTTAACAAGGTTAAGTAAATCACGTTTAAACGACGGACCTTTGGTGACGGATGTCACATACATGAAAAAGATAACGGAAAAATGTCAAAGTATCTAAAATTTAATGGATAAATTTACCATATTGCCCCTAAAGTGTGTTAAAACATTCATAGTAGCTTCCATATTTTGATTGAGTGAGTGTCCTATATTATAGGGTATTAGAGTAAGTGGTTATGAGTAAATGATAGAGAAAGTTTATGGGGATTGTATTGTGATTCCTCATACTTGAGGAAATACAACCCCCGTAAATATTTTAATATTTTAAAAGTGATTGTGTAAGGCCCTGATCCCAGGAAATCTCACTGTTGGTCATTCACAGCAAAACATAGATTTAAAACGTGCATTTAGATATATTCATCGCAACGGAAAAAATATAGTAATTGCAATTCATTACAACTTGATTAAATTTAAGATATAAACATTGTCTTTAAACATCGAATAGTCTTTAAATTCTTTTAATATTCTTCTTCACCAGGGATGCTAGTCTTCAGATGCCAAGAAGCGTTAGCTCCATGCTCCCATCCCATAAGCCCAAAAGCTCACCTGTCAACTAATATGCATAAAAACAGTCAGCTTCGCTGAGTGAGTTCTAGGTTTACATCATTAACAACTTTTGTAAAAGGTAGTAACTTTAACATTTAAAAACAATAATCATCTATCAGAACATTGATTTCACAAATGATCGCTTTATCACTCACTACTTTACCATTAATTATTTACTATCGCTCTTCTTTATCCGTCAATTCCCAGTTACAATCGGTGCCTAGGATAAACACAAGACTTTACCGACATGCCTATTCAGGCCTTACTGTCGTACCCAAACATGCCGTTATTATCATGCCAATCCAGGCTTTACTGACCCGCCTGTTCGAGCTTTTACTTTATCATCATGAGGTCATAACAAATGCAACCCTCCTTTATCAATTGCTTGAAAGGCTTTACTTTATCAAGATACACGTTATGGGCCCAATAACGATTCTTTATGTTTCACTTACATCTTTAGTTTTTACATACACATAACATATAATAAGAAGTAAACTCATAGTCTATGCATTCACATTTTATCAACCATGAAAGATAAACCAAATAATCGACCCTCCGCGGGGCAGCGGGGGTTCGGGGGCGGCAGCCCCTGATAGCGGGGTCCTAGGGGCGGCAGCCCCTAGTGGGGTCTAAGGGGCAACGCCCCTGGCTGGGGCCGGGCTGCCAGGTCAGCGCGCCCGAAAATTATTTTGAACTATTTAAATGGCACATTTTACTTTAGAAAATTTCATTTTCTTGATAATAGATCTTAAAAAAACGTCATCATGAAAGTATGTAGTTTAGTATGCATATCACTCCAAAACATTGAAAATGGGTAAAGGAGGGGTCTAGAACTCACCTAAACTTAGCAAAATAGCTTCAATTCTAAGTTACTTAAGCTATAGTCCGAATATCCAAGCTGCACGGAAGTTAATACACAAAAACGTCATTTTCTTCACAATTTCGCTGACAGTTTCGCTGGCAGCTTCGCTGCCAGTTACGCTGCCAGTTTCGCTGCCAGTTTCGCTGGGCAGCACTTCTGCCAGTTTCGCTGGACAGATTCGCTGCCATGAGCGCCCAACTTTCATTGGAATTTCCTAGATTCGCTAAGTCTTAATGGTTTTCTCGAACACAGTAGTTTCGCTGGAAACTCTCTTAGTTTCGCTGGATGAGTCCACAGTTTCGCTGATCGGGCTCACAGTTTCGCTGGATGCATAAAAATGACGAACCAGCCCGTTTTTAACCTAAAATCTTAACTTTTTACGTCCAAATCCTTGGTTTACCATCCATGAAACCATATCTAACCTTTTTACACGTTTTCATACGTAAAAATTTGACCTTAATGTGTTTTCTTGAAACTTTTTGAACCCAAAACCCTAGAAATCCGTATCTGTTCTAAAGGGATGTTTGGATGACGATTCTTACCTTGATTTGTGGCTCCTTTCTTGTGGTTTGAAGCTCCAACACTCAGATCTTCAATCTTCAAAGCAACCAAGCTCTAAATCCTCCAAAATCTTTACTTTCTCACTTTACTTTCTCTCTCTAGAAGCTTGGGGCTAGGGTTGTAAATGGGGAGATGGAGGCTGATCATGCATGTTTAAGGGCTGATTAAGAGCCCTTAAACCCATCAAAACATAGCTTATTAAGGTTAATTTAGTCCATAGCCTACTATCTTCCTTATTTAATTTAATTAACCCTTAGAAAGCCCATCATTATTAAATGACTCGCTTTGGGAATTTCAGGGCGTTACAGATTGTGAGTGGAGTAAAGAGAAAAAATAATAATAATATATAAAAATGTAATGTTTAATTGAAGATAGAGTAAAAAAACTAGTGTTTTTATTATAAATATAAGGATGGGGATGATGAAGCTAGTGTAAATGCTCTTAAAATATTAATCAATTCTCTATTGTACCTCTAGAGTAAAAAACTAGTGTTTTTATTATAAAGATAGAGTACATGTTGCTTCAAAACTTGTATGCCTAGCAAAGTTACATCTCTGTCCAAAGATATGTATTATATATTAGTATAAATATAAATATTTAAATATAATAATACTTAATATAAATAGTATTTAGTTATTAAAATATGATTAGTAACTATAAATTTAAATGTCAATTTAGATTATTATAAATAAAATAAAAATTAATGAAGTGAATTAAATAATATCATATTATTAAATAATGTATTAATAATGTGTATTAAATAATATAATAATTAAAAATTTAATTAAGTTGGGGTAAAAGTGAAACTATTGCATAAAGCATCCGTACTCTATGACTAAAATATTATATAGGTGTCTTACACTTTAAATAAAATTATCATCTTATCCTTTTAATACGTAGTATATAGTAGTATAGATACATATATAAAGTGCTAGTCAAAACCCGCGCGGGGGACCTCGCGCGTGGAGCTATGTAAGCAAACGTGCTTTTCTAGATGTTTGCACCGTCCCGCGTTGTAGTGGAAGAACAACGTATATAGAATTTATTATATAAACAAAGGAAATCTCAAGTCCAACTAAACAAACATACCATATACATGTGAGTACCTATACTTAGCCCATGTTGAAAATATACCAACCAAACGCATTATTACAAACCTTTCTAAATATAATTTAAAATACGTAAAAAAAAGAAACAAAAAAACATTAATCTATAAAAATTATCTGCAAACTCTTTACCATAACATGACAATTTCCTTATAGCTTCTAGATCATACGTACCCCGCTTAGGCACATTTTGTTCCTACATCATGAAAAAAAAAAGAAACAAACAAACAAAATAACTACTAACAAAATTTGAAAGGGAAAAATGGAGTCAATGACATCATTTTGGTTTGATATAATGTGACTTAAATCTTGGTCTATTATACTCCCCTTGTTCTATATGTATTCAATAGATCAAGAAAATAAAAAAAATTATAAAGATACCAAACGTGTCCTTACTTTTCTAATCCATGTGCTTTGGATCATAACTTCATACGAGCCATTTTTGCTATCCACTTTTCAAGGTTAACAAGACTTTTAATATAAATTAAGATGGATACAAGCTGACGTGGCTGTCATCTTGCCTAAAGTTGTTGGTGCCATAACCATTATATAGTGAATTTTTTTTTACATATAAATAGCTCAACTCAAACAAAAGTACAAAAATTTATTACAATAATAAAAACAAATTTAAATGATTAATAAAAAACGAGTAAATACAAATTTACATACTTAGTATGTTCATTATCTTTAACAATGTCAAAGTGGTTCACAATAGAATTACGAAACTGGATGTTTCTTTCCAGTCATGACTTTTGCTTACAGGAAACTTTCTACCAAATGGTGATACAAAATAAAAACTACGACACAATAAAAATTAACAAAATCTTGCATTCTGTTTCTGAACCTTTAGCCACAACACGTTGAAAATCGATAAAATCTTGCTCAATTGGAGATTGGTTCAAACTTACCGAGTTCTTCCATATATATATATATACATATATATATATATACACATATATATATACATATATATACCTATATATATATATACATATATATATATATACATATATATATAGGAAAAGGTTCAAGCGAGTACCCTCTTATTACGAGAACTTGCGAAACCCATCAAGATCAATAAATATTTATTATTATTTTTGCTTAAATAACATTATTACACATATAAAAGAATATGATATTTTATGTATATGTGTAAATTTGTAAGTGTAAAATAGTTTACATTGGTGTAAGTTTTTAAAAAAAACACATATATTTAAAGTTGTAAGTAAAACTTACACCAATGTAAATTTTTTTACATTTACGAATTGACACACATATATAAAATATCATAATCTTGTATATGTGTAATCTTGTTATTGCAATAAAAAAATTATGATTTTTATTGATGTTGACGGGTTCTCGCAAGCTCTCGCAATAACACAGGGTTCTCATTTGAACCTTACTCTCTCTCTCTCTCTCTCTCTATATATATATATATATATATATATATATATATATATATATATATATATATATATATATATAGAGGAGGGATCAAATGAAAACCAAGATTATAATTGAAAACCATGAAAACTAATATCCACCAATCATAATTTTTCTAATTTATTTTTAAATATTTAATGTAGAAGGGTGATTTAGTAATTTTAACATGTTATTATTTTTTAATTTCTATATATGTTAAACTAAATCCCTGATTATGCTCCATCATCAGTTTCTATTTGCGATGTTGATTTCCAGATCTTCATCAATTCAAACAGGAATCGCAATATGTTTTCGAATTATCAGAATTAATCTCCAAATCATAGCATATTTGAAGGTTTATTCATTGTATCATCTTTTAATGCGATGGAAGGGATGAATTCAGGAGTCCAGACATCATCGGCTGACATATACAGTGCAAAAAATGCTTGTGTTAATTCGAATGAATGTGCGGTTATTGAAGATGGTGTATTTACAATCCAAAATTCGACATATGATGATATGATAGTTTCTTTCGATCGATCTCTGGATAGTACACATGATGATGTTGAAGTTGCAGATATAAGTATATGTATCCTGTTGTTTTTACACTTCGTACATATATGTACCAATGATTCGCAGATTAAGTTGCAGACGATTTTTTTTGTAGATTATTATTTTGATCTAGTACATTTTAAATTAAAAAATTGTTTGATTTATGTGTTATACTTGATACTTGATATGTATATATAATTTTATATAAATTTTACTTAGTAAGGTACATATATGTATCAATGACGTGTGTTTTGACAATAATGTGTTGTATGATTAAGCAGATAACACCATTGATATTGATCGCAACCAAAACCATCTACTTGAAAATCAAAGTGGTGCATTATTTCTGACTGGTGTTGAAAATGAAGGTAAATAATAAAAATATTTTTAATATATTTATTTTTACCCTTTGTACATATATGTACCATTACTTAGTAGATGAAGTTTAAGACGGTTTTTGTTGTATATTATTGTTTTGAACAAGTACAATTTAAATTAAACAATTTGTTTAATTTATTTTGTTATACTTGATACTTGATATGTATATATATATTTTATATAAATTTACGTTAGTAAGGTACATATATGTATCAATTAAGTGTGTTTTAACAATAATATGTTGTATGATGAGGCAGATAACGCCATTGATGTTTATTGCAACCAAAACCATCCACTTGAAAATCGAAATGATGCATTATATGTACCACTTGTAGTCTTGCACAAATGATGGTGTGGAGTTACTACAAACATTGGTGCATGTATGCTAAAACCATAATCAAAACATAGGCACCATCAGGATGTCATCATTGTTCATTATATGTATGTTATAAGTTTCATTATATGTATGTTCGTTGCTTTTGATTAATTATTCATCATTTATATTTTTTTACACGTGCAGGTTATCCTTCATTCGTTGGACCATTCAGTCTCATATTCTTGCATGCCATTCACATGTGTTGGATATCAAAGTTACATATATGTACAATGTTTTAATACATATATGTACCAGTTGACTGTGCAAAGATGTGCATATATGTAACACATTTGTATAATCACATTAGTACGATGATGGTTTGTATTTTTTTCATATAAATCAGGAACCTTCATGTGTGTCCTTGTCAGTACTAATATAATATAATAACCAGACTGTTAGTTTAATGGTATTGCTTACAAATTATGTATACTTGTTCGTATATAGATAAATGGTACCAACAATTGTATGAGCAAATATGTAACAATTGTCTTTACAATTCATACCAAAAACAGTATTCATATCTTAAATTTCATAAGTAAAGCTATGAATTTAAACATTAAGAGAAATTGTTATGAATATGGTACATATATGTACAACTGTTTGTAGAAACTACATAACATCATAATGAGGATCCAATGATAATGAAAGTATATTCAACTTTAATATGTTTGTTGACCCAATAAAAAAATATAAAAGCCATCAAAATACTTCAAAATTTGAACGCCATGTTTTTATATCTACGCTCTTGATTCTTGATCCAATGCTTCAGCTTCCTGCATCACCTTAGCCTTGTAGATATTAACGTCGGAAGTTAGAATTTTGAACGCATATTTCTTCCTCAAATTTCTGATTTTTGGCTTCATTTTGTTTTCGTCTGAAGGAAAACCACAATCCCAATTTTTTACGTGACTTCCCATGAATGTCTCCATGTGTCGCATTACAAATATTCCACAATCCACCGCGTTCTTTGTCGTACTCCAGCTGATTTTTAACTTGACAGGAATTGCTGCTTCAATTTCTTTCCATTTTGGATGATCCAACGATCTCAAATACGCCACAAGAATATGTTTCTGCCATTTATAATTTAAACAACACGTCACAATTACATTTATGGACAGTTTCAAATTTAATTGATAAAATATAATATATGATAATAAAAAACAACATACCGCTTTAAAGGGTGTTCTTTTTTTGCCAAACTCAGAATCATCCTCAAACGTAATATGCAATTGATACGTATATGTACCAGTTTCTATTGTTCATATATGCAATTGATACATATATGTACCAGTTTCTATACATATATGTACTTGTTTTATTAAAACAATATATACATAACATAACAAAATCCTGTTATGTTCTGTATATGTTGTTTTAATAAAACAAGTACATATATGTATTAGGGTGCATATGTTGAATCCTTATATATATGAACAAGCAACCAAAAACATATGCAACCTAATACATATATGTACATGTTTTATTAAAACAACATATACAGAACATAACTCACTATCGTCTACCTTAATCGGATCATATAAATCAAGAACCTTCATGTATGTCCCTGTCAATACTAATATAATATAATAACTGGGGGTTCCAATCCTGTTAATTTGTATGCTTACTAATTTAATTTATTTCAAAAAAATAACAGGAATGTTTATACTACAAGTCGTACATATATGTACCACTGTTTTACAATATGTGAAAGAATACAAGTGGTACATATATAGACACTTTTTTATGAAGTCAAAAACCTCCTTTTGTATTACCTTTTTATACAAGTAAAAATGGTTTAATACATATGTGTATAATGGTTTAATACATATATGTACCAGTTGACTGCGTAACGATTGTGCCTAATAACAGATAATTAGTTTGTAATAATGCGCTTACTCATTCCACTTTTTTTGAGTAAATCATCACCTCTGTCCCGACTTGAATATCCCTTTCTGTTTTTTGTATACCTGCAGATTTTCATATTGATCAACTCTTTTTTAAAACATGTAAAAACAAACTCACAAGTAATCATGTACCCTCGTTCAATTGATCAACTTCTCTAACCATTTTTTTGTCTCCTTCTTCATTTTGGGTTCCACCTTCCATGTCAGTGGTCATATGTTCTTCGTTGTCTGCTTTTTATATAGGGGAAAGATATTAACAATTACAAGTCATATTAAGGTAACTGATCATAATTAGTATAAGGAAATAATCAAAAATATATAAAACACAGATCATAATTAGTATAAGGATAAAGAAAAAACCTTGATTCCTTGTGCGCCTTTCGTTTATTTCTCTAAAACTTTCCTTCACTTCATTTATTATTTTCAACTTCTCAATTAATCTCTTCTTGCGTTTAGACACTGAAAAAATACAATTAAATACTAAAATATATATATATGTTCATTACATTTATTATACCGGTAACAATTCTATACATATATTTACTTGTTTTATTAAAACAATATATACATAACACAACAGGATTCACTATTGTTCATATATGCAATTGATACATATATGTCCCTGTTTCTATACATATATGTACTTGTTTTATTAAAACAATATATACATAACATAACAGAATCCTGTTATGTTCTGTATATATTGTTTTGATTAAACAAGTACATATATGTATTAGAGTACATATATGTATTAGGGTGCATATGTTGAAGCCTTATATATATTAACAAGCAACCAAAAACATATGCAACCTAATACATATCTGTACCTGTTTTATTAAAACAACATATACAGAACATAACTCACTATAATTTACTACATGTAACTCATGTCTAGAAAATACAAAAAATACAAATGTTTTACCTTCGATTTTAGGCGATGTGTCTTCAATATCGTCTACTTCAATTGGATCATCGGAAGTGTTTGTGAACTTACTAAAACTTGTCCGTTTTGCGATCCTTTCACTTTTTATTTTCACTGCATACCAAATTATAGTCTTTAAAAGTTTTCTAAATACAACATATATAACAGATTTCACTGCACACATTTACACAAAAAAAGTTGTAGTCCTTCATTGACATATATTAACCGTTTGGAAGGAAAAGTACTAATCTTTTCTACACAAAACAACTATTGTTGGTTTTTTGCAAACATTAAAACAACTACTTAGGTATGTCTTTAAGGTTCATATATGTACCAAAAAAAAAGCTTCCATATATTCAGAGTCATCTTTAAAAATTTTAAATTTCCTAGTATTTTCTTCAAGTAAAATAAGTCTTTAAACTCCTAATATTCTTCTTTGAAATGTTAAAAATGTTCATTCAACACCACTGAATTCGTTTTAAATTTTTTGGTACACATATGTACCACTGAATTCGGTTTATGCAGTTGTTTGATATAATGATAACACATAAATGTGCATATATGTACCATTTGTGTTGGAGTAGTTATCTTTGAGAACTTTTCTTTTCATGTAGTGGTGTGTGTGTGAAGACAACACTTGTGGATATATGTGAATACATGTAAAGACAACACTTGCATAAGAGTAGTTGATTTTACCAGTTCATATGTGTACCAATTCTGTCAAAAAACATATAATGTAAAAGTTTTGTTATTCCTAATCATTAAACCTTTTAAATACTCCGATACACATATGAACTACTAATCTAAATCACGAAGATAGTACATTAAGGCTCACTGTTCATTAAAGTGAATCAATTACTTTTCATTCTGTCACAGATACATATATGTATCATAAACCCTAACTTATTGGGTTACAAAAAACTATGAATTATACATATTTTTATCACAAATCTCTAAGTTATGATCAATGTATACTCCCTAATTACATGTTTAGATTACCAACAACTTTGAATTTCTGCAAAAGGTTTGTTATTCATAAACTTTCAACCTCTCAGATACATCGGTACACATATGAACAATACACATAAAATTACTTCAATATGTACCGATTTCAACAAATCACTCTCATTACAAAGAAAATACATCAAAATCAACAATATTCACAAATGTATATCGTTTTCGGCATTTATAGGAACCAATTTCGGAAAAAATTATAACTTTTGCACAATTACGAACCTTGAATGTACTTTGTTCGTGCGACTGATCTTGGTCTTCAATCTTCTTCTTCAACAATGTGATGAATTCTTAGTGTCGAATCATTGTATATCACTAAAAGATTGCTGTATATTTGATTTGATTCGGTTATTTTGGGGGATTCGATTGCACTGAGAATAAGAGAGTTTTTTTAGGAATGAAATGAGGGATCGGTTACTAGAAATTGTGTACCCAAAATACCCTTCTTAATATTAAATATATTTTTTTACTTATTCACTTAACAAAAATAAACATGTTAATTAATGACCATTGATCTAAATGATCAATGGTTATTAATTGGTTTTCATAGTTTTCATCCTAAAAGTGGTTTCTATTAGATCCTCCCCCTAAGCTAGTGTATATATATATATATATATATATATAAGCTAGTATATATATATAGTAGCTTTTATATATATATATATACTAGCTTAGAGATAGGTTCTTTTCAGTATTTCATTGTAAATAAGAACTAACAGAACTAATATTAACCATTGATTGTTTTGATCAAGGGTTATGATTAAACATGTTCACTAAATGTAAATTATTGTTTTATTTAATTGGTTAATTTAAAGAAAAGGGTATATTTAGTAATCTATTATATTATTTTCTCTCTCCAATTAGTTAGTAATTAATTAATTTTATTCACCCTCCTCTCTCTTCTCTTATTTCTAAAAATTCATCAATTACATTTGAAAGAATAGAAAATCTTTAAAATTGGGTAAATTAGTACATGTGATGCGTCATAATTGGTATTTGTTTAATCTTTACATTTGATCGTTTTTTTCATTTTTCACGGTGCTCGTTGATTTACATACATGTAAATCTTTAAACTGGTCGTCTACTCAAACGTTAATATTTTACATATACATAAATTTTCAAACCAATAATCCATTTTTTAAATTGATCTGGTATTTACATATATGAAAAAATAACTTCATACTAGTCATTTAGTTTTCAAACTTACCACCCATTTACATATATGTAAAACTTTATCTTATCATTTTTTTTTCAATACATACATGTTCTACATATGTGTGAATCAACTATTTACATATATGCAAGTATTCAACACAAACTTAAAATCATAAACTAAAATTCAAGCTAATTAACACAAACACTTGAATCAAAACATAAAATCATACCCTAAATTTAACCAAACGATCATTGAATTTTTGAGAAAATAGATTATTACATTTGTGTACGTAGAAAAAAAATATATAGGTAACAAAAAATATATATATGCAAAATTAACAAACTATTTATTTCCATATATGTATAGGTAAAAAAGATAACTGATTATATTTGTTTATGTAACGAAATTGGATGCAAAATTAACTCAAATATATAAAATCATTATCAAACCATTATCAAAATATCTTTAACACTTTTTTATGAATATACTATGAAAAAAGGTCAAAGAACCGTCCAAAATCAATGCAAAGTTGAAATTGAGCACTAAAAACAATTAAAACAATTAAAAATTTCACCCAACTAATGGAAGATAATTGTGTAACTTCTTAAATTAACTATATAGCATTAAAGACTCATATTAAATACATATATTAAAAGACCATATTAACCTTGTTGTATTAATTAAAAAATAAATTAAATAAATAATAATCAATGGTTAGGATGAGTTCTCGCAGTTCTCACGATCTTTAGGATTTCTGAAAAGATCCTGGCCCTACTAGCTTATATATATATATATATATATATATATATATATTGAAATTCAAATTAATATGAGTATTAAACTCTAAAAAACCCAAATTTAAAGCTAAACAACGTTAAACAGAAAACCAAGTAAATTGAAATGGTTGAGGAAGAACGTAGGCGATTTTCATGTCTGAAGATGATGCTTGCCTGCATACGGGATGCCTTTGATGGCGGCATCATTTGACCTCCGTTGATAGATCTAGGGTTTCGCAATCAGTAGAAGAATTGAGAGAGACGTAGACGAGGAAAAGGGAAAATTAGGTTTGAAGGGGTTATTTGCTATTTTAAAGGATCCATTTTTTGAACAGGTCAACCAGATCCGTATAGATATCCGCGTCTAAAATAAACAGGTATAAAAGATGATGAGCTTAGAAGCTGCCAAGTGGCAAAATGCAACCTTAAAATCATGTCATGTGGCACATTAGATGTTTGTTTATTAGAATAGATAGATAATTATAATAATAAGTACTTTTATTAAATAGAAAAATTAATTGACATTCGATACAAAGACCGAATTAGGGGTGTAAACGAGCAAAGCCGGCTCGTAAGCTATTAGGGATCGGCTAAAAAAAAGCTCAAATTAAGCCGAGCTTGAATGAACTTTTTGTTTTATATAATTTTTTATTTACATATTCAAATATATAAATATATATTTACATAAAGCATATTATTATATATACTATTATGATAAAAATGGAGGAAATAATATATATTGTGTTGTATATAAAAAGTTTGATTATTAAAAATATAAAAGTAATTATAAAAAATAAAAATTAATAATTTAACAATAAACGAGCCGAGCCTGAACCGAGCTCGAGCCTGATAATTTATTTACAAGCCGACTTGAGCTCGAGCCTTCTAAAACTAAAACGAGTCGAGCTCGAGCCTAAGCGAGCTTAGCCTCGGCTCGGCTCGTTTACACCCCTAGACCAAATACTTAGCGATTTGTCAGAAAGTTGAGAATGAATTTGTATTTTTCAAAGTAAGGAACGAAAAGTGAAATCTTGACAAACTGCAGGGACCATTTGAGTAATTTACTATATCTAATATATCATTCAACCTCACATATTATGTAAACAAATTAGTAAACCGTCCCTAGCTTCGCGACGGGTTTTGCTTTGTGTAATTTCAAACAAATTTGCCAATGAATTAAAGTCAACGAGAAATGAAAGATATAGACTAAATATATAAAGTTATAAAGTTAAGCTTATTTTTCAGCTCTCACTTTAGTTCTTGAATTGCAAAAGAAAGTCTGCTTCTTAAATCTGAACATACAAAAGATCCAAGTCACGATGTATCTTGTTAACCGATAAGAATCACTTACATTGGACGTTAATTTTCAGGTTAAACCAAAGCAACCTAAACATCTTGAATGTTTATTGATTTTCTTTAACCTAAATAAAGAACACCACGGCACAAAATCAAATTAACTTAATATGAATCTCGTAGTTATTATTGAAATAAAATTTTTTACATTACTTAAATCAAATCTCAAAACCAAAAGTATTAATATTTAGGTAAAATTACCCAAATGGCTATTTGATCAAATCTTTTTACGATAATAGTTATTGACCAGCTTCATTTAGAATATAACCATTGTATCTTCATTTGACGAATGCCAATGCATGTGATAGATAGCTTACATGGTTTTTTCGAAAAAAAGTCAATTTATTTTTTTGGTCGGAGATACGCCAACGAGACAACAAGGTTACATATCGCTAGCTCAACTTTTCGCCGGTGATATGCCGGCTATTCCGTATCGCCATTTTTATTATAAAAATAAAAATACGGTTTAAAATTATTAATAAAAACGATCATTTTCTAAATGCATGAAAAAATATATGTTGAAAATATATCTAGTAATTTATATTAATACGATTTATAAACTTTCATTATGAAATTTTATTAATAAAAAATGATTTTTTTTATGAAACCATTAGATTTTTTTCCTACAAAAATTGTTTTTAAGCCTTTATATAATATAAACTGGAACATTTTTGTAAAAGTTGCGGGACAATTTAAAATTTTGTTTTGTTTTCTTAAAGTGGCTAAATTAAAAAAAAGTGATATTCAATGAAGGAAAAATTGGATTTAAATTGGCTATATCTTTTTTGTTTTTTATTTTTGAAACGTGGCTAGAATTTTAAAAAGTTTACATTCAATGAAAATTTTGGGATTTAAATTGGCGATAATTTTGTTTAAATTAGCCATATATTTGCTGAATTGACGATAATTACTTGATTTCTATTAGTTTATCTTATTTAGAAACCATGGGCGATATCTTTGCAAAAACTCAAAAAACACTGGGACAAGTGAAGAGACCGTTATAATACCACGATATTTAACACAAGATTAGTGTTATAACCTTAAAAACTTAAACATAATTGTAAGAGTAAGAAGATGAGAAATGTATATCTTATGAAAGTGTATACAAGAGGTGCATTTTCTCCTCTACATTGAGGTGGTATTTATACTACAAAAATCAATCATTTTGGTAGACAAGGTAAACTATTTTGGTAGATAAGTAGCATAGTAAACTTATCTACAAGTTTGACAAAGAGTTCATCCACTTGCTATGGTAATAATTCATAATACTCCCTCTTGGATGACATTTTTCAAAGTTCAAGAGTTTAAGTACTGCCTCATTAAAAACCTTGCTAAAGATAAACCAAGTGGGAAAAACCTTAGCTAAGAAAAAAGAGTGCAGCTTATAACTCCCCCTCAATTTGTCTTCTGTAGATCGTCACATTGTGTGCACGTGCCGCATGCCAATATCATAAACATGTTTTCTGAAAGTTGTTTTAGGAAGTGCCTTTGTGAAAAGATCAGCTGAATTGTTGCTAGATTGAACGTATCTCATTTCAACTTGTTTATCTTTAATAAGATCTTGAATGTATGAAAAGAATCTTGGTGATATATGTTTTGTTCTGTCACTTTTGATATACTCTTCTTTCATTTGTGAGACACAAACTGCATTATCTTCATAGATTGGTGTTGCATTTTCATCTTTCTCCAATCCACAAGAAGTTGATATGAGTTGTGTCATAGATCTTAACCATACACATTCTCTTGAAGCTTCATGTAGTGCAATGACTTCAGCATAATTTGAGGATGTCGCAACAAGTGTTTGTTTCTGAGAATGCCATGAAATCTCAGTTCCTCTATTGTTAAATATGTATCCAGTTTGAGATTTTGCTTTATAGGGATCAGATAAATAACCTGCATCTACATAACCAACCAACCCTTCTTTTGAATTATTAGGATAAAACAAGCCTAAATCAATAGTACCTTGAAGATATCGAAAAATATGTTTAATCCCATTCCAGTGCCTTTTAGTAGGAGCTGAACTAAATCTTGCTAACAAATTAACTACAAAAGAAATGTCAGGTCTCGTACAGTTAGTAAGATACATAAGAGCTCCAATTGCACTGAGATATGGTATCTCTGGACCAAGAACCTCTTCATTATCTTCACAAGGACGGAATGGATCATTATCAACATTGAGTGACCTAACAACCATCAGTGTGCTTAAAGGATTTGCTTTGTCCATATTGAAACGCTTTAAAAGTTTCTCAGTATAAGTTAACTGATGTACAAGTATTCCATTATGCATATGGTCAATCTGCAAACCAAGGCAATATTTGGTTTTTCCAAGGTCTTTCATTATAAATTCTTTCTTTAAAAGAGCAATTGCTTCATTAATTTCCTTTTGTGTTCAAATTATATTTAGATCATCAACATACACAACTATGATCACATATCCTGATGTTGTCTTCTTAATGAAGACACATGAACAAATAAGGTTACTTGTGTATCCTTTACTTGTTAAATAATCACTCAAACGATTGTACTACATCCTTCCAGATTGTTTGAGTCCATACAAGGATCTTTGTAATTTGATGGAATACATTTCCTTAGGCTTTGAGCTTAATGCTTTGAGGTGTAACGCCCGGATGTTTTCTTTGAAGCCGACGAAAGACGAAAAAAGAAATAAAGTCCAAAGTCGGGCCAACGTGAGAAAATTGGGTGAGTGGAGATATTTGAAGGGAGAGGGCAGCCCTTACCCTCTCCCCACACCCATATTTTCAGCCAAGAGAAGAGAGGAGAAGAAGAAAGGGAGAAAAGAGAGAAAAAGGGTTGGTTCGGGTGGATTCGAGCGTGAAAATCGTCGTGTAGTGGGTCAAATCGAAGCTCTTCTTGTTGGTGTAGTTTGTGTGAGTTCTAGGACACCTCTTTTACACGTTTTTGAATGATTTTAGGGCTGGAACACATCTGAACCCCGCTTTATATGTGTGTGTGTTTGACCCATTTGTATGTGTTTGAGTGTGATGCGTTTGGAGTTTGTTTCCGGGCTTGTGTGTGTGCTTGAATGGTGTTTTGGTATGCATTCCTAAGGTTTAGGAAGGTTGATTTGGGCTTAGAATGGGTTTGGATGAGCTTGGAGGTTGAAAATGGCAGATTGGGTTCGGGATGCACTGCATTCTGCATCAGCTAGGGCTAGGCGACCGAATGAAGGCCATACGGCCGAATGGGGTGCGATTGAGGTTCAGTCGCATGATTGAGGTTCAGTCGCATGATTGAGGTTCATTCGCACGATTGGGGGCCCAGTCGCATGGGGAGTCATGCGACTGAGAGCCCATTCGCATAAGTGCTCATCCGCATTGGTGTCCAACCACATGAGGTCCATTCGCACGATTGGGGTGTTCATCCGCATTGGTGTTCATCCGCATTGGTCTATTCGCATGATGTTCAGTCGCCTGGAGGCCATGCGACTGAAGGGTGCTCATATGCCCAAATAGGGTTGGTGTACCCTAGGGAAAACGTAGTTTAATTCTGACTTTCAGGGGAAAGTGCAGATGTAAGTTTTGATGTGGAAGTTCCTGTAAGTTCAAGTAAGATGATAGTTGGGGTCTTAGAGGGTATGTCGGGCATGACGACGTTGCATGTTATGCATGATGTATGTTATGTATGTATGATGATACCCTGTATGATGATGCTATCGTGTAATGTTCCTTATTATGATGTATGTTTATCTTTCCCGTGGCTTTACGTGTTATGTTAATGAATGAAACGAAAGTATTATGTAGTGTAAAGTGGAAGATAATGAAAGGGGAACATGATGAATGAACGCATGCATTAATGAATGAACGAATGAAAGTAAGAAAGGCTTGCAAGAAAATGTATGAAGGTTCACACCCAATGAAGGGTGTTAGCTCAACTGTGTGCGGGTTAGCTACCCCAGAAGGATGCACACTGGGGTCCAATCCTTGTGATTGACCATATGTATGAGATCCTTGCCGCTTGCCTAGGTACTGGAGTCAGCTTCATGCACGATGTTCGAGGTCTATGAATGATCTCAGGCCCAGTAACCAGCTTCGTGCACAATGTTCGGGGTATAGCACATGACGTTGATCCGGAATGAAAGAGAAAAGATAAGTGGTGAATGTACTTGTCCTAGGTACTGGAGTCAGCTTCGTGTATAATGTTCGAGGTCTATGAAAGACCTCAGGCCTAGTAACCAGCTTTGTGCACAATGTTCGGGGTAATGTACATGTCATCGAACGAAATGAACATACAAAGGAAAGAATGTATGAATTAAACGTTAACAAAATGTCATAATAAAGAACGAACGAGATCCTTATCATTCGACCTCAGTAATCGTGACTGTGTGCCATGAGGAGGGTAAAGCTTGACGGGATCTAGATGGGAAATGAATGATATTGATGTACGTTGAATGAACGAAAGTTAACGAACATAAAGAAAGATAATAATGATATTATCTATGTGTACGTATGATGTGTGATCATGTACGAAAGTATAGTATGATTTGAAAGAAAGTAAAGAACGGTTTTAACGAAAGTAAAGTATTTTATTTATAAAACTAGAACTCACTCAGCAACGCTGACTTTGATGTGTTTCTAGTTGGCAGGTAATGTTGCTGAGGATGGCACGGGGCGGCTACTCAGCTTTTTTGGATGGTATCCACTCATATAATGCTTTTGTGATGTAATGCAACCATGTATTTTGTAACCGATTAGCGATGTATTATTTTGCGAAAGCATTTATAATGAAATGAAGTGTCATTTTTGAATGTTTCCGCTGCAATGTTTTCTTAAGATAAATGAGAATGTATGTTTTATGTGCGATGATCGACCAGCTGCAAGCGTCTCGGGAACGGGGCCTTACAAGTTGGTATCAGAGCCAAAGTTTAAGTGAAAAGGGTAAATTTTCAAATAAACCTTAACTTAAACTGAGAATGGGACGGAAAAGGAAGGGATGCCAGTCTGAGTTGCTGCGTGCCATCAGGTATTTTCTTAATGTTAACCGGTATTACGTGCGCATGTTATGTGGTTTATGTGTTGCTGGTAGATTTAAATACTGATGTAGTCAGGACAGGTAATGCTTGGGGTATGAAGAGTAAAGTAAGTGGCTAATCACAACTGGCCACTGTAACTAGGGACTTACTATACTTGACATAAACTGAGCTATTCCCTTGAATGATAGTGTTAGTGTTTGAATCTTTCAGTGTGTGTTTGACGATGGCCGGTGGTAGATCATCTAAAGCCTCGCGGGGTGGACTTGGTGCTTTATCGCGGCCCAAAAGAGGCAGACCTAGAGTTGAAAAGGTGGTTCCTGAAGGACCCGAGACCCCACATCCGGAGGGTGGGGATGAGAGTGCAAACTTGAGGGCCTCGGTGAAAGAGGCGGTGGTTGAAGAAGTGCATTGGGTCATGCAGACAATCTTACCGTCTGTGGTGACCGAAGTGATTAAGGCAGTACGGGAAGGGGAAAGACAAGAGAGGAACCGGTCCTCGGGAGGTCGGGAGCAACCGGAGACTGAGACGATTCCCTCCGATGATGATGAGGAGGAGGAAGAGCTTGTGCAGGAGCCGACATGAGGCTGTAACTATGGAGTATTTCAAAGGTGTAAGCCCCATACCTTTGATGGAAATGGCATTGCTGCTGCTCACCGATGGGTGAGGGAAATGGAAGCTGTTCTGAATATCAGCGAGTGCCGAGAAGACCAGAAGGTGAAATTTGCTGCCCATTCTTTTGTGGACTCGGCTTTATGCTGGTGGGATAACATACTCCAAGTCGAGGGTAGTCGGGCGATTGGGAGAATGAGATGGTCGGAGCTAAAGAAGTTAGTTATTAAGGAGTTCTATGCTCATCGGGAGATGGACAAGGTTGAGAGGGAGTTCCTGCAACTGGAGGCGGGAACCATGACACATCAGCAGTACACCACGAAGTTCAACGAGATTGCACGTCTTGTGCCGGATGAGGTGACGCCTCTGTCATGGAAGATTAAGAGGTATATTCAGGGTTTACCAGCAGATATTCGCGGGCACATGATCGCTGCCCGACCGAGCACATTAAGGTCGGTGGTGGACTTGGCAGGGAGGTTATATGATGAGAGGGCTGTAGTGGTGGTGGCTGAAGGTAGTAGGAAGGGTGGTGGTGATCGAAACTGGTGTGGGAAGAGGTTTGGTCAGGGTGATGCCTCGACGGGTAACAAGAAGGCATGGGTGGATGATCGTCGTGTAGTCACACCGGGTGCGGGATCGACAAAGTGTGGCAAATGTGGGAAGGAGCACAATGGTGAGTGTAGATGGGGACTGAATGTGTGCTTCAAATGTGGGAAGCCAGGTCATATGGCACGGGAGTGCAAAACGGGGAGATGTTTTAATTGTGGCGGGGAGGGCCACATGAGCAAAGACTGTAAGAAGCCAAGGGCCGAGGGTTCCGGGGTGAAGAAGACGGGGAGTGAAGAACCGAGGGCGAGCGCCAGGGCTTTCACGGTGACACAGGAGGAGGCTAGGACGGACCCTGATGTGGTGTCAGGTACGTTTCTAGTGAACCAAACTTTAACTTCTGTGTTGTTCGATTCTGGTGCAAGTAAAAGTTTTATTTCTGCTGCTTTCTGTACTAAGCTGCCGGTTAGTAGTAGACGTGTTGATGCGCCCTTTGATGTTGATACGCCCTTTGATGTAGAAACTGCCATAGGTAAGTCTACCAGGATTTCTGAGGTGATAGAGGACTGTGATGTGGAACTAGAAGGTCATAAGTTTTCTGTTAGACCGTTCGTGATGGCCTTAGGTGGTTTCGATTTGGTTCTTCAGATGGATTGGTTAGCGGACTTCGAGGCGAACATTGTGTGTCGCAAGAAGATGATTTGTTTGCCAACACCCGACGGTAGTTCGGTGATGGTTTATGGTGATCCGGTTACTACGATTCCAAAAGTGATCTCAATGGAGGTGGCGGGAAAGTGTATGAGGCGTGGATGTAGCGTCTACTTGGCTTATGTGAAGGATGTGGATACGTTAACACCACAACTATCCGATGTTCTGGTTGTGTGTAACTTTCCAGACGTGTTCCCAGAAGACTTACCTGGAGTGCTACCTGACTGAGAGATCGAGTTTCAGATTGATCTGATACCGGGTGCCCAACCTGTTGACAAGGCACCGTATCGTTTGGCTCCGACTGAGATGAGAGAGTTGATGGAGAAATTGCAATAGCTGCTTGATAAGGGGTTCATTAGACCGAGTATCTCTTCTTGGGGTGCTCTGGTTTTATTTGTAAAGAAGAAAGATGGTAGTATGAGGATGTGTATAGACTATCGTGAGCTGAACAAGTTGACGGTAAAGAACCGATACCCCTTACCGAGAATAGATGATTTGTTCGATCAGCTTCAAGGTGCCATTTGGTTTTCAAGGATCGACCTTTGATCTGGCTACCATCAATTGAAAGTGAAGGAGCAAGACATTTCTAAAACAGCTTTTCACACGCGCTACGTTCACTACGAGTTTCTTGTCATGTCTTTTGGTTTGACCAATGTGCCAGCTGCTTTTATGGACTTGATGAGCCGAGTGTGTCGGCCGATGTTGGATAGATCAGTGATTGTGTTTATTGATAATATCCTGATTTATTTGAAGAGCGAGATAGAGCATGTCGGTCACATTCGAGAGGTGTTGGAGACGTTGAGAAGGGAGAAGTTGTATGCCAAGTTCTCCAAATGCGCGTTTTGGTTGCGCGATGTTCAACTCTTGGGTCACGTGGTGAATCCGGAGGGGATTATGGTGGATCCGGCAAAGGTGGAAGCGGTGATGCAATGGAAGTCTCCAAAGACGCCATCTGAGATTCGCAGTTTCTTGGGTTTGGCGGGCTACTATTGAAGGTTTATTTAAGATTTCTCTAAGATCGCTTCTCCACTAACCATGTTGACCCGGAAAGATGTAAAGTTTGTGTGGGGTCAAGCTCAGGAGAAGGCATTTGAGGAATTGAAGGTGATGTTGACTCAAGCTCCTGTATTGTCATTACCCAATGGAAGTGAGGATCTGGTGGTTTATTCTGATGCTTTCTACTCGGGGTTGGGGTGTGTGTTAATGCAGAGAGGAAAAGTTATAGCCTACGCATCCCGACAATTGAAGGTTCATGAGGTTAACTATCTTACTCATGACTTGGAGCTAGTAGCTGTGGTCTTTGCACTAAAGATTTGGAGGCACTATCTCTATGGGACGAAGTGCACCATTTTCACTGACCACAAGAGCTTGAAGTACTTCTTCGAGCAGAAGGACTTGAACATGAGGTAGAGAAGATGGTTGGAGCTCATAAAGGATTATGATTGTGAGATCCATTATCATCCAAGCAAAGCCAACGTGGTGGCGGATGCCCTTAGCTGAAAGGAAAGACCCGAGCCGATTCGGGTGACGGCGTACCAGCTGATCATGACCTATGATGTGATGAAGCAAGTCAAAGAGTTTCAAGATGAGGCCTTAAAATAAGATCGTCTTAATTCTGAAAGGATGAGAGGTCTGGTTGCGGAATTGGGTGAAAACACACTCGGTGTTAAAACCCGATTCGGGCGGATGTGGATTCCTCGTTTTGGGGATCTACGCGTGAAGATTATGGATGAAGCTCATAAGACTCGATACTCTATTCATCCCGATCTTACAAAGATGAACCAAGACATGAAGAAAGATTATTGGTGGCTGGGTATGAAGCGTGACGTAGTGGAGTATGTGAGTAAGTGCCTTACTTGCTTGCAAGTGAAGGCCGAGCGTCAAAAGCCGTATGGGAAGATCCAACCTTTGGATATACCGGAATGGAAGTGGGAGCACATCACCATGGATTTCATTACGAAACTGCCACGTACAACGAAAGGGTATGATGCTATATTGGTGATTGTTGACCGCTTGATGAAGAGTGCTCACTTCCTACCGATCCGCGAGACATATTCATCTGAGAGGTTGGCTGATCTGTTCATAAAGGAAATTGTAACTTGTCATGGTGTGCCGGTGTCTATTGTTTCTGATCGTGACACCCGGTTTACATCCAAATTCTGGAAGAAATTCCACGACGCCATGGGGACAAGGTTACATATTAGCACGGCTTATCATCCCCAAACTGATGGTCAGTCAGAAAGGACCATTCAGACATTGGAGGACATGCTTCGGGCATGTGTGATTGATTTTGGGGGAAGTTGGGATGACCACCTACCGTTAGCTGAATTCTCATATAACAACAGCTATCATGCCAGCATTGGTATGCCATCTTATAAGATGCTATACGGTAGGAAATGCAGAACACCCGTTTGTTGGGGTGATATTGGTCATAAAGAGTTAGGGAGCGTCAAGGTGATCGAGGCTACAACTAAAAAGCTCAAAAGGATCAAAGCCTTCATGAAGGCAGCCAAAGATAGACAGAAGTCGTATGCTGATAAACAACGCAGACCGATTGAGTTCCAGGTGGGTGACCGGGTTATGTTGAAGGTCTCACCTTGGAAGGGTATCATTCATTTTCAAAATCGGGGAAGTTGAGCCCGAGGTACATAGGCCCTTTCCGAATTGTTACTCGAGTAGGAGAGGTGGCCTATAGATTGGAGTTACCAGATGAGTTAAGTGGAATTCACCCAACATTCCACGTATCTCATCTAAGGAAGTGCTTGGCAGATGAAGATATGATTGTTGCACTGGAGGATATCGAAGTAGATGAACGACTCAATTATGTGGAGCCACCAGTGGCAATCATCGATCGAAAAGAGAAGAGGCTGAGAAATAAAGTGGTTCCTCTTGTGCGTATACAGTAGAAGCACAGGAAGGGATCCGAGTCAACGTGGGAGACCGAAGAAGAAATAAGACATCATTACCCATGTTTATTTGAGGAATGACAGGTTTTGGGGATGAAACCTATATAGGGGGGTGGGCTTGTAACACCCGGATGTTTTCTTTGAAGCCGACGAAAGAAGAATGTAAGGCCCCGTTCCCGGGAAACCTCACAGTTGGTTAACCATAGCATAAAGTCAGTTTAATAACAAAACATTGCAGCGGAAAATAATTAAACATTCATTTAAACTTAAAAACCCCATTGTACTCATACATTTGTCCTTTAAATGTAAACAAAACATATTCCTTGTTCATTAATTACAATAAAGACTTCATTAACAGGAATGCCATCCATATCTCCCCAAGTAGCTTCGTGGTGCCATCCTCAGCATCAGCGCTTACCTGTCCACTATTATGCATAAAAAGTCAGCTACGCTGAGTGAGTTCTAGTTTTATATAAATAAGAAAATATAAGCTTTTATCCTCCCTATAATGAACACGCATGCATCATACTTCAAAACATTACTTGCATCATATTAAACACGTTCATTATCTTCATTTCTTTCATTTCATTTCACTTCATCATAAGCGAGATTGCATAAAGCAAGATCTCCATGTTGATTGACAACGAATGTCAATCCCCGTCGGTACACGTTATCCATGGTCGCTACCCCCGACGGTTGATCGATCCCCGTCGGTACACATCTTCATGGTAGCTTCCCCCGACAGTTGATCCACACTGCTAGGCACATAGCCCGCTCATGAATACGGATCCATCATCGTACATCAGACTCACATAAGTGAAGTCTATCATAGTGCTTGCAAGACTTTTCATCATCATATGGGCCCAGGGGTAACATTCATTAAGTTCCACTTTTTATTAATATTATCTTTCACTTTATATATAATACGTAACTTATCAAGTACACAACATACCAAGTACTAGTCATCATAACACGTAACCGACCCTCCGCGTGACAGCGGAGGTTCAGGGGCGGCAGCCCCTGACAGCGGGGTTCTAGGGGCAGCAGCCCCTAGTGGGGTCCAAGGGGCAACGCCCCTGGCTGGGGCCGGGCTGCCAGGTCAGCGCGCCCGAGAATTATTTTGAGCTATTTAAGTGTCACATTTTACTTTAGGAAAAATGTATTTTCTTGTTAAAACACCTTGAAATCCTTATCTTGAAAACCTTATGTTTACTATGCATAATAGCCCCAAAAACATGGAAAAACGTTTAAATAAGGGGATCTAGAACTCACCTGAACTTAGCAAATAGCTTAATTCCTAAGTTACTTAAGCTATGGTCCAATGCTCTAGCTGCACGAAAGTTAATACACAACAACATCATTTCTTCATAATTTCGCCCATAGTTTCGCTGGCAGTCTCGCTGCCAGTTTCGCTGGCAGTTTCGCTGCCAGTTTCGCTGGGCAGCATTTCTGCCAGTTTCGCTGGACAAATTCGCTGCCTTGAGCGCCCAACTTTCGTTGGAATTTCCTAGTTTCGCAACGTCTAAGGGCCTATAGTTTCGCCCGAACGAAACTGTAGTTTCGCCCAAGCGAATCTGTAATTTCGCTGGAAATGTTCTTAGTTTCGCTGGTTGAATGCTTAAATTCGCTGGATCGCGACCCAGTTTCGCTGGATGAACAAAAACTCAGATCCAGCCCGTTTTTAACCCAAAATCTTAACTTTTTACGTCCAAATCCTTAGTTTACCTTCCACGAAGCCAAATCTAAGCTTTTTACACGTTTTCATACGTAAAAATTCGACCTTTATGTGTTTCTTTAAACTTTTCAAAACCCCAAAACCCTAGAATCCGGGTTTGATCTACAGAAGGTCTTAGAGGTCGATTCTTACCTTGTTTTGTTGCTATTCCCTTGGTTCTTGATGCTCCAACACCCAGCTCTTCAATCCTTCAACCTTCCAAGCTCAAATCTTGAGTTTTTCCCACTTTCTCTCTCTACTTTCTCTCTCTACGAAATTTTTGTTGCTAGGGTTGAAATGAGAAGATGGTGGCTGCATTTGGGTAGGTTAAGGCTGATCATGGGCCTCAATTACTCAAGTTCTTGTCCATAAACCCAAGTTAGCCCATAATCCTTTCTTTTTCTATTAAATACCCATTAGTTAAGCCCACTTATCCTTAATGACTCGTTTTGACTTTTCGGGGTGTTACAAGTCTCCCCCACTTATTTAGGTTTCGTCCCCGAAACCTGTCAGTCCTCAAACAATTGAGGATAAAATCTCCTCATCTCTTCCTCGGCCTCCCACGTAGATTCTGATCCCTTTCTGTGCCTCCACTGTACTCGTACAAGCGGAACCACTTTATTACGTAAACGCTTCTCTTTCCGATCCAGGATGGCCACCGGCTGCTCTACGTAATTCAATCGCTCGTCGACCTCAATGTCCTCTAATGGTACAAATGCATCATCGTCTGCTAAACATTTCCTAAGGTGAGATACGTGGAACGTAGGGTGAATTCCACTCAACTCATCAGGTAATTCTAGTCTGTAGGCCACTTCCCCTACCCTTGCGACGATGCGGAAAGGTCCTATGAATCTCGGGCTTAACTTTCCTCTTTTTCGAAACCTAATGATCCCTTTCCATGGCGATACCTTGAGCATAACCTTGTCACCAACCTCAAACTCTATCGGTCTACGCCTCTTATCAGCATAAGACTTCTGGCGATCTTTTGCAGCTTTCATGAATGCCTTAATCTTATCTAACTTCTCCGTTGTGACCTCAATCACTTCAAGGCTCCCCAGTTCCTTTTGCCTTATGTCACCCCAACACACGGGCGTTCTGCACTTCCTACCATACAACATTTCGTAAGGGGGCATACCAATGCTGGCATGGTAACTATTATTATATGAGAATTCCGCCAACGGCAAGTGCTCATCCCAACTTCCTCCAAAGTCGATTACACATGCTCGTAGCATGTCTTCTAACGTTTGAATCGTTCTTTCTGACTGACCATCCGTTTGGGGGTGGTAAGCCGTACTAATATGCAGTCTAGTCCCCATTGAGTCGTGAAACCTCTTCCAAAACTTGGACGTAAATCGCGTGTCCCTATTCGAAACGATAGACACTGGCACGCCGTGACGAGCCATGATCTACTTGATGAATAGATCTGCCAACTTCTCAGAGGTAAACGTCTCACGAATTAGTAGGAAATGGGCGCGCTTTGTTAAACGGTCAACAACCACCCAGATCGCGTCGCTTCCTCTCGCCGTGCGAGGTAGCTTCGTGATAAAGTCCATTGTGATGCGTTCCCATTTCCATTCGGGGATGTCCAAAGGCCGGATCTTTCGATATGGCTTTTGGTGCTCTGCCTTCACTTGCAGACAAGTCAAGCACTTGCTCACATACTTAGCCACATCTCGCTTCATTCTCGGCCACCAGAAATCTTTCTTCAGATCCTGATACATTTTGGTGGCGCCGGGGTGAATGGAATATCGTGTTTTATGAGCCTCGTCCATGATCTTCTCCCTCAGATCCCCGTAGAGAGGGATCCACATCCTCCCAGATCAAGTTCTAACACCCAGGGTGTTTTCCCCTAAATCTAAAACTTGTCCTTTCATTCTTTCAGAGTTGACTCTGTCATCTCTTAATGCCTCATCCTGGAATGCCCTCACTTGTTTCATAACATCAGGCGTCATGATTATCTGGCAAGCCCTCACCCGAATTGGTTCGGGTCGTCCTTTTCGGCTAAGGGCGTTAGCAGCCACATTAGCCTTGCCTGGATGATAATGAATTTCGCAGTCATAGTCCTTGATCAGTTCCAACCACCTCCTCTACCTTATATTGAGTTCTTTCTGTTCAAAGAAATGCTTCAGACTCTTATGATCAGTGAAGATGGTGCATTTCACCCCATACAGGTAGTACCTCCAAATCTTCAATGCAAACACCACCGCTGCCAACTCCAAATCATGTGTAGGATAATTGGCCTCGTGGGCTTTTAGTTGTCTAGAAGCATAGGCTATCACCTTCCCTCGTTGCATCAACACGCAACCCAATCCTGCATATGAGGCATCCGAGTAGACTACAAGGTCCTCGTTCCCCTCAGGTAGCGTCAGGACAGGGGCTTGCGTTAACCTCATTTTTAGTTCTAGGAAGGCGTTCTCCTGATCAGGACCCCATTCATACTTCACGTCCTTCCGGGTCAGCTTAGTCAAAGGAGAAGCTATCTTAGAGAAATCCTGGATAAACCTCCTATAGTAACCTGCCAGACCTAAGAAACTGCGAATCTCGGTTGGCGTCTTTGGAGATTCCCATTGCATTACTGCTTTAACCTTCCCAGGATCCACCCTGATCCCCCAGGGATTAACCACATGACCCAGAAACTGTACTTCTCGAAGCCAAAATGCACATTTGGAGAACATAGCATATAACTTCTCACTTCTGAGTGCCTCCAATACTTCTCGAATATGATCGGCATGTTCTTCTCACTCTTTGAGTAGATCAAAATGTCATCGATGAACACTATTACTGATCTATCCAACATAGACCGACATACCCGATTCATAAGGTCCATAAAAGCAGCTGGCGCGTTAGTTAAACCAAAGGACATGACGAGAAATTCGTAATGTCCATATCGCGTCCGGAACGCTGTTTTAGGGATATCTTGTTCTTTCACCTTCAGTTGGTGGTAACCAGACCGCAAATCTATCCTTGAAAACCAGCTGGCACCCTGAAGTTGATCGAACAAGTCGTCGATCCTTGGTAGCGGGTATCGATTCCTTACGATCAGCTTATTAAGCTCGCGATAGTCAATGCACATCCGCATGCTACCATCTTTCTTCTTGACGAATAAAACTTGAGCACCCCATGGAGAGATACTCGGTCGGATGAAACCCTTATCCAATAAATCTTGCAACTGGTCCTTTAATTCTTCCATCTCCGAAGGATCCAATCGATATGGTGCTTTAGCGACGGGTTGTGCTCCCGGTAACAAATCAATCTGGAATTCGATTTCGCGGTCCAGCGGCACACCAGTCAGGTCTTCAGAAAAGACGTCAAAAAACTCACGCACTACCGGCACGTCTGATAATTGTGGCTCTAGCGCGTCCACATCTTTTACGTAGGCCAAGTAAGCGCTACGCCCACGTCTCATGTACTTTTCAGTTGTGATCATCGACACGACCTTCGGCACACAACACACCTTATCCCCACGAACCGTAACGGAACTACCCACGGGCGCTGTTAGACAAACTATTTTCTTGCTACATACTATATTGGCTTCATATCTAGCTAACCAATCCATGCCTAACACCACATCAAAACCTCCTAAGGCCATAACATGCAACCTAGCAGGGAACATACAACTTTCTAACTCAATCAGGCAATCCTCAATCACTTCAGTTATCTTAGTGGATTTACCAATGGCTGTTTCTACATAGAAAGGCTCGTCTAACTTTCTACTCTTATCATGCAACGAACGACAAAAGGCAGTAGACACAAAACTCCAACTGGGCAACTTAACGTAGAAAACAACAGAACAAAACTCTTTCTAGCCCTGGAATTAAACAACACGGAAGACAGAATTTTTTTTATTTACTATATACATGCCTGTCACAATATCGGGACCCGTCCTAACCTGATCCGGCCTTATTGCGAAGGCCCTGCGCCCTCTGCCCTTGCCTTCTTGTAATCCCTGCTTTTGTGACCCCTTCCATTGCAGTTGTAGCACCGTATCACTCCACACTCTCTGGCCACGTGACCTTGCTCCCCGCATCGGTAACAGACATTGGTTCCCAATCTACATTCCCCGAGGTGTCCTCTGGCACACTTACCACACTTCTTAGTCCTCGTACCAGACGAAACTGCACGCCGGCCCTCCGTCCTTGCAACCTTTGTGTTGAGGGTGACACTGTCGCGTCCAACCCGCTTTCCATGCCAGTTCTTGCCATCGCTATTCTTCGTGTTTTCTTCAATAGCAGTCGTCTCCTTCGCCGCCTTAATTACCTCAGTTATAATGGATGGCAGAATCGCCTGTAGGGCCTGTTGGACTCCCTCAACAACAGCTTCTTTCATGGTGATCCTCAAACTAGTGCCATCATCGCTGCCTTCCACATGAGGGGCTTCGGGCTCTTCGAGTGCCATTTCAGCCGCCCTAGCCATGCTTCTTGTGATACGTGGTTCGGCACCACGTTCACCACAACCCCTATCTGGCAAAACCTTAGAAGATCTACCGCTAGCCATCCTCTATCCCACACTGAAAGATTCAAATACCAACGCGGTCATTCAAGGAATAGCTCAGTTTATGTCAAGTACAGTAAGTCTCTAATTACAGTGGCCAGTTATGATTAGCCACTTACTTTACTCTTCGTACCCCGAGCATTACCTGTCCTGACTACATTAGCATCTAAATCTAACAGTAACACATAAACACATAACATGCGCACATAATACCAGTTAACTTTAAGAAAATACCTGATGGCACGTAGCTACTCAGATTGGCATTCCTTCCCTTTCCGTCCCATTTTCTGTTTAAGTAAAGGTTTATTTTGAAAAATTACCCATTTCACTTAAACTTTGGCTCTGATACCAACTTGTAAGGCCCCGTTCCCGGGAAACCTCACAGTTGGTTAACCATAGCATAAAGTCAGTTTAATAACAAAACATTGCAGCGGAAAATAATTAAACATTCATTTAAACTTAAAAACCCCATTGTACTCATACATTTGTCCTTTAAATGTAAACAAAACATATTCCTTGTTCATTAATTACAATAAAGACTTCATTAACAGGAATGCCATCCATATGTCCCCAAGTAGCTTCGTGGTGCCATCCTCAGCATCAGCGCTTACCTGTCCACTATTATGCATAAAAAGTCAGCTACGCTGAGTGAGTTCTAGTTTTATATAAATAAGAAAATATAAGCTTTTATCCTCCCTATAATGAACACGCATACATCATACTTCAAAACATTACTTGCATCATATTAAACACGTTCATTATCTTCATTTCTTTCATTTCATTTCACTTCATCATAAGCGAGATTGCATAAAGCAAGATCTCCATGTTGATTGACAACGAATGTCAATCCCCGTCGGTACACGTTATCCATGGTCGCTACCCCCGACGGTTGATCGATCCCCGTCGGTACACATCTTCATGGTAGCTTCCCCCGACAGTTGATCCACACTGCTAGGCACATAGCCCGCTCATGAATACGGATCCATCGTCGTACATCAGACTCACATAAAGTGAAGTCTATCATAGTGCTTGCAAAACTTTTCATCATCATATGGGCCCGGGGGTAACATTTATTAAGTTCCACTTTTATTAATATTATCTTTCACTTTATATATAATACGTAACTTATCAAGTACACAACATACCAAGTACTAGTCATCATAACACGTAACCGACCCTCCGCGTGACAGCGGAGGTTCGGTGGCGGCAGCCCCTGACAGCGGGGTTCTAGGGGCAGCAGCCCCTAGTGGGGTCCAAGGGGCAACGCCCCTGGCTGGGGCCGGGCTGCCAGGTCAGCGCGCCCGAAAATTATTTTGAGCTATTTAAGTGTCACATTTTACTTTAGGAAAAATATATTTTCTTGTTAAAACACCTTGAAATCCTAATCTTGAAAACCTTATGTTTACTATGCATAATAGCCCCAAAAACATAGAAAAACGTTTAAATAAGGGGATCTAGAACTCACCTGAACTTAGCAAATAGCTTAATTCCTAAGTTACTTAAGCTATGGTCCGAATGCTCTAGCTGCACGAAAGTTAATACACAACAACATCATTTTCTTCATAATTTCGCCCATAGTTTCGCTGGCAGTCTCGCTGCCAGTTTCGCTGGCAGTTTCGCTGCCAGTTTCGCTGGGCAGCATTTCTACCAGTTTCGCTGGACAAATTCGCTGCCTTGAGCGCCTAACTTTCGTTGGAATTTCCTAGTTTCGCAACGTCTAAGGGCCTATAGTTTCGCCCGAACGAAACTGTAGTTTCGCCCAACCGAATCTGTAATTTCGCTGGAAATGTTCTTAGTTTCGCTGGTTGAATGCTTAAATTCGCTGGATCGCGACCCAGTTTCGCTGGATGAACAAAAACTCAGATCCAGCCCGTTTTTAACCCAAAATCTTAACTTTTTACGTCCAAATCCTTAGTTTACCTTCCATGAAGCCAAATCTAAGCTTTTTACACGTTTTCATACGTAAAAATTCGACCTTTATGTGTTTCTTTAAACTTTTCAAAACCCCAAGACCCTAGAATCCGGGTTTGATCTACAGAAGGTCTTAGAGGTCGATTCTTACCTTGTTTTGTTGCTATTCCCTTGGTTCTTGATGATCCAACACCCAGCTCTTCAATCCTTCAACCTTTCAAGCTCAAATCTTGAGTTTTTCCCACTTTCTCTCTCTACTTTCTCTCTCTATAAAATTTTTGTTGCTAGGGTTGAAATGAGAAGATGGTGGCTGCATTTGGGTAGGTTAAGGCTGATCATGGGCCTCAATTACTCAAGTTCTTGTCCATAAACCCAAGTTAGCCCATAATCCTTTCTTTTTCTATTAAATACCCATTAGTTAAGCCCACTTATCCTTAATGACTCGTTTTGACTTTTCGGGGTGTTACAAAGAAAAAAGAAATAAAGTCCAAAGTCGGGGGACCAAACCCGCCAACATGAGAAAGTTGGGTGAGTGGAGATATTTGAAGGGAGAGGGCAGCCTTTACCCTATCCCCACACCCATATTTTCAGCCAAGAGAAGAGAGGAGAAGAAGAAAGGGAGAAAAGAGAGAAAAAGGGTTGGTTCGAGTGGATTCGAGCGCGAAAATCGTCATGTAGCTGGTCAAATCGAAGCTCTTCTTCTTGGTGTAGTTTTTGTGAGTTCTAAGACCCCTCTTTTACACGTTTTTGAATGATTTTGGGGCTGGAACACATCTGAAACCCGTTTTATGTGTGTGTGTTTGACCCATTTGTATGTGTTTGCGTGTGATGCGTTTGTAGTTTGTTTCCGGGCTTGTGTGTGTGCTTGAATGGTATTGTGGTATGCATTCCTAAGGTTTAGGATGTTTAATTTGGGCTTAGAATGGGTTTGGATGAGCTTGGAGGTCGAAAATAGCAGATTGGGTTCGGGATGCACTACATTCTGCATCAGCTTGGGCTAGGCGATCGAATGAAGGAATACGGTCGAATGGGGTGCGATTGAGGTTTAGTCGCATGATTGAGGTTCATTTGCACGATTGGGGGCCCAGTCGCATGGGGAGTCATGCGACTGAGAGCCCATTCGATAAGTGCTCATCCGCATTGGTGTCCAACCGCATGAGGTCCATTCCCACGATTAGGGTGTTCCTCCGCATTGGTGTTCATCCGCATTGATCCATTCGCATGATGTTCAGTCGCTTGGAGGCCATGTGACTGAAGTGTGCTCATATGCCCAAATAGGGCTGGTGTACCCGAGGGAAAGCGTAGTTTAATTTCTGATTTTCGGGAGAAAGTGCAGATGTAAGTTTTGACGTGGAAGTCCCCGTAAGTTCAAGTAAGATGATAGTTGGGGTCTTAGAGGGTATGTCGGGCATGATGACGTTGCATGTTATGCATAATGTATGTTATGTATGTATGATGATGCCCTGTATGATGATGCTACCGTGTATGTTAATGTTCCTTATTATGATGTATGTTTATCTTTCCCGTGGCTTTACATGTTATGTTAATGAATGAAACGAAAGTATTATGTAACATAAAATGGAAGATAATGAAAGGGGAACATGATGAATGAACGCATGCATTAATGAATGAACGAATGAAAGTAAGAAAGGCTTGCAAGCAAATGTACATAGGTTCACACCCAATGAAGGGTGTTAGCTCAACTGTGTGCGGGTTAGCTACCCCAGAAGGATGCACACTGGGGTCCAATCCTTGTGATTGACCATATGTATGAGATCTTTGCCGCTTGCCCTAGGTACTGGAGTCAGCTTCGTGTATAATGTTTGAGGTCTATGAAAGATCTCAGGCCCAGTAATGAACATGATGAATGAACGCATGCATTAATGAATGAATGAATGAAAGTAAGAAAGACTTGCAAGCAAATGTACAGAGGTTCACACCCAATAAGGGTGTTAGCTCAACTGTGTGCGGGTTAGCTACCCCAGAAGGATGCACACTGGGGTCCAATCCTTGTGATTGACCATATGTATGAGATCTTTGCCGCTTGCCCTAGGTACTGGAGTCAGCTTCGTGCATAATGTTCGAGGTCTATGAAAGACCTCAGGCCCAGTAACCAGCTTCGTGCACAATGTTCGGGGTATAGCACATGGCATTGATCCGGAATGAAAGAGAAAAGATAAGTGGTGAATGTACTTGCCCTAGGTACTGGAGTCAGCTTCTTGCACAATGTTCGAGGTCTATGAAAGATCTCAGGCCCAGTAACCAGCTTCGTGCACAATGTTCGGGGTAATGTACATGTCATCGAACGAAATGAACGTATGAAGGAAAGAATGTATGAATTAAACGTTAACAAAATGTCATAATAAAGAACGAACGAGATCCTTGTCATTCGACCTCAGTAATCATGGCTGTGTGCCATGAGGAGGGTAAAGCTTGACGGGATCTAGATGGGAAATGAATGATATTGATGTACGTTGAATGAACGAAAGTTAACGAACGTAAAGAAAGATAATAATGATATTATCTATGTGTACGTGTGAATCCAAGGATCGCGATTCAGGAATTATCAGTATTAAAATAAATCAATTTAATGATCGCGGAATTATCACTAATTGACGTTTAATTGTTTGTAATGATTAATGATGAACACAACCACAGAAACACAATAAATGCGAAATCAATAATAATTCAAATGTATTTCATTAACTATAATGTAATGATTACAAAAGAATAATAATGAATGACTATGAACAACGAATTCTGTGAATCGAATAATGTTTGATGTTGATGTGACGGCAGCTAGGGTTGCACAATGATGTAACTCGATAGCCGTAATATTGATTGATTGTGTTCACCGAGATGTGAAACCTAGGACTCATATTTATAGATGATTTGAGTCGGCTTAGGAAACACCGGATCTCTCGGGATTTGTTATTGATTGTGTTGACTTGTTTGACTTGGTATTTACAATCGCACAAGTATAATGATCCTCCGCAGGAGTCTTGTCGTCCGCAGCATTTTTGTTCTTCCGTAGATGATTGGTCTTCCGTAGCAAAGTTGCTCTTCCGTAGGAAATCCTTCTTCCGTAGGAGTCTTCACTTCACAGTACTTGATCATCCGCAGGAACATGTACTTGGTCATTTTGTCTTGTAAGAAACATATCTACGGATTAACAAAATTGTTCATCCGTAGATATTTCTTACACTTGGTCAATTCCATGAATCCGTCCAAGTATATTGTTTTTCCCTGTCAAGTCACAAATCAACACACATATATATGGGGTTATCCTATAGATTCAAAGCACATATATATATATATATATATATATATATATATATATATATATATATGACTGTTACAAATATTAATTACAAGACTTGATTTTCAAGTACTAAGCCTATACAAAAATGATCTAGCCCTATACAATCTAGATCTAACAGTACGTATGATGTGTGATCATATACGAAAGTATAGTATGATTTGAAAGAAAGTAAAGAACGGTTTTAACGAAAGTAAAGTATTTTATTTATAAAACTAGAACTCACTCAGCAACGCTGACTTTGATGTGTTTCTAATTGGCAGGTAATGTTGTTGAGGATGGCACGGGACGGCTACTCAGCTCTTTTGGTTGGCATCCACTCATATAATGCTTTTGTGATGTAATGCAACCATTGTATTTTGTAATCGATTAATGATGTATTATTTTGCAAAAGCCTTTATAATGAAATGGAGTGTCATTTTTGAATGTTTCCACTGCAATGTTTTCTTAAGATAAATGAGAATGTATGTTTTATGTGCGATGATTGACCAGCTGTAAGCGTCCCGGGAACGGGGCCTTACATGAGGAATTTAAAGCCTTCAGGAATTTTCATATAGATGTCACTGTCTAGTGATCCATACAAGTAAGCTATGACAACATCCATAAGACGCATCTCTAAATTTCTAGGGACTGTTAAGCTGATTAAGTATCTAAAGGTTATTGCATCCATAACAGGGGAGTATGTTTCCTCATAATTAATTCCTGGCCTTTATGAAAAATCTTGAGCTACAAGTCTAGCTTTATATCTTCTAACTTCATTTTTCTCATTTTGTTTTCGTACAAAAACCCATTTATACCCTACAGGCTTTACATCCATCGAAGTAATAACAATAGGTCCAAAAACCTTTCGTTTGTTAAGTGAATCTAATTCAGCTCGCATAGCTCCTTTCCATTTATCCCAATCATATCTACTTTGACAGTCACTAACTGATTTTAGTTCTGGATCATCATCTTTCCTCATGATGTCACTTGCTACGGAATAAGAAAATATTTCATCAATACTTTCCATTTCATCTCGATTCCATAAAATATGTGTGTGACCATAATTAATTGACATTTCTTTGTTATTTTCATCCAAATCCTCCTCATAAGAGTTTTGGGTATTTAACGTTGCATCAATGTCATTCACTTTATGGTCAACTTCTTTTTCATGAGTTTTTCTCTTTCGAGTATTTTTATCCTTGGAACCAATTGATCTTCCTCATTTCAAACGTCTCTAAGATTCATAAGCCATTGTGTGCTCTATTTGCTTATTTGGAATCTCAACTCGAGCTGGAGCATTAGCATCTCGTATATGAGATTTAGTAACTCTGTTTGTATCAGTAAATGCATCAGGTAATTGATTTGTAATTTCTTGCAGGTGTATTATCTTTTGAACATCTGTCATATGTTGTTTAGTTACTGGATCAAGATACAATAATGAAGGAACATACCATGAGACATCATTTTCTTGTCTATTCTTTTCTCCCCTAATACCGGGAAAACTGACTCGTTAAAATGACAATCAGCAAAATGTGTTGTAAATACGTCACCCATTAAAGGTTCAAGATATCTTATGATGGAAGCTGATTCATATCTAACATAAATTTCCAACCTTCTTTGAGGACCTATTTTTGTGTGTTGTGGTGGTGTAATAGGGATATACTGTGACAACCGGCAATTTCAGGTCAATACCCAACATTGACTTGGTTATAATTACACCTGTAATATTTGATTTTCAACTTAATTCAAATTATTGAAGTCAGTTCATGCATTACAAAACTTCATGCATAACAAAACTTCATGCATAACATATCATGCATCGGTAATTCGGCGTAATTACCATTTTTACAGGCGATACAACCGGCACACACACGAATGTTGGTGACAATTAATATATGTGCACTAATAAATACCTTAAGGTGTTTCAAAGTATTTTAGATTACATTGTTTCAAAGTATTTTAGATTCTAAATTAAATACATTGAAAAAACTCAATTTTATAAATAAACCTAATCGTGTAAATTAATATTTTACCCGGAACGAATCCTTTTAACGCAATTACTAAATGCATGATGTATCATTGACATACCATAATATTAAATAATATGATATTATACAAGTACTTATATAACTTTAATGTATTTTAAAAAGTAAAGAGTAAAAATATTAAAATATATATATTACTATAATGCAACAAATACCACCCAAATACCCAATACTACATAAAAATTGAAAATTCATCCCTTTCCCATGCATGTGTGTAACACCCCGAAAAGTCAAAACGAGTCATCGTGAATAATGGGCTTAGTTTGTGGGTATTTAATAAAGAAAGAAAAATGGATTATGGGCTAATTAGGCTAATGGACAAGAGCCTAAGTGGATTGAGGCCCATAATCAGCCCTTAACCCACCCAAAGCAGCCACCATCTTCTTCATTTCAACCCTAACTCCAAAAATCCATAGAGAGAGAAAGTAGAGAGAGAAAGTGATAGAAACTCAAGATTTGGAGCCTCTAAGGTCAATGGATTGAGGATCTGGGTGTTTGTGCAACAAATCTCAAGAAAGAAGCAACAAATCCAGGTAAGAATCGACCTATAATGCCTTCTGTAGATCAAACCCGGATTCTAGGGTTTTGGGGTTTTAAAAGTTTCAAAGAAACACATAAAGGTTGAATTTTTACGTGTGAAAACGTGTAAAAAGGTTAGAAATGGTTTCATGGAAGGCAAACCAAGGATTTGGACGTAAAAAGCTAAGATTTTGGGTTAAAAACGGGCTGGTTCGTCATTGATATGCATCCAGCGAAACTGTGCCCCGATCCAGCGAAACTGTGCCCCGATCCAGCGAAACTGTACACTCATCCAGCGAAACTATGCAGCGAAACTAAGAGAGGTTCCAGCGAAACTACAGTTTCGCTGGGGCGAAACTACAGTTTCGCTGATAAGTTCGCCAGTGCCCAGGTTGACCCTTAGACATTGCGAAACTAGGAAATTCCAACGAAAGTTGGGCGCTCAAGACAGCGAATCTGTCTAGCGAAACTGGCAGAAGTGCTGCCCAGCGAAACTGGCAGCGAAACTGCCAGCGAAACTACCAGTGAAACTGTGGGCGAAATTATGAAGAAAATGACGTTTTTGTGTATTAACTTTCGTGCAGCTAGAGTATTCGGACTATAGCTTAAGTAGCTTAGGATTGAAGTTATATAGCTAAGTTCAGGTGAGTTCTAGACCCCCTTATTTAAACGTTTTTCCATGTTTTTTAGGGCTATTATGCATAGTAAACATAAGGTTTTCAAGGTAAGGATTTCAAGGTGTTTTAACAAGAAAATACATTTTTCAAAAGTAAAATATGATATTTAAATAGCTCAAAATAATTTTCGAGCGCATTGACCTGGCAGCCCGGCCCCAGCCAGGGGCGTTGCCCCTTGGACCCCACTAGGGGCTGCTGCCCCTAGGACCCCGCTGTCAGGGGCTGCCGCCCCCGAACCCCCGCTGTCCCGCGGAGGGTCGGTTACGTGTTATGATGACTAGTACTTGGTATGTTGTGTACTTAATAAGCTAAGTATTATATATATATTAAGTGAAAGATAATACTAATGAGAAGTGGAACTTAACGAATGTTACCCCCGGGCCCGTTTGATGATGAAAAGTTTTGCAAGCACTATGATAGACTTCACTTATGTGAGTCTGATGTATGATGATGGATCCGTATTCATGAGCGGGCTATGTGCCTAGCAGTGTGGATCAACTGTCGGGGGAAGCTACCATGAAGATGTGTACCGATGGGGATTGATCAACCGTTGGGGGTAGCGACCATGGATAACGTGTACCGACGGGGATTGACATTCGTTGTCAATCAACACGGAGATCTTGCTTTATACAATCTCGCTTATGATGAAGTGAAAACATAATGAAAGAATGAAAGATAATGAACGTGTTTAATATGATGCAAGTAATGTTTTGAAGTATGATGTATGCGTGTTCATTATATGGAGGATAAAAGCTTATATTTTCTTATTTATATAAAACTAGAACTCACTCAGCGTTGCTGACTTTTTATGAATTATAGTGGACAGGTAAGCGCTGATGCTGAGGATGGCACCACGAAGCTACTTGGGGAGATATGGATGGCATTCCTGTTAATGAAGTCTTTATTGTAATTTTAAGAACAAGTATTGTGTTTTGTTTACAATTAAGAGACAAATGTATGGGCATGACATGTTTTCTACATTTTAAATAAATGTCTAATTAATTCCGCTACAATGTTTTGTTATTAAACTGATTTTATGCTATGAATTGCCAACTGTGAGGCTTCCCGGGAACAGGGCCTTACAATGTGGTTGTCCAAGCCACCACCACATCACTCTCCCACCTCCTTCCCAATAAAGCTCATAAGACTTGCAAGATTTGACAAAACACAACTTACCATTTTCATGAAGTTTCTCTTTTGATGTGTTAAAGCAACATGTCTACCTTACCACTCTTGGAACACCCATTTCCCCATCCTTTGACCAGGAATAGGAGCCTATGCTCCAAGAATTTTACACTTGAAGAGGATTGAGTGCTATAAAGGACATGCACCCTTCACTTCAACTACACCAACACATCACACTCATCTTCTCTCTTCCTCCCCTTCAAACTTCGTCCAATACCCCATCACCACCACTCCATTTTTTTCAACTCATTTTCTACAAATCTTGGGTGATTCAAGTGCCTTTGGTTGAATATCAAGTGATTTTGAAGCTTCCAAGCATCCTACAACATCTTCTCCACTTTTCTTGTTTGGTTCTTAGTTCAAAGGATCAAGTCTTCTTTTCTTTGCATTTTAAGACTACCATCTCTTTCTCCTTGCTTGTTTAAGGTTATCACCTTTTTTCTAATCTTCTATACATCACCATGATGTGTTCATGTTCACTAACTTATCCAAAAGTGCTCTAGCAAAGTTTAAAAAGTAACAAAACATGTAAGACATTTTCTGGCAGATTCATGTTCTGTGTTTTTGACACCATAACTCGACCTAAACATGGTCAAATGAACTGTTTCTTGAGCCTAACATTAACTTTAGGATGTATAGTTTCTAACTCATCCAACCTTGAAATTTTAGATGAGTATAACCTATCCAAAACGTACAAACGAATTAAAGTGTTGAACCTGAATTTTTGGCAGAATAGATAGGGTAGAAAGAATGAGACATAAGTTATGCTTAAAGTAATCAAATGAAGATTTTCCTTCTGTGGTAACTTAGCTTAAGGTGTTAGGTTTAAAATTAATATAGGCTATATTTGTGAATGTATGGTTTGACCCCTCAAAAAGGTAAATTCCATAGACAGGTACAGAAAAATACTGCATTGACATATGTTGCTTCATGAACCATTTCGAGGCACTTAAACTTAGATTCATGATACAAGCTATACCTTTTTGGAATCCTAAGATATAGATCTAGATGTGATAAAAGTATCATATTTTATAAAAATTCTTTGTACCATGAAAAGAGGATGACAACTAGACCCAAAAATCCTCTTGATTCTGTCAAATGCCTATATTTAGATAAAGTAAACTTTTGGAGATATTTGGTAAAAAGAAAACTCATACACATGAAAAGTATAATACCATTATACTTAATATAAAACACATTCAATATATTATGTATCTTTAGAAAGATAAATATGAAGACAAGAATCTAAATAAAACATTTACGACTCGACGTGTCTAATTAGTCAAGTGACATTTTCAAAACTAACTTTGTGGATGAGTTATGCATGACCATCTAGGGTTTGTAATCATGACCTCATGAATATATTGTGATTTTGTTTAGGATATTCCTAGACCAATCATAGTACAGACTGTTGCTAGTATTCACGCGTGCATTACAGGTGAGTTTCACGGCCCCATTTTTACTTATTTTCCTTTTGGGGGGAGATTACATGCAAATTACTAATTTCCTTGGACACATTTACTTGTCAATGATTTCACATGTTATATAAGTTGTTTACTTACCTTATAAAGTCCCCTGTTGTCGAACCGTTAGTTTATTTCCTAAAGCAAGGTAATCATGGATAGTACTATTGGGTTTAACTACCCCCACCCGGGTTAATTACCCTAACCTTGACTGGAGGTCTAAACGGGTGCATTATTAGCCTGTTCACACCCATGCTCACGGTAGGCATAGGTAGGGGCAATTTATTACAGTTATAGTCTAGCTTCGGTTGTGGCGCTTATATAATTTGTAGCATTGTATGTACAACAATCAAATCATAGAAAGTATTGTGGTCCTTTACGCTATTTATCATTACTTAAAACCTGTGAACTCACCAACATTATGTTGACATTTTTCATGCATGTTTTCTCAGGTAATTGATAGATGCACCAAGTTAAGCTAGCATGGATCATCTCATGTTTAGGGCCATTCATGTTGTTTGGGACATTCATTTTCGTAATTGTCATGTTTGGAAAACAATTTACCTTATTACTATTGCTTCTGCAAATTTAACTCTGAACAATGATAGATCTTAAACTTATTTGAGACGTATGTTTTACAAAACCATATAGTGGTCGATCAGTGACTTTGAAACCATGATGTTCGCACCCCGCGAAAACCGTCGTGGTTTGGGGGTGTGACACATACACTGCACACCCAAAAATTCTAAGGTGGGAAATGTTTGACTCATTGTCAGAAACAAGTTGTAACGGTGAGTATTTAAGATTTGCACTTGGTTTTATACGAATTAGTGATCCAGCATGAAGAATTGCATGACCCCAAATAGACACAGGGAGTTTTGTCTTCATTATTAATGGTCTAGCTATTAGTTGTAGACGTTTGATTAACGACTCAACTAAGCCATTTTATGTGTGTACATGAGCAACAGGGTGTTCAACAATAATTCCCACAGACATGCAATAATCATTAAAAGCATATGATGTGAATTCACCAGCAGTATAAAGTCTCACCCTTTTAATAGTATAATCAGGAAAATATGCTCATAATTTAATAATTTGTGCAAGAAATTTCGCAAATGCTATATTACGAGTTGATAACAAAGAGACATGAGACCATCTACTTATGCGTCTATCAAAATCATAAAGTATCTAAATGGTCCACATGGTGGATGAATTGCCCACATATATCTCCTGAATTCTTTCAAGAAACAGGGATGATTCCTTTTCAATTTTTGGCGAACGCCTTGTTATTAATTTCCCAAGAGAACAAGATGTACACAACGGAATTTTATTCAATTGTGGGATCTTTTGATATTTCAATGGATGCCCCTGTGTGTTTTCAATCATTGTTTTCATCATTGTGGATCCTGGATGGCCTAATCTGTCATGCCATAAGTTAAGTGTTTCTGGGTCACAAAATTTTTCTTTAACTGCCATATATGCCTGAGGCACATTAATGTGTGTATAATGTAAACTAGACTAAAGCATTGGCAGTTTTTCTAATATCTGATCTTTGCTTATGATATGCAAATATTTTTCATTGTCAACAGTCCTTGACTGAGTATCATATCCGTTATGATATATGTTTTTGAAACTCAACAAATTTCTTGTGATTTTAGGGAAAATAAAGTATTTTCTATAATAAGCTTTGTACCATTTGGTAATGCAAAATTAGCCTTTCCCACTCCTTCTATCAGGTTTGTAGGGCCTGATATTGTATTAACGATTCCTTTTGTTGGTTTAAGTTTATAAAAATATTTCTTAGATCTAAGTATAGTGTGTGTGGCTCCACTATCCGTTATACATATATCTACTTCATTTGTTTGATCTTGCGCTCCAGTGATGTTCATTTTAATCTTGAAAGTATAAAGAAAAATAATAAGTGAATAACGACGATATTGTTATATTTTAACAAAGACTTTATTGAATCGTAGGAAAACATTACATGAAGAAAAGTACATAATTAAAGATAGAAAAACACTTAATTGTTGCATATAACTATTGTGGTCAAGCAACATATGTTTCAGAGGTCTATGTCAAAGTCTGCAGTGTTCAACTCAACGTTGAGATCATTGAAATTATCAACATGGTTTAATTCCTTCTTTTTTCCTTTAAGAGAGGCTTGGTATAGTTCACACAAATATAGAGCTGGGCGACAAGCCTTCGACCAGTGGTTTGTGCTACCACATGTAAAATAGGAAGTGCCATTGTTTTCGGACTTACCAGCTTCATTCTCTTTGTACTTGTTGGAATTGTTATTTTGTAGGGCATGGTAATTGACTGTTCTTTGATTTCTACCACGGCCATATCCACAGCCACGACCACGTCCACGGCTATAAAAATTACCTCGGTAGTTATTGTTACCCTTAAAAGAATGGTTGTGATTATTAGGGTAACTTTTATCAAAGGAATCATGACCACGACCTCGTCCCCACTTTCTTCCAGAGTTTTTAGTAGCAACATTTATTTCGGGAATTGCTAATGATCCCGTGGGACGAGCTTGATGATTTTTCATCAAAAGCTCATTATTCTTTTCTACTACGAGGAGAAATGAATTCAAGTAAGAATATCTTTTAAATTTTTGCAACCTGTATTGTTGTTGCAAGTTTATATTTGATGCATGAAATGTGGAAAAAGTTTTCTCTAATATATCTTCCTTGGTTACTTTTTGCTCACAGAATCTGAGGGTCGAGCAGATTCTGAACAAAGCAGATGTGTACTCGTTTATCTTTTTAAAATCTCGGAACTTGAGATTGTTCTATTCATCTCTAGCAGTGGGAAGTAGAACTTCCCTTTGATGATCAAATCTGCTTTGTAAATCTTTCCATAAAACATACATATCTTTACAATTTGAATATTCAAATTGTAGCATTTCATCAATATGTTTATGTAAAAAGACGTCAGCTTTCGCTTTGTCTTGTTCAGAACAAACATTCCCCTCTTGCATGGTTTCTAAGACACCCATGGATTTTAAATGTCTTTTTACATGGGCCGTCCACTACATATAGTTTTCTCCATTGATATTAAGAGCTTGAAATTCGATTTTGGCAATGTTCGACATTTTGTTTTCTAAACAAGAATTAAGCAAATAGTAAGATAATTATTAGAATCCATATATATCAATAAACATTGTGATACAATAAAGTGGTAGAGCTATAAACAAATACAGTAATAAGAAAAGTTTAAATTCTTCAGGTGGAAGTTCAGCAATGGGGATAAGAATTAAAGTAAGCATTATGGTTGTCAGTACTAAAACCGGGTGTATCATCTTCGAAAGATTGCCATGGATAAACTTGAGAAAATAGATAATCTGTTTCTTGAAAATAGATCGATGGTGGTCAATTTATAGTTTAAATTATAGCCGTTTATAACGGTTATGTACAACGGCTATATAACCGTTTATAACGGCTATATAATCGTCATGTGTGTATATATAGACAGTAATTTTAAATAAAATAGATAAGTATAATTATGTTATAAAAACATAAATTTAGTTTATAAAAACAAAAAAGAATAAGAAAGACAAGTTAGGATAAGAATAAAACGTTAGTATGAATAAATGTTAGTAAACATAATAAAAAAAATATTAGTTGCATAAGTAAAAGTTAGATGCATAAATAATAGGTTAGATGTATAAGTAAAAGTTAGTTGACATAAAATAAAATGTTAGTTGCATAATCAAAAGTTAGATGCATAAATAAAAGTTAGTTTGTTAGTAGTCTCATGGTTATCAAGATGTCCATAATAAGATCTCCTTTTATGCTTATTTTATTTATCTTAATCATCTTCTCAATATAAGTTATTATATATTATTACTTAATAAAGCACTTACCTTGATTATTGGATGACTTTATGCTTTATTGACTATCTTGATTCGAGTTTGGGAGCCTTCGTGCTGATAACGTGTTATAATACCACGATATTTAACACAAGATTAGTGTTATAACCTTAAGAACTTAAAGATAATTGTAAGAGGAAGAAGAAGAGAAATGTATATCTTATGAAAGTGTATACAAGAGGTGCATTATCTCCTCTACATTGAGGTGGTATTTTTTATACTACAAAGATCAATCATTTTGGTAGACAAGGTAAACTATTTTGGTAGATAAGTAGCATAGTAAACTTATCTATAAGTTTAACAAAGAGTTCATCCAATTGTTATGGTAATAATTTATAATAGAGACCAACATATATTTTTGAAAAATATAAATACATATGATACCACTAACCAACGAGTAAATATTTTACAATGGAAAAAAAATATTTTTAATTTAAAAATGTTGATCGGCGATACATGTAAGGTGGTGTATTCTTATGTAGGGACAACGATATATATTTTTTAATTTTATTTGACTTGCAAAAACTCAAAAAACACTGGGACAAAGTGAAGAGATCAATATCTATTTTTGAAAAGTATAAATACATATGATATCGCAAACCAACGAGTAAATATTTTACAATGGACAAGAAATATTTTTAATTTAAAATTGTTGATTGGCGATACATGTAAGGTGGTGTATTCTTATGTAGCGACAACGATATTTTTTTAAAAAATTTTAGTTGACCGATGATACTCGAGGGAGGATGTATCACTAGCCGACGATACATGGGCGATATATATCCACGGGTATCGTTGGAAGACGATATGTAATTTTTTTCTTTTTTATTTTATTTTGGACGATACACTATCGATACCGCATGCATTGATATCGTTACCTGAAGATATTAGACACTTATAATCTGACTGATTAAATATTTCTGATATATTGTCAAAGTCAATGACTATTATTATGAAATTAACAGATCAAATGACTATTTTGATAATTTTTTCTAATATTTATAACAAGATCCATAACTTCAGTAAAAATCACAAAATTCAAGAAGCACCAGAAATAGACATAAATGATTGTTTTCTCAAGCTTCAATACATTTTCTTACTGTCCAACCATAATGAAAATTTTGAAACCTAATCCCCAAACGAGAAAGTTGTTTTTGTATTTGCATCACTTTTAGTTGCCTATACTTCATGAACAACTCTAGTATTTATCACATCAGTTATTTCAACTTTTAAAAGAACAATATTTTCAGTTAAGATAACGTATAGCCATATCAGACATTATACAAACATGTCACATGAACGTATATATTTGTAAACGAAGATTTTCACCTTTTACTTGCTCATATAACATCAAATCAATAATAATAATAATGGTGTGTGATTAGTGCATTCACAGTATGCTTATGGCCTCTCTGGTGAGGACAACAATTGACGTGTCTTCTTTGTATTGGGGTTTATTAAAAGATCTAATGAAATCAAAAGGAATCACAACAAACATTTTAAAATGCTTCTAGACAAAATTACATCATCTTTTTGTATTTAGAAAATCACCCCTCTTATCTTTAATCTTCGAGACAAAATTACATTTTAGGGAAGTGTTCCGGCAACTACGATGGCAAAAGGTGGACAAAAGTCAATGAAGTTCAAAGGCCGAAGACTGATAAGATCGTCAAGGCACCTGAGACGCACTCATGCCCTGCGACCATGCTCTAGAGATCTTCACCAGTGGCGATTGAAAGTAAATCGACTGGCTTGTAAATGGATGAATGAAGATGGTCTTATTAGCATCCAACATTCTCCAAAAGCATCAAGCAAAACACAATAAAATTGTAAGAGATCTAAGATAGCTGTAGTATTGAAATCATCTTGGTGAATGTATGAACTCTAAAGCAAGGAACCAAAATAGCTTCAATCTTTGAGTAATAATTCATTGCTAGCCCTCAACTCACCAATCTTCAAGCTTTCAAATCTCAATAGTGGACATCACCACTTGCACTTACATAGATAATAAAAATACGAGTGCGTTTTTTTCTTCAAAATTATATGGGCCAATAGAAATATATAATATTATAACCTAATGAAAAAAGAAAAAAACTATTTGCACATAAAGATGTTGACTCGTTAAAAACCTTAAAAGGAAAGTGAGTGATGAAACTGTTGGATCTGAATTCCCAAGACACAGCATATCATGACATGATAAATGACGTGTGAAGATAACCTACATGCTCACCTTCTACACACATAAAGTGAATTGACATAGGAATTCATTTCCAGTTTTACACGCATAAAGTGAGTTTTCTTACATTCCAATCGTCTTCCTCAATTTTGGTCTAAAGTATACACCTGTTCAAACCATAGTTACCTAATTCGCGGTACGCTCCGGTACGGGTACGAGGTACGGGTACGTAATTCGCTAGATGTGTCGTATTCGGTACGGTGGGGGGTAGGTTCATTTCGGTACGAATCGGTACTGTGTACCATGGTGTCCGGTACGGTGTGCCAAAATATAAACATAAATAACCAAATTCATTAATAACGAAATAACCAAATACCAAACATGAAATTCAAAATACAAAAAAAAAACATAAACTAAAAATCCTAATCTAGCCCTTAAAAACAGAAGTACAGAGCAGCAGTAAGTTTGCAACTTTGAATCGATGTGAAAAATTGAAGAACGATGGTACAGATTTATAATCGTTCATTGTAATTGTAAGCAATTGCGATCAATTGCAATCAATTGTAATTGATGCAATTGTAATCAATTCCGTTTTTGGAAATCGATTTTGCAGGAGCGGAAGTCGGCAGGACGCGACTTCCCGCCCAGTTGAACCGCCTTGCACCGTTTGTGAATTCCGTACGAGTAATTAGGTTTTGCGAACCAATTAAGGTATTAAAATAGAGCGAAACATTCTTAATTTGAAGTTGGAACACCGAATTTATAGTCCCCAATCGCGATTTCGCCGGAATTTGGGTCGACCAAATTTCCGTACCGGACCGCCGTACCGGAGCGTTTGGGTACGGTACGTATTCCGTTCCGGTACAAACCGTACCAATACGTGGATCGCGGGTCCTCCACCGTTTTCGGTAACTATGGTTCAAACGACTCATAATACTTCAAAATCTAAAAATCTCATTACTTCATCAACAAAAAAAAGATGCTTTGTAAACACAATATGACCAGTACTGCCAAATGTAAAACCAACTGTGAAAAAAATCCAAACCTTAAAACGAGTATTCACTGAGATCGGTCTTGGAGTCAGAGAGTTCCACATCAGCGATGCATTCTTCTGCAGAAAGGGGAGGCAATTGTCGAGTTTTTCTCTTCAAATTGTGCTTATGCCAATCACTCTTGAAGTGTTCTCGATACTGTTTGGCATCCCCGACAAGTGCATCACATGTAGTGCAATGCTTTACGTCGCTGGTTGGAGCCAATGTCGCTTTTTGCATTTTAGCAGTCAATTGGTTATCAACATCTGTTGATTTCTTAGTTTCTTCGCTTGTTGATACGTCGTCTGCATGGATGTCGCCTTCACCGTGCACAGAGATTGCTAGAATTTCAGACCTCCCTCGCAAATTTCTAACCAGTGCATCACAATCCCTGAATATACTTGGGTCCATTTCACATACCTGGCCCACCAATATTTAACAATATAAGCCACAAATAACAAGTGCTTGCTAAACATGTTTAAGTGTGTAATCTATAAAAACCAAAAAAGGCATCATTCAACAAAGATGTTATAATGTGAATGTCTCGATCAGCAGGTGGGAATGTCAACTCTTTTGTATGGAGAACAGGTCAATTCTGGCTGCATTTTATTGGTAACGAGTCAAAGATGTAAAATAAGTATTTAAAAAAAACAGCCACATATAAAACTGGCCAAATGGGTCAGACAGGTCAAACATCTCAAAAGTTGGATAACTTGTATCGACTGTTTTCCGTCTTAAATCACCTTATAATTAAAAGAAATTAAATTATGATATAAGTAATGCAGTCTGTCACAATCATATTTGATACAATGTGTATTTACGAAATCCTAAAAAGAAAAAGCAGGCTCAAAAGTATTGGAAGGGCTAACCCAACTCGATCCTTTTAACTAACACATTAGAACAGTAAGAAACTAAGAACAACAGTTTGAATTGTTACGCAACCTGCTCCGCCCGCACATTTTTCCAAATTCCACCTTTACTTGAAACCAGAAAACTAACAAAATTCAAAGTTTACAAGGACCTATCTGATGCGAAGATAAAATATGCAAACAAACACATAAAGTGTTCAAAGCATTAGGAGGGTAAAGAAGGAAAAATTATAAAAATAAGCTACAATTCCTCAAGAAAGCATCATTGGGGGTGAAATAAATATAGACAACGCATACCATAATCTTTACATGAAATGGTATGTGAATTTCATATGTATACAATTACTAATAGAAACCATTTTTTTATAATGGCAAGGCATATATAAACAAGTGTACACAATCTTAACCATGAAAATTGCAACTTTTGTCTCCAAATGCAAATTTTATAATAATGTTTCACAAATGGGTAGACATCTACAAATTCTTCAATGATGACAAGACAGGAATCATGTTGTCTAGAAAGAAATAATTCAAAAAAACATGATAGTTTAACCTGAACATTTTTAGAAGAAAGAAAACGTTGCAAATTAAATGGGATATCCAAAATGCATATTGTTACAATTTTAAGGGACATAATCCGAATCCATGCACTTAGTTGCCACATAATACTTCCCAAAAGAAAGTAAAGTAAGCTCAACCTCACCCAATAATATGCATACACGCACAATGGACATCAAACTTTGTTATTTAACTGCTTGTATGTACCGTGATGCAACATATACATACTAATTGATTTTATTAGACTCCCTTGTTACCTAATTTTCACAAGATATATGCTTATGAAGACCAAAATTTAACTGCATAGAGCACTATACAGAATGATTACTGCACTGTGTCTGAAGGATCTACAAGTACTAATTTCTTGACTATTTATTTTCACCGAGCATATTCTCTTAATAATAGAATGAAGCAACGTGAGCACAATGCATCATGCCATCCTAATTTACTGAATATAAAAAAGTAAATCTCCAAGGAGTTGAATGTAGACTTACCACAGAAAGTTGACTTCCAGATTCTTCTTTCGAAAGAATGATTGTTTTCCACTCACTAAGTTTTCCCGCAAGAGAATCAAACTTGTCTTGTGGTAACGTTAGCCTAAGTCTCATGGGCGACCTCTTGATCGGGAAATGTTTTTGAAGTTCACGGATGACATCTAGTGCCTGTAATCAGCTAATCGGTTATTAACTCAAATCACATATACAAATTACCACAAAAAAGTTATCAAAAATATAAAGCTGCAATGAAGCCAAATTACAATGAATAGAAACTGAAAAACAACAGCACTAGTCTGTACTCTAGGGCAGTAGTACCCAGATCTGTAAAGCGGCAAAGCGCGTTAACCATCATCATGTCGTGGAGGGTCAATCAATCCAATCATTTTTTAAAAAAGTACCCGTTCTGACCCAAGACCATGTTAGCCAACTCTTATATGAAGTAAAATACAATCGATGGAATTACCTGTTTCTTGGAACTGCTATGTGGATCTACAGCAAAATGAATTTCATGCATCAGACGCTCAATCATGCTTATAGTATACGGGCGCTGAGTTTCAGGATTAATAGTCTTTTGCATGACAATAGTTGCAATGTCCCTAAATTGATTTGATAACTGTGACTCTCTCTCCTTCCCAGCAACTTGCAGTTCTCCTTTCTCTAATATCTGTTACCATATTTGATCCTAAGCAACGAATAAAGCTCAAAAGAAATTAAAAGTTCCGAACGCAATTAAAAGAAAACCTCCAAACAGATTTTTGTCTGATCATCCATCCCAAAAGCTTCCTTTAAATCTTTTGATTTTGCAAGCACTCCTTTCGCAACATTCGAGTAAACAATGTGTGACTGCAACACTTCATCCAAATCTTTCTCACTGATACAGAATTGCATTACATTAGCTATTAAGGTTATGTAAATGTGTATTTACAGAGTGATTATTGTAATTTCACCAACCAAAATCAGATATTCAGGTGCCTAAATCAAGGACAATTTGTTAATTTTACAATAGAAACAATATCCGCACACTCAAGAAGACCCTAAGACCGTATGATGGTACCTCAAGAACAAAGAAAGCAGACACGTCATAATCAATCTAATAAACTTAACAATCTACAAGTTTTATCATTCAATTTGTTCGATATCTATAACCCTAAAACCCCAAATGTTCAAATCTCTCTATCCAAAGTACAAAACGATACATCAAAACACAACATCATATTAATTAAACTCAAGAACAAAGCGCTATAATAAAACATACAGCACAACAAATTGATAATTCGCAACATCAAACAATATCGATTAATATTAGGTGGATTTGGGAGATGCTTACACTCCAGAACGCCATGAGAGGACTTTGTTCTTGTAACAAGCAATCTCAAATCGGTTTCCATGTTTCTTCAGACGAACCACGGCAACGTTGGTGAGTCTTTTCTGGCCGACCGGCTGCACCAACGTCCGAGACATCTTTTACTCCTTCTTCCTTAAGCTTTAAGTTCGCTCAATCGTTTGATTGATGATGTTTATCGCTTCGTATGAAATGATTTATCAATCAGCATGAAATGAAATAAAATGATCACCGAAATGGAAGACTATGGTAACCCTAGGCTTGTATTGATGTGTTATGGGATATGGGTTGATACTTATCGGGTTCCTGGACATACCCACTCATACATGACTAGAAGCTTCACCCAATTAATGTCTCCCGACACTGCTGTAAAATAACCAAACGAATACGAACATTATTAGTACTTCTTTAAAGATTAACATATTGTCTTTAATTCTTTTTGTATTTTTAATTTTAATAGTAGTATAGGGACTTATATGTAAATATATATTCCTTTAGTTTCTTTGAGTAGTATAAATAGGATTATATGTATTTTGTAGGTAGACGTTTTGAACTCTCTTAATTGTACATTGTAATCCTTTGTAACTATTAATAGAAACTGCTATGAATTTTTGTATTTATTGATTACTTTGTTCATATAATTGTTAATTGCTTAATCACAACATAGAATCGATCCATTTGAACCTATCAGATGGTATCAGAGCCTTCGGTTCAGTGATTTGGAGTTCGAAACGACTTTTGAGCACCTGTGAATCACTTGAATCTGTGTTTTGATAGCAATTGATCAATTAATTATTGAATTCAGTTGTGTTTCATCATTTGAAACATGAATTAAATCACAATTGAGTGATTTGACACCTTCAGATTTGAATTTTCATCATATTTGAGTGCGAACTGTTCTTCGTTATTCGAACACAATTTCAGTAAAATTTTGAGTTATTGTTGTTAATTGAAAGAAAGTGATATTAAAGGATTGATAATTGATACATTCTACACTTGATTGAAGAGTTTGAGATCAATTAATCAAGTTTTGAAAAGTTTGTTAAGATCAGGTTGTTACGAAGAGGATGAATTAGGCGTTTGATGTGTTGAAATCATCTGAAAATTCCTAAGTGTTTAGGCGCATGAACACTGTTCAGACGCTTTAGCACTGTGTAGGCGTTTCAGAGTGGGCATTTTAACACTGTTAGTGAGCGTTTTGGCACTATTTGGACATTTTTCAAAACAAAGTCCCAGGCATTTTGGAACTGTTTAGACGCTTTGGAACTGTTCAGGCGTTTCACCACTGTTTGGGCGTTTTAGAACTGTTCAGGCGTTTCTAGTTTGAGAGTTTCAGAAATACACTAAGGCGTTCCCTTAGGCATTTCAAAGTCAAAGTGGGCGCTTCAATACTATTCAGGCACTTCAATACTATTCAGACGCATCAGAATCAGACTTTTCGTTAAACACTTAAAATTTTTTCAAAATCTAAAATTCAAAAATATTTTCATTTCTTTATTTCATTTTAAATCTAAAAACAACAAAAACAGTATATTTTCTTAAATTCAAAACTTAAACATGATTAAGTCTGAAGATTATGAGAATAGAGTACCAAAGTTGAAGAACAGAGCTGACTTCAAGAACTGGTCACTCAGGCTGAAACACCATTTGAATTCTATAGATACTGATCTATGGAAATCAATAGAGAAAGGACCTTATATTCCTGTCACCTCTGATGGTCCTGATAGAGGTTTTGTGTATACAAAAGATTCACAAGAACCTTATCCAGAAGATGATTTACATGGGGATGATATGAAAAAGGTGAAAAATGATATTAAAGCCTATTCACTCATGTGTAAAGGGTTGCCTTTGGAAGTAATATCAAGGCTTGAGAACTACCAAACTGGGTACACAATGTACAAAGTTTTGAAAGTTATATGTGAAGGAGGAAAAGAAATTCAAGATCTTAAAAGACAAAAATTGAAAAGGCAACTTGAACTGTTTGAGCATATCTCAGGAGAAACCATAAATCAGATGATGAATAGATATGTGCAACTTACAACAAAAATGTCAACTCTAAGGATTAAGAATGATCTTAAAGACCTAAATAATAGACTTCTGAATGCACTTTCATCATCTTAGAAACAAACTGTGACTTTGTTGAAGCATACTAAAAAGTTTCCAATGGATCTTGATCTCCTTATTGCTAAGATTGAGTCAGTGGAAATTGATAAGAGCTCAAGAAATAATGACAGAAATGCATCAACTTCTCAATACAAGTATGTTGCTTCTCCAGTAAATACTGTAGATGTGACAACCCTAACTCTCAGGTTGACCTCGTTCTTTTAACTTGAGCTCTCCACGTTATGTTATGTTTATTAGATAATGCAAATTGTTATTATAAATAAATAAAGGTTATTGTTAATACCAAATTAAACACAACTAACTTTTAGTAATTAAATCTATAAAAAAATCAAAATGTAATTTAAGTGAAATAGAGGGACCTAAGTGTCATTTTGTGACGCCCTAAACCCGGTAGGACACCGGATGCACGTCACGCAGTTGGATTAATATTTTAAACACAAATCAGAGCTTTTTATTTACAGCGGAAGACTTTGAACACTAATATATATATTAACCCAACTTTTTAAAACATTTTACATATGATTGTATTTAATTATACATTATTAACAAGCCCTAAATCCTATGCCAGCAGTTGCTCCAGGATAGCGTCCTCATCACCTCATACTTGCTTTCCTCTATTATCAGAGGATCCCTCCTTACCTAGCACACACAACACACTCAAAACATCAGATAAACTGGTGAGTTCAAACACTAACAACATTTCCACACACACCACAGCTATCTTTATATTGGCAATATTATAAATTCAACTTTTATCATTATTCTGTCCCACTGGACCTTGTCCCATCGAACGCCGGTTGCCCACATATAGAAACTACCAGTTCCCCATACCCAGTAACGTCGGTTGCCCACATCCAGCAACTACCAGTTACTACACCCAAAAACATCGGTTGCCCACATCCAGCAACTACCAGTTTCTCATACTCAGTAACGTCGGTTGCCCACATCTAGCAACTACCGGTTACTACACCCAGAGACGTCGGTTGCCCACATCTAGCAACTACCAGTCTCCCATACCCAGTAACGTCGGTTGCCCATATCCAGCAACTACCGGTTACTATCTCTCATCCGGTAGGATGCCAATTAATCATCTAGGGTCGTCACCACAAGATGTTCACAAAGCTGAGTGATTGTCATCACCCCTATCAAACTGTACAGTTTCACACCCAGGCATCTTACCCTAACTGGTCTGTTGAGATTTACATCACATTACCATTTCAAAAACATTTCTTTTATTTATTGCCAATATTATCACATTCATTCACACTTCACATATTCTTTCCTTTAGCACCAGTTTTAACATATTTTCATTAAGCATTACACCCCATCTGACCCATTGGAATCATTACCATCACGTAATGATTAACAATGCTCAGATGACTATCTTTTACACTCTACGACCCATTGCAATCATTACTATCATGTAATGATTAACAATGTTCAGGTAATCAGTTATTACCCCCACTTTCCCTCTAACAGCTTTACAAACTGTTAGAAACACATCATATTACTATCACAAATCTGGTACTAAAACATTTAATTCATTTATCATTATATGTGTGCTAGCCCGAATGTTAAAACCAAACATTTGAAAAGGGCTTAGAACTCACCTTATCAACTTTCTCACAACAATCTACACAATCCACGTACACGAGGTAACTAGTCCTTCCTCTATTCAAGGTATATCTAAAGCAATAAACTCTGATTCAATAACTTATTCTCAAACAGGGCCCTCATGCGATTGAACACTTATGCGAATGAGCAATTATGCGACTTGACCCATGCGAATGAACCATGCGACTAAACCTTCAGTCGTACGACTAGCCGTTCATTCGCACGATTGAGTTCTCATTCGTATCCAGTGTTCACTCGTCTTTATTCGGCCTTCCAACCAGGCGACTGGGTTCCAATCGCACGATTGAACCTCCATTCGCACTCAGTCGCACGATTAGACTCTTATTCGTGCGATTGAGTCATGCGATTGAACCCATTCGCCTGAAATGAATCAGCAGCTGTGTTCTTGACGTTTTTGTTCCAGACTTACTCAAAATTTGAGTTTTAACCATCCAAATCATACCATATTCAAAACAGATCCTATACACATCGTTTACAATGGTTTCGGACCATTATTTCATCAAAACTTCACAAAAAACTTGGATTTGAATTCCTGGATTTTAAATTCAAAAATAAACCAGACCAATTTACTGATTTAAACAGGTTATTGGATCAAATTCAATCATACACACAGCTTATAACATCTCCGGATTAATCCGTGATGTTCAAAACTCACCAAAACGGGGTTTTGCCTAGGCAATTTCGTGAGAACAGGGTGTTTGGGTGTGAAGGGGACAAGAAAACAGAATAGGTGCAGATAAAGATTTGCCCTTAAACCCCCTGCACCGCCCTACTTATCCATACACTCCACTTAACCGCCTCACCTTCAGTCGCACGATTGAACCATTCGCACGACTGAATCGTGCGAATGAAGCTCATGCTCCTACCATTCGTACGATTGAGCCTCAATCGCACATAAAGAATGCAACTGAAGTTCATTCGCATACAAGTCATGCGGCTGAATACTTGAACAATCAAACAAACTCAACTTAGTTGATTAATCATAACTATAATATAATTTACAAGTCCGGATTTAGAAACCGGATGTTACACATTTCCTCAAACTTAAAACAATATATACACATTTCATGCAGCCAACCCCGTAACCACCCCATTCGTCCTCTTCACGGCAATTCGAAAACTCCTCGAAACCCTACTGCCGTCAACCTTCAACCGCAAATACAAGCTTTCTCTCGGCAGCACCCTTCTCCGACAGCTTGTTGACCGCGCGACGCACCCCCACAAGATCGTTCGTAACCGTTTGCCTCCGATGACACATCCGCTGTAAGATCGCAGCCCCTCTTTCGCCACACGGTAAGTTCTTTTCGTTAATCTTGAACGTTCTTATGATTCGCTTTAGTTACGGTTACGATTAAGGTTTCGTCTCGGTTGCTACGTCGAAGCTATGGTTTTTGATTCGGGTTCGGTGATTGTATGCCTGTCACATGCGTTCGTTTCGTGGATGTTCCTGTGCGTACGTATGTACGTGTATGTTTTTTGAGTATACATGAATGTATATATATATATATATATGCGAATGTATATGTGGGTGTGCTTTGACTTTCTAGCTGAGAGTTTCATGGGTTAATTTTGGTGTTGCTAGTGGTGTTGGGATTTGCTTATCATGCACATATATATATATCCGAAATGTGTATGCATGCATATGTTGGGTAGGCGCAGGAAGGTGGGCGCACGGAGAATTCTTTTGAGTGGGTACATTGGAATATAATTATATGGGCGTTGTTATGCTCATGGATGTTTGTGTTTCTATCATCTTGATATATATATTTATTGTATGGGGTAGACGCATGGAATGTCTCATGCGCCCATGTGTGTGTGCGTGCTTAATGGTTTTGGGCGCATGGGAGTTCGGTTGGGCGCATGGGAGTTCGGTTGGGCGCATGAGACTCTTTAGAGTCCCTTGGGCGCATGGGGAAACTGTAGAAAGACTCATGTGGGCGCATGAGTGGATTGGTGTGTAAATCTGTTGCATGTAGGCGCATGGGGTGCACTATGCGCCCATGTGTGTGTTTTGTGTGTGTCATTTGTAATTTAGGCGCATGAGTGGTGACTTAGGCGCATGAGTTGTATGTGTCTTCTTTTCTGTGTGTACGTATGGTAATATATAATAAATATGATGTGTGATTTATGGTTATCCATTCACTCAATATATATATATACGAGACTGTTACTTTGGGGAATTACACATTTGTGAATTTAGTAAATAATACGTTATGAAACGAAATACATTCATTTCTTTATAAAAGGTGAAACGAATTACACTTCTTTTCTTTATAAAAAGTCTTGTAACACATACGTATATATATACATTTTATTTAAAAATACATTCATTCATGAAACGAAATAGTATGGGTAACTCTATGATAGTATGAATCTCGTGCATAAAATACACGTGTCTTAGTGAGTGTGTTTTGTGGTGTTAGTGCATGTGAATGTGCTTGCGTATACATAGAAAACATCGACAATCGACACCGTAACCGTGATGCGAACGCGAAACCGTACGACACTTACACTCATAATAATAACTAATATTAATTATATATATATTAAATGAAATTCAGGTTAACCGAAACCCTGATCGTTGTGCGATCGTTCTTTCTTTGCTGTGATTCAAGGTGAGTCTTCACGGCCCCTATTTTACTTTCTTTCTTTTTGGGGGAGAAAACATGCAAACATATTTACAAAATGGTTTTAGTATTATTGTTTATCGCCTGTTACGTTAGTGCAAACATATTTAAAAGTCCTTAAATTCTCGAACCGTTAGTAATGTGTAGCGAGGTGATTCTGAGTAGTACTACTGGGTTTGACAAACCCCGCCCGGGCTAGTCACGCTAGCTTGATTGGAGGTCAAACAGGTGCATCATTGGCCTAACATTTGTCACTGTCTGGGTTAGACGTGATGGGAAGGCAACAAACTTACAAACAGTTAGCTTCGGTTTGAAACGCTAAGTAACTTGATTATAGGCTAGCTACCTATTGATATGCTTTAATTACTTTACCATTCGAACATTTACAAACATATTATCTGTCATAAAACCTGTGAACTCATCAACGTTATGTTGACACACTTTAGCATGTTTTCTCAGGTCACAGGAATGCTTAAGCTTACGTTGCATGGTTAATGAACTCACTCAGGACATGCATCGTCAAACTCATTTATCTTGCATTGAACATTTTGTTTTGGCATAGTACTTTGCAAACTTTTAGTATTGGTTTACATTTCAGTTATACGCTTCCGCACTGATGTTTATTTCATTTATGTTTCTACTCTAATTGAAGTCAAACATTTATTTTTAAATTCATTTAGTGTCGTTTGATATGACAGTGTCTGAGATCCTGGTTTGTCACACGCCTAACGGTAAAACCCCATTTGTGGAAATTGAGGGCGTGACAGATTGGTATCAGAGCCACTGGTTATAGAGAACTAGGATTGCATTGGCATCTAGACTATAGCCTTAGACACAACACTAGCATTGCACAGACACTCTTACATGTTTACAACTATTGTATGTACATTTTCCCGGTATGCTAGCATTACATTACAAAATGTTCATAACATCTCCGGCACTATCCATGTACATCTTCGGCTAATAAAGGAGCGGAGTGTCCTGCTCGCTTGCTTTCGACATCTACATCTGTTTCTTCACTCCTGGAGTTGAAGAGACTTCGATTTGAACCCAACGTTACCACTTCGGAACACGGAAAACTTTTCTAACACGCACGACTCACCTAACAACGACAATCAAGGAGGACAACACACCCTACTTTTCCATCTCATTCACACTTGTTTTCTACTTCTAACATACCCTATCTTCTTTACTAGCCTGAACAGTAAATGTGGAACAACTGAAGAAATTTGAAGTCTATCAGAGGACCAGACTTAGACATGTAGACGCTTAGAGCTCCAAGGGAAATACCTTAACCCAGATCGCTAGAACTGTTTTCCATCCAACATATAGATATATTGAATTATGATTGTTTGATTTGAATACGTTGTACTTCCTATAATTTATTTTTATCAAAAATTATTATTTGATTATTGACTGTTGCGTATTCTGAATGCGAAGAATCATGTCTGGAAGAAGACCTTGACGCCCTAGCGGACGAGGAAACATCAACATGACTCAGGCCAAGTTGGATGCTATTATTAATGTGTATGTTGCTGATGCGCTTGCAGCGTACGAACATGCCTGAAATCAGAACCAGAACAACCAGAATCGGAATCAAGGAGGTAACCTCGAATCAATCAGACACTTTGGTCTTTCCCTATGATAACATATTATTAATTCTTAAACATCGGTATGTTCTTTTGATTTAGGTCCAACAATGTAACACCTTCAAAATTCATAACAATAATATAATAAGGAGGGTGCTACTAGTTGGGTTGTTATAACAATTTAGAGACTACACACGCAGCGGAGCTTTACATATATTAAAAACTGTTTACATCGTTAACAATATTTACAAGACATTATTCGACATTTCAAAACTTTTTAAACTTCAAGTACTTCATTCTCAAAAACCCAACTTTTGTGGCCAGTATCATACACCATAACCGGAAGCTAACTCTGTGGGGGACCATCACGAGCACCTCTATTACTACCTGGCATGCATTAGAAAACAAACACAAATCAGATAAACTGGTGAGTTCTAACATACACCACATTTCAACAGTAACAATTCATCAACTGTTACCACACAGAATGATTCACACACACATTCATCAGTCCATTTATTTATCCCAGTATTGATATGCATATCGAATACCCACAAGGTATTTATGGACATATTTTTATCGGTTTTTAATTTGGTGGGTGAAACCTCCACCTCGCGCGTTGACGGGTCAAACCTCCGTCTAGAATTTGGTGGGTGAAACCTCCACCTCGCGCGTTGACGGGTCAAACCTCCGTCTGTAATTGGCGTTGACGGGTCAAACCTCCGTCTATAATTTGGTGGGTCAGACCTCCACCTCGCCATTCATCACAATTTACCACTTTCAATTTATTTTCACATTTTATATGCATGCCAGTGCCCGATTTTATCAAACAACATTTGTCAAACGGCATAAACATATAAAAGGGCAATTAGAACTCACCTTAATGTTTTCAGCAAGTGTTTACCAATTCAAATACACTAGGGCAGCTAAAACTTCTCTTTCTCAATGCAACCTAAAACAACAACCCTAACTTAGTCAAACCACCCCTAGCTGATCACTTCACACGACTAAGGCTATGCGACTGGACTTATTCGTACGACTGAACATACGACTAAGCTTAGTCGTACAAATGGACCATACGACAGAGGTGCGAATGAGCTATAACAGGGTTTGTGCGAATGACCTCCATTCGTACGATTGGTTCATGCGACTGAACTTCAGTCGCACGTTTGAACAATGCGATTGACTTAGTCGCACGAATGGGCATGCGACTGGGCTCATTCGCCTGAAACGGATCAGCAGCTGTGTTCTTGACATATTTGATCCAAAAACTCGAGTTTTAACCGTTCAGATTATACCATATTCACAACAGAACATATACACTTCATTTACAACCGTTTCGGGTCCTTATTTCATCAATCTTCACAAAAAACTAGGACCCGAACCTTCACTTTTCAGCTTAACAGAAAGATTTAACAAAACCCAGATTAAAAACATGTTTCTGGATCAATTTCAACCACATACACAGCTTAACATATTCAAGAATCGATCCGCATCAAGCAAAACTTACCAAAACGGAGCTAATTTACTCAATATAGCAAGAGCAGGGGTGTTGGGGTTCGAAAGGGACGAGAGGGTGAGAATATAGCAGATAAAATCTGCTTCTAACACCCTTAACCGCCTTACTTATCCTACATGCCAATTTTTAGCCGACATACTCAACCGCACGATTGGACCATTCGCACGGCTCAATCGTACGACTGAGCCCATACGCCCACCATTCGTGCGATTGAGCTTCATTCGCACGTTTGGCATGCGACTGAGGTTCCTTCGCACGCATGTTGTGCGACTGGACACTAATCCTAATAAATAAATAATTATCAAACTTTTTTGGATGTTACAAGTCTACCCACCTTATTTAGGGTTTTGTCCTCGAAACCTGACTAAAATAAATGGGGGTAGTTCCGTCTCATCTCTTCTTCTGTTTCCCAAGTTGACTCAGATCCTTGGCGATGTGCCCACTGCACCCGGACTAAGCTAATGCTTTTATTTCTAAGTTTCTTCTCCTTACGATCTATAATGGCCACAGGCTGTTCAACATAATTGAGCTTCTCATCAACCTCAATATCATCTAATGGTACATATTGAGTTTCATTAGCTAAACACTTCCGTAACTGAGAGACGTGGAAGGTTGGATGAATAGCACTTAATTCTTTAGGCAAGTCCAACCTATACGCCACGTACCCTACTTTCTCCACTATTCGGAGAGGTCCAATAAAACGCGGACTTAACTTGCCCCTCTTTCTGAATCGAATAATACCCTTCCATGGAGAAACTTTTAACAAGACAAAATCCCCAATTTTAAATTCCAATGGTTTTCTTCTACGATCTGCATACGATTTCTGCCTGCTTTTCGCTTCTCTAATACGATTTCTGACTACTTCAAACTTTGCCATTGTTTCTTCAACTATTTCACTATTTCACTATTTCCCAATTCGCGTTGCCCCATGTCTCCCCAATAAAGTGGAGTTCTGCACTTTCTTCCGTATAACATCTCAAACGGGGACATTTGAAGAGTATCTTGATAACTGTTGTTGTAAGCGAATTCAGCTAAAGGAAGATGACTATCCCAGCTACCTCCAAAATCTATAATACATGCTTGTAGCATATCCTCCAATGTCTGAATAGTTCTTTCACTTTGGCCATTTGTTTGGCGATGATAGGCTGTACTAAAGTATAGTCTAGTTCCCATAGCTTCGTGAAATTTTCTTCAATACCTGGAGGTAAATCTCGCATCTCTATCAGATGTGATACTTTTCGGAACTCCATGCAATCTAACTATTTCTTTAGTAAAGATATCAGCTAGCCTTTCTACCGAATAGGTTTCCCGTATTGGTAGAAATGAAGCACTCTTGGTTAGCTGATCTACCACTACCCAAATAGTATCATAACCTTTTGGTGTACGGGGCAACTTCATTATAAAATCCATAGTCAGATCGTCCCACTTCCAAACTGGAATAGCTAATGGCTGCAACAATCCATAAGGTTTCTGATGTTCAGCTTTTACTTGGGCACAAGTCAGACATTTATTTACATACTGCATCACATTAAATTTCATCCCTGGCCACCAATAATCTTGCTTCAAATCTTGGTACATCTTAGTCATGCCTGGGTGAATGGAATACCTATATTTGTGAGCTTCATCAAGTACCATATCACGTAAAGCCAACGGAACCCACATTCGACCAAACCTGATCTTAACACCATGGCTAGTTTCTTCTAAATATCTCTCTTGACCGACCATTCTTTCTCTCTTAATGTTTCCTTCTTTTAATGCTTCCAGTTAGGCTTCTTTCAGCTGTTGCATAAAATCAGGAGTGATTACAAGTTTATATGCTTTAACCTTTATCGGTTCGTACTTCTCCTTTCTGCTCAATGCATCAGCAACCACATTGGCTTTCCCGGGGTGATATAAAATTTCACAATCATAATCTTTGATTAACTCCAACCATCGCCTTTGTCTCATATTCAAATCTTTTTGTTCAAAGAAGTACTTCAGACTCTTATGATCAGTAAAGATGGTACACCTCACTCCATATAAGTAATGTCGCCATATCTTAAGAGCAAAAACTACAGCAGCTAATTCTAAATCGTGGGTTGGATAATTGACTTCATGAGTCTTCAACTGTCTAGAAGCATAAGCAATAACTCTCCCACGTTGCATTAAAACACACCCCAATCCCTGATATGATGCATCAGTTGATATTACTAAATCCTCTACACCTTCTGGTATTGCTAATACTGGGGCTTGTGTCAATCGATTCTTCAGTTCCTGAAAAGCAGCTTCCTGTTCTTTATTCCATTCATACTTAACATCCTTTCGAGTTAACTTCGTCAATGGGGAAGCAATTTTAGCAAAATCCTGAATGAATCTCCTATAGTATCCTGCCAGTCCTAAGAAACTACGAATTTCTGAAGGACTTTTAGGAATTCCCCAGTTTACCACAACTTCAATCTTTGCAGGATCCACCAATATTCCATCCGCATTCACCACATGGCCCAAAAATTGTACTTCTCTTAACCAGAATTCACATTTTGAGAATTTTGCATACAACTTATTCTTTCTTAAGGTTTCCAATACTTCTCGAATGTGACAAGCATGATCTCCTTCGTTTTTAGAATAGATCAAAATATCATCTATAAACACAATTACCGATTTATCCAACATCGGTCTACATACTCTGTTCATCAAATCCATGAAAGCAGCAGGAGCATTCGTTAACCCAAACGACATCACCAAAAATTCATAATGCCCATATCGTGTACGAAAAGCTGTCTTTGGTATGTCCTCTTCTTTTACCTTCAACTGATGATACCCGGATCTAAGATCTATCTTTGAGAACCAATTAGCACCTTGGAGTTGATCAAATAAATCGTCTATACGGGGTAATGGGTATTTATTCTTGACAGTCAGCTTGTTTAGTTCTCTGTAATCTATGCACATCCTCAAACTGCCATCTTTCTTCTTTACAAATAGTACTGGAGCACCCCACGGCGAAAAGCTGGGTCGGATAAAACCCTTGTCTAATAATTCCTGTAATTGCTTCAGGAGTTCCTTTAATTCAGCCGGTGCAAGTCTATAAGGGGTTTTAGCGACAGGTTTTGCTTCAGGTATTAAATCAATTTTAAACTCAATTTCTCTATCAGGAGGTATACCCGGTAGATCCTCAGGAAATACATCGGGGAAATTACAAACTACTGGAACATCTTCTAATTTCCTCGTCTCCTTAGCAGTATCAACTACATATGCTAAGAACGACTCACAACCCTTATTCAATAATTTCTCAGCTTTAATCATAGATATGACCTTCACCCCACTATCATGATCATCACCAAAAACCGTTGCCAAATTACCATCTGGTGCTCGCAACACAATCATCTTTCTTTTGCATATTATCTGGGCCTCAAACGTAGATAACCAGTCCATTCCCAATACTACATCAAAACCTCCTAATTTCATCATATGTAACCTAGCAGGAAATTTTACACCTTCTAGTTTGACAAAACAATCATCTATTACCTCACTAACAACTATAAATTCATTAGAGGCAGTTTCTACTGAAAAGGCAACATCTAGCTTGGATGGTTTAACTTTTATTAAGGCATGGAAGTTTATTGATATGAAACTTCTATTAGCCCCTGAATCAAATAAAACTCTAGCAGGTACATCATTAACAAGAAACGTACCCGACACAACATCTGGTAATGCCTTAGCCTCCTCCGTAGTCATCGTAAATGCTCTCCCCGCTGTACCGCTACTACCACTCACGCTGCCTTTACTCGGTCCTCCCACTGCACGAATAGGAACCGGTCCAGGTCTAAGTTTTGGACATTCAGATTTCATATGTCCCATCTCCCCGCATCCATAACACCGAAGTTCTGGACATCTGGAAACAAAATGTCTAGGTTTCCCGCATTTACGACATGTCGGGTGATTCAGTCTACATTCCCCTCTATGAAACTTCCCGCATTTATTACACCGAGGAGGGGGACCTACAAAACCCTTAGCATTAAACTTTCTCTTCTGCGGCCCACACTGTCCATAACTAGGCCTAGAACTCAGTAAAGTTTTCTGATGACTAACCACTTCTTCTTTTACCACAGGTTTCTCAGACTCAGTAACTTCCTCATACATATCCGCAGCCAAATTCACCGTGGCTTGGTAAGTAGAAGGAGAATTAGACTTGACCAGCATTCTCACCTTAGGGGGTAATCCCTGGATATATCTAGTAATCCTCTTTGTCTCAGGAGTTACTAAATGAGGTACCAAACGCGCCATTTCTTCAAATCTAGAAGTATACTCTTTATGACTTAAACTGCCTGCTTGAAACTACAAAAACTTGATCTCAATTCTGTCCATCTCGCCCTTCGGACAGAACTTTTCTATCACCAGTTCTTTAAAAGTTTCCCACGTCATCTGACTTACGGCGGCCTCACCCATGGCCTGTTCCACTGTATCCCACCAGTACAAAGCTTCTGCTTGAAAAGAATGCACTGCAAAGCCCACCTTCTGATCTTCCTTGCATCTACTAAGTTTAAACGCTGCTTCCATCTCTCGTAACCATTTATAAGTTACTACTACATCCTTCTGGCCTTCAAACTTAGGCGGGTCACATTCCTTAAAATGCTTATATGATATTGGTTTCTCCACTACAGGCTCAACAATAACAGGTGGAGGAGTTGGTTGGGAAGATGATTCACCACCTTTCCTAAGGTCGCTCAACATTTCAGGTAAGGTAGTACGCAACACTCGGGCGACTTCATCACCTATAGCTGCCTTAAGTTCATCACCTGAGATCCTAGCTTCAAGTCTAGAATTTGTATTACTGGTTTCCTCCATCTACGATCAGAAATAAACCATAATCAAATAATGAGTGATACCAGGATGCTGCATATAATGTAAATTGCTCATAACATTGGCCAGGTGTTATCAAATATTTACTTATTTACACCATCCTGCCTCTTCTCATTATCCTTTCACAGTTTATTTCTAACCCTATCTAACCTACAAGATCATGCACACACATCATACTAATCGTTATCTTAAACAATTACTTTCATTCAACAATCGAATGAATTATCACAAATAATTAAATACTCATCCATACCATAGTTCACCCCACTTCCGGTTGTAGATACGGGCACTTCCCACATTTTCAGTTAAAGTTTGAAGCAATCAAATGTTCAAATCTCTTTAACTATGGCTCTGATACCAACTTGTAACACCCTCAAAATTCATAACAATAATATAATAAGGAGGGTGCTACTAGTTGGGTTGTTATAACAATTCAGAGACTACACACGCAGCGGAGCTTTACATATATTAAAAACTGTTTACATCGTTAACAATATTTACAAGACATTATTCGACATTTCAAAACTTTTTAAACTTCAAGTACTTCATTCCCAAAAACCCAACTTTTGTGGCCAGTATTATACACCATAACCGGAAGCTAACTCTGTGGGGGACCATCACGAGCACCTCTATTACTACCTGGCATGCATTAGAAAACAAACACAAATCAGATAAACTGGTGAGTTCTAACATACACCACATTTCAACAGTAACAATTCATCAACTGTTACCACACAGAATGATTCACACACACATTCATCAGTCCATTTATTTATCCCAGTATTGATATGCATATCGAATACCCACAAGGTATTTATGGACATGTTTTTATCGGTTTTTAATTTGGTGGGTGAAACCTCCACCTCGCGCGTTGACGGTCAAACCTCCGTCTGTAATTGGCGTTGACGGGTCAAACCTCCGTCTATAATTTGGTGGGTCAGACCTCCACCTCGCCAGTCATCACAATTTACCACTTTCAATTTATTTTCACATTTTATATGCATGCCAGTGCCCGATTTTATCAAACAACATTTGTCAAACGGCATAAACACATAAAAGGGCAATTAGAACTCACCTTAATGTTTTCAGCAAGTGTTTACCAATTCAAATACACTAGGGCAGCTAAAACTTCTCTTTCTCAATGCAACCTAAAACAACAACCCTAACTTAGTCAAACCACCCCTAGCTGATCACTTCACACGACTAAGGCTATACGACTGGACTCATTCGTACGACTGAACATACGACTAAGCTTAGTCTTATGAATGGACCATACGACAGATGTGCGAATGAGCTATAACAGGGTTTGTGCGAATGACCTCCATTTGTACGATTGGTTCATGCGACTGAACTTTAGTCGCACGTTTGAACAATGCGATTGACGTAGTCGCACGAATGGGCATGCGACTGGGCTCATTTGCCTGAAACGGATCAGCAGCTGTGTTCGTGACATATTTGATCCAAAAACTCGAGTTTTAACCGTTCAGATTATACCATATTCACAACAGAACATATACACTTCATTTACAACCATTTCGGGTCCTTATTTCATCAATCTTCACAAAAAAACTAGGACCCGAACCTTCACTTTTCAGCTTAACAGAAAGATTTAACAAAACCCAGATTAAAAACATGTTTTTGGATCAATTTCAACCACATACAGAGCTTAACATATTCAAGAATTGATCCGCACCAAGCAAAACTTACCAAAACTGAGCTAATTTACTCAATATAGCAAGAGCAGGGGTGTTGGGGTTCGAAAGGGACGAGAGGGTGAGAATATAGCAGATAAAATCTGCTTCTAACACCCTTAACCGCCTTACTTATCCTACATGCCAATTTTTAGCCGACATACTCAATCGCACGATTGGACCATTCGCATGGCTCAATCGTACGACTGAGCCCATACGCCCACCATTCGTGCGATTGAGCTTCATTCGCACGTTTGGCATGCGACTGAGGTTCCTTCGCACGCATGTTGTGCGACTGAACACTAATCCTAATAAATAAATAATTATCAAACTTTTTGGATGTTACAAACAATCTGTACCTTCAAGATGTTTTTGGATTGTAAGCCTCATTCCTTCGGTGGTTCTGAGGGTGCTGTCACACTACTTCGCTGTTTGGAGAAACTCGAGTCAGTATTCGCCATGTGCAACTATCCTGATGGAAACCGTGTCAAGTACGCATCTGGCACACTAGAAGGACTAGCATTGACATGGTGGAACTCACAAGTCCAGACCTTAGGACTTGAAGCTGCTAATAAACTGCCATGGGATGACTTCAAGATTCTGATGAAAGAAGAGTATTGCCCCAGGAACGAAGTCCAGAAACTGGAGGGAGAGTTTTGGAATCTCAAGATGGTTGGTTCTGACATTGAGGAATATACGACTCGTTCACACGAGTTGGCTGCTTTGTGTCCTCAGATGATGACCCCGACCTACAAACGGATAGAGAAGTACATTGATGGTTTAGCTCCTCAGATTCAAGCTAGTCTATTGGCTGCTGATCCTGTCACTATTCAACAAGCTATTCGGCTAGCTCATAAGCTTACCGATCAGGCAGTGGCGCAGGGCACTCTGCCCAAACATGGCACTGCATCTGGCTCATCTTATAATAAGCGAAAGTGGGATGGTACTATTAACAAGTCCTCAAACTCCAACAACCAACAACAGCAGGCCAGAAAGTTTGATTCCTCCAAAAGTTTCACTAACAATAATCAGAACAACAACAACAATGGTCAGGGATCGAGTAACTATGCGGGCAAGTATCCAAAGTGCAATAAATGCAACTTTCACCATCATGGCCAATGTGATCGATTCCGTTGCCAAAGGTGTGGAAGAAGGATGGGTCATGCTGCCAAAGACTGCAAGGGTGAACTGATGACCAAACAACAACCCCAGCAACAACGACAGGGCGAAGCAACCAGAGGCTGTTACGAATGTGGTAAAAAGGGTCATTATAGGAAGGATTGCCCACAACTGAAGAATAGGAACAAGTGCAATAATGAAAATAACAACTATGGGAATGGCGCTAAAGGTCGAGCTTTCATGATTGGGTCTGGCGAGGCAAGGAATGATCAAAATGTGGTTACCGGTACGTTCCCTCTGAACGAATGTTTTGCTTCTGTATTATTCGATACCGGTGCTGATAGGAGCTTTATCTCTACCAAGTTTATCAAACTCCTAAATGTAACTCTAACTGAAATGGAACCTAATTACACGGTAGAACTAGCTGATGGTAAATTTATCGAAGCGACCCACATTCTTAAAGGATGTAATTTGGAACTATCAGGACACAAGTTAGAAATAGACCTTATGCATGTCACACTTGGTAGTTTTGATGTAGTCGTTGGCATGGACTGGTTATCTAAGAACAAAGCTGAGATTTTCTATCATGAAAAGGTTGTTCGTGTACCACTTCCTAGTGGTGAAATCTTATCTATTCAGGGAGAGAAAAGTGGAGTAGTCTCAGGCATCATTTCGTACATGAAAGCCCAGAAATGCTTACGCAAAGGCCATACCGCTATTTTAGCTATGATCACAGAGAGGACTATCGAAGAAAAGAAGATAAGGATATCCTAATCGTTCGTGACTTTCCTGAAGTTTTCCCTGAAGACTTACCTGGTCTTCCACCGCACAGTCAGGTCGAGTTCCAGATTGATTTGACGCCTGGAGCCGCACCTATTCCGAGAGCACCATACAGATTGGCTCCGAAAGAACTGCAGGAACTGTCCACTCAACTGCAAGAACTTTTAGATAAGGGATTTATCAGACCTAGTTCATTACCATGGGGAGCCCCAGTCCTGTTTGTCAAGAAAAAGAATGGGACTTTTCGCATGTGTATCGATTATAGGGAACTAAACAAAGTGACGGTTAAGAACCGTTACCCTTTACCCCGCATTGATGATCTATTTGACCAGCTTCAAGGGTTTAGTTTTTATTCAAAGATAGATTTGAGATCAGGATATCATCAACTGAGAGTCCGAGAGGAGGACATATCAAAGACGACATTCAGAACTCGGTACGGTCACTACGAGTTTCTAGTAATGCTATTGGTTTGACCAATGCACCAGCGGTTTTCATGGATCTCATGAACCGAGTGTGCAAACCCTACCTGGACAAGTTTGTTATCGTTTTTATTGATGACATCCTAATTTATTCAAGGAACAAGGAGGAGCATGAGGAACACCTTCGACTGATCTTGGAATTACTTAAACAAGAGCAGCTATACGCCAAATTCTCAAAGTGTGACTTCTAGATTCAGGAAGTCCAATTCTTGGGTCATGTAGTCAACGAGAAGGGCATACATGTTGACCCAGCAACGATAGAAGCCATCAAGAACTGGGCTACACCAAAGACTCTGATGGAGGTACGACAGTTTCTTGGATTGGCCGGGTACTAGCGGCGATTCATCGAAGGGTTTTCGAAGATCGTTCAACCACTTACAATATTAACTCAAAAAGGCATCGCGTACAGTTGGGGTGAAAAGCAGGAGTCACCATTTCAGTTCCTAAAACAAAAACTCTGCAGGGCACCAATATTGTCCCTACCCAAGGGGACTGAAGACTTTGTAGTTATTATGATGCTTCCATACAAGGTCTTGATTGCGTGTTAATGCAACGTGAGAAGGTCATCACATTTGCCTCCCGATAGTTAAAAGTTCATGAGAAAAACTACACGACACACGACTTAGAGCTGGGAGCCGTTGTGTTTACTCTCAAGATATGGAGACATTACTTGTACGGTACCAAGTGCACCATTTATACCGATCATAAGAGTCTTCAGCATATTTTCGAACAGAAGGAGTTGAATATGAGACAACATCGCTGGGTCGAGTTGTTGAATGACTATGACTGTGCGATCAAGTATCATCCGGGTAAGGCTAATGTGGTAGCTGATGCCTTAAGTCAAAAGGAGACACCTAAGCCGAAGCGAGTTCGAGCATTACAACTCACCATCCACACTGGATTACCCGACCAGATACGTAATGCTCAACTTGAGGCTTTGAAGGACGAGAACCGAAAGCCGAATCCCTGCGAGGCATGGAGAAGTAACTCGAAGCCAAACCTAACGGAATTCGTTACTTCATGGACCAAATATGGGTTCCTTTGTATGGGGATTTACGAGAGCTGGTAATGGATGAAGCTCACAAGTCACGATATTCTATTCATCCAGGTTCAGACAAGATGTATCATGATCTGAAGGTTCTTTACTAGTGGCCAAACATGAAACTTAATATTGCCACCTATGTAAGCAGATGCTTAACCTGTTCTAAGGTTAAGGTGGAGTATCAAAGACCATCTGGTTTACTTCAATAACCAGAAATTCAAGTATAGAAGTGGGAGTAGATATCAATGGATTTCATCATGAAACTGCCCCGAACTCCCAGCGGATGCGACACCATTTGGGTGATTGTAGATCGTTTGACGAAATCCGCACACTTCTTACCAATTAGAGAGATTGATAGAATGGAGAAATTAACACACATATGCCTAAGGGAAATAGTCTCTCGGCACGGTGTGCCAATTTCTATTATCTCTGATCGTGACGCTCGATTCACTTCACATTTCTGGCAGTCTTTGCAATGATCATTGGGAACACGGCTAGATATGAGCACTACATATCACCCCCAAACTGATGGCCAGAGTGAGCGTACAATCCAGACTTTGGAAGACATGTTGCATGCGTGCGTGATTGATTTTGGCAGTAGTTGGGAAGCTCACGTACCATGAGTTGAGTTTTCTTACAACAATAGCTATCACACATCGATCAAAGCTGCTCCGTTTGAGGCACAGTATGGGCGTAAGTGCCGATCACCTATTTGCTGGGAAGATGTTGGCGAAAGTCAACTTACAGGTCCTGAACTTATGCACGAGACGACTGAGAAGATCATGCAAATTCGTAACCGCATGGCAGTAGCATGTGATCGACAGAAGAGTTACGCTGATAAGCGTCGTAGACTGTTGGAATTCCAAATTGGTGATAAGGTACTTTTGAAAGTGTCACCTTGGAAGGGTGTGATACGTTTCAGGAAACGTGGAAAATTAAACCCTAGATACGTGGGACCATTTGAGATTGTCAAACGGGCTGGCCCCGTAGCCTATCAGTTGAACCTACCCGAAGAGCTCAGTGGAATACACAATGTGTTTCATGTTTCAAACATGAGGAAATGCCTTACGGATGAGACTCTTATCGTTCTGTTAGAGGAGATACCCGAAGAGCTCAATGAAAAAGAAGTATCCACAACTGTTCAACGATCAGACATCCACTTCTTAAGGTATCATTTTTTAAGATATATTTCCTTTCAATTTCGAGACGAAATTCCCTTCAACAAGGGGATGATGTCGCAACTCTCATGAAACCTCACATTTCATTGTTTTGGGTTTATTTTAGAAATTCAAGAAACCTTATCTTGAGCGAGCTTTTGACTTTCTATCCTTGTTGTTAATCCGATTTTCTAATTTTCGGGACAAAAATTCTTTCAATAAGGGGACGATGTGACAACCCTAACTCTCAGGTTGACCTCGTTCTTTTAACTTGAGCTCTCCGCATTATGTTATGTTTATTAGATAATGCAAATTGTTGTTATAAATAAATAAAGGTTATTGTTAATACCAAATTAAACATAACTAACTTTTACTAATTAAATCTATAAAAAAATCAAAATGTAATTTAAGTGAAATTGACAGGATCTCAACCTCTAGTTTGATCAATTAGGTTGTATTCGCAACAGATTTAGCACGAGAATTAGCATTTACAGCAAGAACACATATGATTTTGCATGTAACAGTACACATATAGAGAGAGAGAACAATTCTGCCAAAAAGGTATTTTCTATTACTCACACATTTTGGCACGGTTACAATAAGGTCATCTTCCTTTTATAAAAGGAAGAATGACGTAGGCTGATGTTACTTGATAGTGATATCAAACCGTCATTAACAAACTACTGATAGAACACCTAAACTACTGAAGATGTCAAACAGCTGACATCTTCTTACAAAATAGCTAAGTGTTCTACTTATTACAAGTACTGAAGAAACAAGAAACTACTGAAAGTTACAACGACTGAAGAACAGACTCTTCAGTCGTTTACAACTACTGAACTATAACAACTGAAGAACAAACTCTTCAGCTGTTGTACAAACTACTGAAAAGGAAAAATACAAACTACTGAAAGAGAAAAACCAACACAACATCTGAAGAAGACTTCTTCAGCTGTTGTGACAAACTCTGAAGCTTCAGCACTTGGTCTTCAGACTTTGGGCTTCAGATGTTTCATCAGCTGATGACTTCAGTAGTTGTCATCAGCTGATGTCTTCAGTCTTTGTCTTCAGACTTTATGCATCAGTTGTTGATCTTCAGTTCTTCAGTTCTTCAGCTGTTGATCTTCAGCACTTGAGTCTTCAGTACTTGAAGTCTTTAGTACTTGTATTCTTCAGTACTTCAGACTTCGGTACTTGTCTTCAGTACTTGGGATCTTCAGCTGTTGTTCTTCAGATCTTTGATCTTCAGCTGTTGAGTCTTCAGTCTTTGTCAAACTGCTGATGAAGCCTTCAGCAGTTGTTGTGATGTCATGTGGGACTTAGAGGTTTTTCTGATCTGTCTCATTGGTTCTTTTGATCCAACAGAAATAGAGGGACCTCAGTGTCATTTCCTCAAACTCTAAACAATATATACACAATTCATGCAACCAACCCCGTAACCACCCCATTCGTCCTTTTCACGGCAATTCGAAAACTCCTCGAAACCCTACTGTCGTCGACCTTCAACCGCAAATACGAGCTTTCTCTCGGCAACACCCTTCTCCGGCAGCTTCTTGACCGCGCAACGCACCCCGACAAGATCGTTCGTAACCGTTTGCCTTCGACAGCACATCCGCTGTAAGACCGCAACCCCTCTTTCGCTGCACGGTAAGTTCTTTTCGTTAATCTTGAACGTTCTTATGATTCACTTCCGTTACGGTTACGATTATGGTTTCGTCTCGGTTGCTACGTCGAAGCTAGGGTTTTTGATTCGGGTTCGGTGATTTTATGCCTGTGACTTGCGTTCGTTTCGTGGATGTTCTCGTGCGTACGTATGTACGTGTATGTTTTCTGAGGATACATGAATGTGTGTATATATATATATATATAAATGCGAATGTATATGTGGGTGTGCTTTGACTTTCTAGCTGAGAGTTTCATGGGTTAATTTTAGTGTTGCTAGTGGTGTTGGGATTTGGTTATCATGCACACATATATATATATATATCCAAAATGTGTATGCATGCATATGTTGGGTAGGCGCAGGAAGGTGGGCGTATGGAGAATTCTTTTGAGTGGGTATATTGGAATATAATTATATGGGCGTTGTTATGCGCATGGATGTTTGTGTTTCTATCGTCTCGATATATATATTTATTGCATGGGGTAGGCGCATGGAATGTCTCATGCGCCCATGTATGTGTGTATGCTTAATGGTTTTGGGCGCATGGGAGTTCGGTTGGGCGCATGGGAGTTCGATTGGGCGCATGAGACTCTTTAGAGTCCCTTGGGCGCATGGGGAAACTATGGAAAGACTCATGTGGGCGCATGAGTTGGTTGGTGCGTAAATTTGTTGCATGTAGGCGCATGAGGGGCACCATGCGCCCATGCGTGTGTTTTGTGTGTGTCATTTGTGATTTAGGCGCATGAGTGGTGACTTAGACGCATGAGTTGTATGTGTCTTCTTTTCTGTGCGTACGTATGGTAATATATAATATATATGATGTGTGATTTATGGTGATCCATTCACTCAATATATATATACGAGACTGTTACATTTAGGAAATTACACATTTGTGAATTTAGTAAATAATACGTTATGAGACGTAACAACTTTTCTTTATAAAAAATCTAATAACACATACGTATATATATATACATTTTATTTAAAAATACATTCATGTATGAAACAAAACAGTGTGGGTAATCGGACTCTATGATAGTATGAATCTGGTGCATAAAATACATGTGTCTTAGTGAGTGTGTTTTGTGGTGTTAGTGCATGTGAATGTGCTTGCGTATAAATGGAAAACATCGACAACCGACACCGTAACCGTGATGCGAACACGAAACCGTACGAAACTTACACTCGTAAATAATAACTAACATTAATTATATTTATATTAAATGAAATTCAGGTTAACCGAAACCCTGATCGTTATGCGATCGTTCTTTCTTTGCTGTGATTCAAGGTGAGACTTCACGGCCCCTATTTTACTTTCTTTCTTTTGAGGGGAGAAAACATGCAAACATATTTACAAAATGGTTTTAGTATTGTTGTTTATCGCCTGTTACGTTAGTGCAAACATATTTAAAAGTCCTTACGTTCTCGAACCGTTAGTAACGTGTAGCGAGGTAATTCTGAGTAGTACTACTGGGTTTGACAAACCCCGCCCGGGTTAGTCACGCTAGCTTGATTGGAGGTCAAACGGGTGCATTATTGACCTAACATTTGTCACTGTCTGGGTTAGACGTGATGGGAAGGAAACAAACTTACAAACAGTCAGCTTCGGTTTGAAATGCTAAGTAACTTGATTATAGGCTAGCTACCTATCGATATGCTTTAATTACTTTACTATTCGAACATTTACAAACATATTATCTGTCATAAAACCTGTGAACTCACCAACGTTATGTTGACACACTTTAGCATGTTTTCTCAGGTCACAGGAACGCTTAAGCTTACGTTGCACGGTTAAGGAACTCACCCAGGACATGCATCATCAAACTCATTTATCTTGCATTGAACATTTTGTTTTGGCATAGTAGTTTGCAAACTTTTAGTATTGGTTTACATTTCAGTTATACGCTTCCACACTGGTGTTTATTTCATTTATGTTTCTACTCTGATTGAAGTCAAACGTTTATTTTTCAATTCATTTAGTGTCGTTTGATATGACCGTGTCTGAGATCCTGGTTTGTCACACGCCTAACGGTAAAACCCCGTTTGTGGAAATTGAGGGTGTGACAGTAGAGAATGCTTTTCTTGCCATGGATGAATCAACTCCTGAAGATGAGGGTGATTTGTTTGTGGGAGCAAGATTTTTCACTAGTACACCTGTTTACTAAACTCAACCATAACCACAGTCTCCTCCAAAAACTCAAATGCCTAAAACTCAAAATGAGACTCCATCTTCTAGCTCTGCTAATCCTATCAAATTTAAAGATGTTATAAACATCCTTTTACAGGATGAAGAGTCCAAATCTGTCTTTACAACATTTATGACAAGTTTTTAAGCATACCAAGGCAGTCATTTAACTCAAGTTGATTTAATTTTGCAGGATTTGTTTGAGATGGATCCTGACGATGTAGAAGAGATAGATCTTAACTGGCAGATGGTGATGATACTTACAGGACTAAAAAACATTCTTATGACAACGGAAACTATAAACCAAGTGCAAGCAAAACTGTTGGATTTGATAAATCAAAGTCAATGTGTTTTAACTGTAACAGCTATGGCCACTTTTCTAGAGAGTGTAAAGCTCCAAGAACACAAGAAGGAAATGGCCAAAGTAGTTCTAACAGTTAGAAATATCATCAACAGGCTCATAAGACATTTCAAAAGCCTTATCAAAGCCTGCCAATGCCAGAACTAAAAGAAGAGAAGACCACTGAAGAACCAAAGAAAGCATTAGTTATAAGCATCAAGGATGGTTATGACTGGAGTGCTTGTGCAGAACAGTTTACAGCTGATCTTACTTCTGGTCTAGCACTGATTGCTGAGATGAATGATGAAGACTGGTCTGAAGGCAAAGATCCAAACACAGAAGGTGAATCAGACACTGAGGTAGATTTTGACTGGAGTGACAAAGCTGACCCAAAGGAAAATTCTGAAGAAGTTGCTCTTATGGCATAGTCTGAACAACCAAAGGTTATGAACTCATCATTTGACACTGAGTATTCAAATTCTTACCCAGAAATCCCAGTGGAAGTAAGGGAGAAAATATGCACCAAAGCATGTTTTGAACAAGTAGAACACTACAGAACATACTTGTTCAAAATATGTGATAAACTTAAACAAGAAGAGTCAAAGCACAATAAGCTGAAAACTGATCATAAATTTTTTTATGATAAAATCATATCTCTTCAAGTTTCTTGGAACAAAACTTTAAAAGAACTTGAACTTGTAAAGAAACAACTTGAAGAAATGACAAAAACTCTTGAACAAGAGAAATTGACACATGCAGCAACTCAAATTGATTTAGCCAAAGTGAAAAGCTCAAAGACAATTGTTGAGCAACTGGTGAATGGAAGAAAAGATAAAGATAAAACAGGATTAGAATTCACACATGAACCTATGCCTGAATTTATTACAAATACCTTACCTGAAAATTTTAATACACATGATCATTCACCAGAGAATAAAGCTAAGCTTAAAGAATTTCAAGAAAAGAAAAAGAATAGTCAATCAAATGTCGAGAGTGAAATCAAAAAGATAAACATTGAAATATTTGAGGAGAAAGATTCGGAAAAGATAAAGAATGGTCATCCTATTAAAGTAAAATCTTATGAACCGCGACAAATGAACAAAAAGCTCTTTGTACCAAAAAGTGAGAGTGTTATTGAACAGAGTGAACCTGAACAAAAGATTGAAAAAGCTAATGATGTCAATAACAAAATGAAAGGAAAATATGAGGAAGAGAAATCAGACACTTCATGTTCTGATGATTCAAGCTCAAATGAATTAAATCAAAACAAAGATTGTGAAAAAGAATCTTCTTGCAGGATCAGTTGGGGTCACTTAACACTTAGTTTTTCTCTCAAACTCACCTTGAACGACACTCGTGTAAAGATTAAGTCAATAAGAGTTGATCGCAATATAACAAGTAATAAGGAACACAAGAAGTAATTTTCAAGGTACGTGTATATACTGCTTCTCAACTCTATTAGCAGATATCTTTGTATATATGCTCCATATTTAGATTATGATTGTATGTAGGTTTGGTACATATGTGTTTCCTTATTATTAGATCGTGTATTCCATATATATTGGGATTGTTATTTCATCAATGGAGACACAGAAACATTAACCTTCAATATCATATACGTTTATGGTATCAGAGCCATAATGTATAAACCCTAACAATCCGTCTTTTGTTTTCCTTAGCCATGGCCGACGGCGACGAAACTCACACCAAAAAACCACCCTCATCCGGAGAGCAGGCTACGGTCAAAGCACTCCACCTGGTTTATACGGTTACCAACATCCAACATAAGGTTCGAGTTCTTGATGGCATGAAGGTCATGTACACATCTTGGGTCAAACTATTCATGCTTCATGCAAAAGGTTACGACGTTCTTCACCATATCGATGGCACCGACCCACCAGCAACCACCGATCCTGGTTATGACTCATGGGTCAAAATCGTTTCCATTGTATTGTAATGGATATATGGGACTCTCTCCAATGATCTTTTGGTTCGTATACTTGAATCTGACTCTATCGCCAGAAAAGCTTGGGTTCGTCTTCAAGGAGTCTTTCTCAACAACAAAGGGTCCCGAGCCGCTACCCTTGAACATGCTTTCACCAACCATCGATTATCAACTTGCTCACCCATTGCTGAATATTGCACCAAATTAAAAAAAATCGGGGAACAATTGAAAGACGTGGATCAACCGGTTCCGGAATCTCGTCTTGTACTTCAGTTGGCTCGTAATCTTCCACCGGAATATGCGGTCACGGCTGCGTTAATCCACCAACAATCCCCCACGTGGGATCTTGCACGGGATATGATTAAACGCGACGCAAAACGATTGGCAGCGTTAGAAACCAACCTGGTGCTCCTTGCTTCTACTCAAACTTCACAACCGCCTCCCCCCACCAACGATTCCCCTCAACGTTCCTCTACACGTGGTCAAGAATCATCTTCCCAGAATCGTCGCGGCCGTGGTCGTGGCCGCTGGAGAGGCAACCGTAATAATGGTAGTGGAGGCGGGTTTGGTAGCAATGGTTATGGCAGGTCTGGTCAAACTTCAAATCAAGCTCCACATGCTTCTTTACCTCCTTGGGCCCCATGGAACACACCCCCTGCCCATATCCCACGTAACCTTTTGGATCATCTTTCAATGGCTAGCCCAACTCTCCAACCTTTTGGCCTAATACGCAGCAGGCCTCATCAGCTGGGCCACCTTCTCAACAGGCCAACATGCTTTGTAATGGATCTGCTTATAATGTTTTGAGCCCAAATGATCTTGGAACAACCTTTCAGAATATGCAACTTTCGGGTCAACCATGGCACTTTGATACAGGTGCGTCATCTCATGTCACTAATGAACAACAGAAAATTCATTCCCCATTACCTGTTACATCTTTAAATACTATTTTTGTCGGTAATGGTCACAGGCTTTCAATTAAAGGATCTGGTAATAGCCTACACGTCTTACCCAACAAAACTTATTCTCTAAATGACATCCAATATACACCTCATATCATTAAAAACCTTTTATCCATTCGTAAATTCACACGTGACAATCATGTTTCGATTGAGTTTGACCTCTTTGGTTTTACTTTGAAGGATCTCAAGACTGGGCAGGCACTTTCCCGCCACAATAGCACGGGGGACCTCTATCCATTCACTCAACCGGATCAAGCTTTTCTCACCACTTCCGCTACATCTCAATGGCATAATCGTTTGGGTCACCCCAGGGCACCAGTCTTAGATTTTTTATCTCGTAATTTATATATTTCTTGTAATAAACATCAAACTATGTCAATTTGCCATTCATGTCAACTAGCTAATAGTAAAAGACATCCTTTTTTTTGATTCTAACACTCGTACTTATGCACCATTCGATATTATTCATTGTGATTTGTGGACTTCTCCAATCTCTAGCAATTCTGGATATAAATATTACATGGTTTTGGTTGATAATTTTACCAATTATGTTTGGTCTTATCCCCTTAAATTCAAATCCGACACCTTTCCTTACGTTTGTTAAATTCATAAACTCATCCAAACCCAATTTCATAAAAAAATAAAATCATTCCAATGCGATTTGGGTGGGGAATTTGAGAAACATCAATTTAAATCTTTTGCTACCAACAATGGTCTCGTCTTTGCTTTTCTCGCCCCCACACCTCCTCACAAAATGGAAAGTCCGAGCGTATGATACGCCGGCTTAACGACATCATTCATGCTCTTTTGTTTCATGCACACATTCCCCCAACTTTTTGGGTAGAAGCTCTTCATACAAGTACATATATTCATAACATCCTCCCGACCAAAAAACTTCATTTTTTTACTCCCACCTTTGCACTCTACCGTCGTCACCCCTCATATGACCACCTATGAGTTTTCGGTTATGCATGCTATCCTAACCAATCAGCCACCCAACCACACAAGTTACACCCTAGATCCACTCGATGTATCTTTCTCGGATACCCCAATGAGTACCGAGGCTACCCGTGTCTTGATCCTCTTACCGGTAAAGTTCATCTATCTAGACATGTTATTTTTGATGAACTTGTGTTTCCCTTTAATGAACCCATCTCACCATTCTCCTATTCCTTTCTAGATGATGAGTCAAATCCCATGTTGTTTCATTCGGCCACACCATTACCCACTGAGCCCACTTCCTCACCGGCCCAACACGTTACTTTCAACCCACCAACTTACCACCGGTCCTAGTCCAAACAACCCACCCACCCTCTCCAGCCCACTCCACACCTTTACAACCCCCAACCCAAACTCAATCACCACTGAACCTACCAAACTCCCCTTCCTCTACAGCCCAAACAACCGAACAACTAACACCGGCCTAACTACCTATGCCTCTCAACCAACATTCTATGACTACTCGAGCCAAAGCGGGTATTTCTAAACCTCAAACCCGTTTAAACCTTGTCACTACCACCACCTCAGCTATATCTCTAATCCCTAAATCCTATGCTAAGGCTTTATCAGATCCTAATTGGCTTGCGGCTATGCATACAGAATATAGTGCTTTAAAGAGTAATGGTACATGGGAACTTGTACCTCGACCCACACACACTCCGATTATCCGATGTATGTGGCTTTTACACCACAAGTTTAAGTCTGATGGCTCATTAGAACGATACAAAGCCCGATTAGTGGCTAATGGGAAATCTTAGACTGTGGGTATTGATTGTGAGGATACATTTAGCCCGGTTGTTAAACCAAGCACTATCCGGACCATTTTGTCTCTTGCAGTCTCTCGTTCTTGGCCAATTCATCAGCTTGATGTTAAGAACGCATTTTTACACGAGGATCTTAAAGAGGTTGTCTACATGCATCAGCCCCCATGTTTTATGAACAAAGAATTTCCTGATCATGTGTGTCGTCTTAAAAAGTCCTTGTATGGCCTTAAACAGGCCCCTAGGGCATGGTACCATAGATTTGCTTCTTTTATTACTTCGCAGGGGTTTCGGAGTAGTACTTGTGATACGTTACTCTTTATATTTAAACAGGGGACTCATATGGCTTACTTTTTATTATATATGGATGACATTATTTTGATCGCTTCAGATGCAAGTTTATTGAATCAGATCATTGCTTCACCATCTTCCACGTTCGCCATGACCAATCTTGGCAACCTGCATCATTTTTTGGGCATTACCGCTACACGTGACAGCGCCGACTTATTTTTGTCTCAATCACAGTATGCATGAGATATTTTACAAAGAGCTTCTATGTCCAATTGTAAGCCTAGTTCTACACCCGTGGACACGTCCACGAAGCTCAACGGATCTACCGGTCCTCTATTAGATGATGGTACTCTTTATCGAAAACTCGCAGGGGCTCTTCAGTATCTTACTTTTACACGACCCGATATTACGTATGCTGTTCAGCAGATATGATTGTTTATGCACGCCCCACGGGAGCCTCATTTTTCTTTTATAAAGCGCATCTTTCGGTATATTAAAGGTACACTGGATTATGGTCTACGGATCACGGCTTCAAAATCGTTGTCATTAACGGCTTACTCTGATGCCGATTGGGGGGATGCCCTGACACTCAGCGTTCCACTTCTGGATATTGTGTTTTTTGGGGGATAATCTCTTATCATGGTCATTTAAGCGACAATATACTATATCTCGCTCCAGTGCCGAAGCCGAGTATCGTGGTGTTGCCAATGCAGTGGCTGAGGCAAGTTGGCTGCGGAATCTTTTACTTGAGTTACACGTTCCGCTACGGCATGCCACTATTGTCTTTTGTGATAATGTTTCCGCGGTTTACTTATCCGAAAATCCAGTCCAACCCCAGCGCACTAAACATGTAGAGATGGATATTCATTTTGTTCGTGAGAAGGTTCAGATCGGTCACGTACGGGTTCTTCATGTACCAGCCTCATCACAGTATGCAGATATCTTTACTAAGGGTCTTCCGCGACAATTTTTCAGACTTTTAGATCCAGTTTGCGCGTCCTTTCCAATCTCGCTCGAACTGCGGGGGACTATTAGCAGATATCTTTGTATATATGCTCCATACTTAGATTATGATTGTATTTAGGTTTGGTACATATTTGTTTCCTTATTATTAGGTCGTGTATTCCCTATATATTGGGATTGTTATTTCATCAAATGGAGACACAGGAACATTAACCTTCAATATCATATACGTTTAAACTCAAGTATTACAAGACTCTTACAAGCTCTACTTAAATGAGTTACAATAAGAACTTATATATAATACTACCTACAGCCGGATATACTTTGATGCCAGCTGGAATCCTATAACTAAAGCCTATACTACAAGACTATAGTTTAAGGTATCTCAAAAAAGTCTTATCTGAGATATGGTAGTCAGGACATGTCCCTGACTTACATTTTGTCACCAACTAAAGTTGGTAACCTGTACTATCATAAAAGGTAAACAGTGGAATAAGGTATGGTCAACTACATGGCTCTTTAGGAAGAGGCCATGCTGTATCTGCAGTGGAGTGTCAGAGACCATACTTGTGTCCACTGGTTCATAGCAATGTCTTCCGAAGGTTAAATGGCTTCAGAAGAACAAGTACTTTCGAAGCCACTTATACTTCGGAAGAGACTGCTTCTTCTGATACTTGGAAACTTCTTCTTTTCTTAACTTCGGAAGTAGAGTTCTGTCTTCAGAATTTGATCTTTCACTTTGTCTTTGGAAGAAGTCTACAACCTTCGGAAGTTCCATCCTAAGCTTCGGAAGCCTTTGTATGTAGTACCAAAAATTATCTAAGTGAATTGGTTTTGGTTGCACCAGCCTTCTTCTTGATCTAACAAACTCCCCCTAGGCTGATGCTACCAAAACTTCACTTATCTCTTCTTCTCAAAACTTTCAGCACTAGGGAGAGTAGATATTTGTATGTTTCCCTATTCTTCCCTGATGTGGTGCTGAGAAGTTTGTACAAATCCTTGGTAGACAGGAGGTCTAGTCTGTTACCTTGGATGATATGTACCCTCTGTTGTTGCCCTCTGAAAAGAGTTAGTTGATGGGAACTGTAATCATATTCCCATCTAACTATAGGTTCCAATTCTGGACCCTCCACCATCTGCAGAAAACCAGCACCCTTGGTGGAAGATCTTTCCTTGTCTTCCTGTCTTCTCAACTTCAACTCTTCTTTAATCTTGGTTTTTGCAGTTAGCTCGGCTAGATGAAGACTGCTGATATGATTTCTGATGAGTGCAGCAGTTTCAGAGTTGGAGGGGTTGGAGAATGGCTTCTCTGCTAACTCCGCAATATCAAACCTACTGTAGTGTAGAAGAGAAGTTGCATTAATTCTGTTGACTTTACCATTCTCCCTTTCCATAATAAAGTTGTGAGAAGTTTCATTGAACCTCCACTGGATTATTTTCTTTCTAGACACAAAAGACTGACTGGGAATGTTGTCCTCTTTCCTTGTATCCAGCAGAGTCACCGGTTTCCTTCTAAGTTTCTTCTCTTCATTATTTAATGAATCCGAGTTTAGACCTAGAAGTCTAGTAGCCTGGTCCAATGTTCTTCTAGGCAAATCAAGGAATTGATTTCTTGTGAGGGAACATGAAGACCCGTCAACATAGGTGATGTTGACAGAGCCTTCTTCACATGAGACTTCGCTCAAGGTTGTGCAATTTATGAGCTTGGTCTTGATTGCCTTGAACTCCTCAAGAGAGAGATGTTGAGAAGGCTGAGGAGATGGTTTGGATGGTAGTTGGGTAGGCTGTGGGTCAGAGGTTCTAGGAAGTGTTTTAGGTTGAAGGATGGGAAGTTTAGGTGGTTGGGGTGATGAAGTGGATGTGGGTAAAGATGTAGGTTCAGGGGTGAGAGGTTCGGTTCTGATGGTGAAAGGTAGGGGTGAGGGTTCAGGTTGAGAGGTTGTAGTGAACGTCATTCCCTTTCCCTTTCTGTACATCTCTTTTCTCTTTCCCATACGGATGTCAGCCTTGATTTCACTAACAATCCATTGGAGTGTCTTCTCTGACATGGGACCCACCTGCCTTCCAGAGAAGCCATGGGCCTGAAGATAGTCTTTCATCAGGCCTTTTCACTTAGCTTCCTGGTTGTAGTGACCCTAGCTTCTTCTTCCTCCTTCTTCTTCTTCTCCTTTGTCTTTTCTCTAGCAGCCTTTCTTCTTTCTTTCTCCATGTGATCCTCTTCTTTGTTATACAGCCAGAGAATCATCTCATCATTGTGTGGAGAGAGTTCTTGAAGATTAAAGCCTCTGCAAAGTAGGAATTTTATCCTGTCTTTCCTTAGCTGCAAGTCAGCTTCTTTCTGTTCTTCTTTCTCTTTCTCTAAGGCCAACCTGGCTTCTTCTTCCTGTTTCTGCCGGGTTGCCTTCTTCAGATTCACCAACTCCTCTAGTGGTAGCAGGAGTGTTTCTTCATTGGCAACTCCCAATTTGATGAGCTCGTCAATGATCTCTTCTATCTTCTTGTTGTTGATATCCTCCTGATTGGCTGCAACTACTTTTGTGCTAGCAGCTAGCAACTTTTCAGTAGGAAGTCTTCCTTTCTTCTTTAGCTTCTCAATCCTCTCCTCTTTCTGAAGCTCTTCCGCAGTCATCTTTCTTTTCCCTTTATCTTTTGAAGAGCTTGACTGTGGTGGTTCTTGGATAGTGGATTCTGATTGTGAGAGAGGTAGCGAGGGTGTCTGGGATGGAGGTAGATCCAGAAAGTCCTTGCTGTCTACTTCAGATGCCATTTCAAGGATTGCATCTTTGATGATAAGTTCTTCGGACAAGTTGAACAGTCCTTCTGCAGCTTCCATTTCAGCTTCAGATGATTCAGCTTGTTCTTCCGAGGCTTTAACTTCAGCTTCGGAAGTTTCAGCTTGTTCTTTCAAGGCTTTAACTTCAGTTTCGGAAGTTTGAGGAGATGCAAATTCTATCCCAACTGCTTCAGTTGCTGGGCCATCAGTCCCCTTTTCCCCTTCGAATTGAATCTTAGGTTCCATATGGACCTTAGGTTGACCAACTTCTTCCACAGTGGTAGAAGGTGCGGTAAGCCTTTGAAGCTCTTTAGCTCCGAAGTAAATCATTGCAGCATCAGGGCTTGGCTGATCAAAGGAGGATCTCAACACAAACTTGGTGAAAAGTCTGTAGAGATCACTAAGCATCTTTGAGTCAATCTGAAGGGTAACTTGAGATGACTCAGACATAGTGATGATAGAAGATGTTGAAGTTGAAGATTGGGTCTGTGGTTCTTTAGATGTTTGTCTCTGAACATTCTCCCCCTTTTGGGTAGCATCATCTTGAGAGCTAGATGAGCTAGAGGAAGAAGTCAATGAGACTTGAATGGGTACATGCCTAACATATCTCTCTGTCTGTTTCTCAGCTAGTTTAGCCTTGAGATTGTTAATCTTAAGTTGCTGAGTGGCGGACCTGTTCTCTAAGATCCTAACCTTAGATTCTAGGTTTGAGATCTTAGAGATCACGTACTGAATTGTGAGTTACAGACTTCCCTCATCTTCAGGTGAAGAATCATGGGGAGATGAGACAACATACCTAGTATGTTCAGCCTCACCACCAGATGTGGTTTCTTGGCGCACTGGTTTCCCGTGCTTAATGATGTCCTTTTCAGAGTCATCAAAAGGCTCGGTTGCCACAGATTCAGTCATAGATATGTTACCACTATCCATAAGGTCCATTGAGGCACCTTCTGTAGTGGCAGCTGAATCTGCATGAGTCCCCTCCACATCAGTAGGACTCACCTTAGTTATAGGTTGCTGATAAGGGATAGAGATAAGGGATTTCTCTAGGCTCTGTTGATCTTAGGAGAGGGTGTTGGAGATCAACTTCATTGCCATGGAGAGATGTTATCTCTTCATCAGTTTTGAATAGAAGATCAGTAAAAGATAGGGAGGTTAGACCTACTAACCCGAGACCTTGATGAATGTTTACAAGCATTGAGCCTTTGGTGGGGCTGTCCCTAATTGGCTGCTCAGAAGAGTGTAAATACTCATCCTGAGGGCTGAAGGTTTGGGTGTCGGGCTCCTTGTTGGTACACATGTCCCCAGTTCTAGTCTAGTGAGCTTAAATGTAATAGAACTTCTTCTTGTAACACATATGTAATGTTTAATCAAGCTAATGAGAATCTCTTCTATATATGATTGTTGGTTATTTAATGTTACATCTACTTACATTATTAGTTGTTACACGCATAATATGACCATGTTATATAGGTTTACAGTTGTGAGACATAGTTCTGAATCTTTAAAGGTTCAAGAATATGTTTGACTAAGAATCTTATTCAGTCGCACGACTAGACCATGCGAATGGTCCAATCGCACGGCTGAACTAGGTGATTGAATCAATCACACGGTTAAGTCATGAGACTGACTCTAGCGTACGAATGAACCAATCGTATTATTCAATCGCACGACTGAGCCTTGTCGCAAGGCTCAGTCGCACGAATGAGATCTGTAACCTATAAATACCACTTAATTCGTGGAAAAACGTAACACTTCGAATATTCATAACCCTAGTCGACCCAGAGAGCCCTGTTCGTCAATTCCAACTTCATAGAACGTCTGAGATCATTCCTATTCCATTCTTAACGTTTTCTAATCGTTAGGATTGTTCTTGATTTCGTTCTCCCTGATTGGATCGCCAATCAAATAGGATTCCGCACTATTTGATCTGGTATAATGAAGAATTAGTTAGTACTCCGTACGTACACGGTCCTAACAATTGGTATCAGAGCCAGGTTACTGCTGGAATGATCTAACAATCATTCTAGCAACTCGAGCTCTTGATTTCTAGATCAAAGTTCAGATCTTGACGTTAAACCCACTTCGTGTTCATCTTGTTTTGCTCAAATCTCATTGCCCGTGATGTTTATTTGTTAAAGGCGGACTCGGAATCTTCTTCAGATCATAAAAACGAATCCGGTGGTACAATTATTGTGCTGTGTCTCGTCCAAATCATCGGATTAGGGTTTTTCAGCCTTGTGGCGGCTGCAGATCTGGTTTTCTGCGTTCAGACCCGTTCATGCGATTGGGCCATGCGACTGGGCCTCAATCGCACGACTGAACCACTCGTATGTCCATTTGTACGAATGAACCTTCAGTCGCACGATTGACCCTTTCGTGTACTTCAGTCGCCCTACTGACCCATTCATGTTATCCATTCGTACTACTGAACCATTCGGAGTGTCCATTCGCACGAATCACCCATTCGCACGTATGTCTTCATTCGTCTGTTTCAGTCGCACGAAGGAGTCTGGAACAGCTTCATGCACGAATTTTTCCCTAAACCATTTTTATCAGTCGGGAAGTCTTCTGAAAAAATTTTGGTAAAATAAAATTTTTTTGGGAAAATTATCGGGTCATTTTCGGATCATTTTCGGGTCAATAGTGAAGATTGTCCTGGAGAGTCTATGCAAGAGTTGAGGATGAGCAAAGCACATTCACCCTGAGTTTCTTATGTCAAACAAGTTCGATGGATACCCCATTATTCGTTGGACTTCCAGAATCGATGAATGTTGTTAGAACACGAAAGAGAGAAGAGAAGATGTCAGCTGTCGGTGCTGATTTTGTGGGGTAGTCAGGAGCATCTGACTATTTATGGGCCAATCAAGTTATATTTATCCGCACAGAGAGGATTCTCATTCTTAGGGGGAATCCATGTATAGAGAAATTGAAGATGCAATCAGAAAGTAATGATGTGAGCAGGTTTCTGATGATGAATCTACGTGCATGTTGATTTGTTTGATATTGTCAGCAGTGGATTGGAACCTTCAACCTTTTGCCCAATACACCGTATCAAGATGTTAGGAGAGCACAACGTTTATATATTGGGATATGCTAAATGTGAGGGGGAATTTCTGCAGTTGTTAATGTTATTCAGGTTAGACTGTGTGAAGATTGAAGCAATGGAAAACTGGACATGTCGTTATCTGGAAAAATCAGTCATTTGGGGAATCTTACTGCTATGTTGGTGTTCTGCAAAGTAAACAAAAGCTATTGTGCCTAAATTCATTTTCAGGGATATTGTGGTAACCTGACGGATCGGCAATGTTGGCTAATATGGTTGTTCGTTTGATTCTATTAGAAACCAGAGCAAAGATTGACTGAAGATTGTAAGAGGTGTTATCTACTATTCGCAAGCAACGTCCAAGGGGGAATTTGTTGGAGCATATATTGTCATATATAGTGTGTCCGTCGCTTGACGAATAGTCTAGGCTTAATGTTATACACCTTGTAAGCACATGAAACTGGGTCATTCGCAGGAGCATATGCAAATGAGACTCAGTCGTACGATTGAGCCATGCTAATGGACCAGTCGCACGACTGAGAGATGCGATTGGGGCATTCGTAAGACTGAGCCATAAGAATGGTCCAGTCGTACGATTGAACCATACGTATGGTCCAATCGCATGAATGGGCCCAGTCGCATCTAATATGGGCCGAGGCCTATATATACCAGTTTCAATGTGTAGAAACCTAAGGGTTTTTTGATAGTGTGCCCGGCGCCCAGGCGCTGCCGGATGAGAGGGGAGATCATGCTCGATCTCCCCTTGCCAAAAGTCTTGATTCTTAAGTTGTAACGAGCTTAAAATCGTTATGTTTTATCAATAAAATCATTCGATTATTGTTCTTACTATTGTTTGTCTTTTGGTTTTTATCCTTCCGTCAAGAACGTGCTCGGATGTTTACTGATCCAGTGACTTAACATCCATCACTGAAAATCCAGTAAAGCACTCCAATACAAAGCATATCGATATAAGGTATCATTTCATTAGAGATATTTTATGAGAATAATCTGATCAAGCTAATCAAAGTGGACTCAAATGACATTTGTTTACTAAAGCTTTTGATGAACAAAGTTTTAAATATCTCATATCAGCTATTGGGATGATAAACATTGATTAAACTACTTCTTTTGAAAACTTTCTAATGAGTAATGTCTTGTGTCAATACAATCTAAGCCCTGTTACAAAAGATCTCTTTGAAATGTTCTAAGTGTAAATTTCTTCCGAAGAGGAGTTAACTCTCAGAAGATATTCTTTAATATCTTCTAAAGCCAATTCTTCCATGGAAAATTTTCTTCTCGGAAGAGTTTTTAGTCTCAGAAGAAGCGATTGATTTCATATCAGATCTACTTCCGAAGTTTATAAAACTCTCCATTCGGAAAGCAATACTTACCTTCGAAAGCAAAATTATGTTTCGGAAGAAAGAATTGCCTTCGGAAGACAAATTACCTTCGAAAAAGTTTTACACACGGAAAGAGAGACTTTACTATGTAACGGATATCTTTTGGGCCCCACACTGTAAAATGTAAAGATTTTGTTAATGATGTCGGATTATTTAACTAAAATTTAACCCTTACCGCCACTGTCATTTCATAACCTCACCTTATCCTTACCCCCATTACCGCAACTCCACTCCCATTTGAATAATCCTGACTACTCAACTTCATCTTCTTCTACCACTTTACTGCCCTAAAATTTCCCTCACCGAAAATTTACCCAAGCTCAAACTCATAGCACTCAATCCTCAGGACAACCAAGTCGTATATCTTGATTCTTTAAGAGATGCTGACTTTTCTGAAATCATCTCCTTTCTAACCCAATCATCCTATTACACAGCCTTAACTGTAAATCCCACTGTCTACTCCAATCAAATGATTGAATTTTGGGAAAACAGTCAAGTTGAAACCCAAAACGGAGTTCGTGTGATACGTTCACGCATTTGTGGACAAGAGTTGGTCATTACTGAACAACTCATCAGGGAGCATCTCGAGCTTCATGATGATGGAGCTCCTACAGAATTCCCCAAACCTGACTTGGACAACACCTACATCCTCATGGGATATGGTGGAGACGTGAGCAGGTCGACAGTCTACAAATTCAATTTCTCCTACAACTGGAAGTTCCTCCTGCATATTGTCCTTCACTGTCTGTTCAACAAATCTGGGGGTTGGGACCAAATCCCATATGAACTAGGATGCCTAGTTCATGGATTGGTGAGAGGCCTACGCTTCAACTACTCAAAATTTGTGCTGACTAATCTCATTGGGAATCTTTAAAGGGTAACATTCTTTATGTATCCCAGATTCTTTCAGCACATCATCAATTGTGAACTGGACCAGAGTCAGCTTGTCTGTGCAGCTGCTCTGACTGTCCCAAGCATGAGGCCTACCATCTTCAAAATCTTGAAGAAGTTATCCACCAACTTCACTGGAAGGTACACTTTTTTACTTCCAGGTATGAACCCACACCATAGGTGATGAACCCACACCAGCAACCTTCACCAAAATGCTAACACTGCCTTCTCCACCCATCACCATCACATACAAATGACACCCTAAACGAACCCTTGTTCAATCTACTCTAAGTGAACAAGCCCCTCTTGTTCAATCCAAAAAGACTAGAGTGGAACCATGGGCTCCCACTCAGTCTGAGGTCTCTCCATCCTTCTCTTTTGACCTCACTATGGGTTTTGAGTCTCCTCAGTCTTAAACCCAGGAGTGTTAGGACCGTGTACGTACGGAGTACTAACTGATTCTTCGTTATACCAGATCAAATAGTGCGGAATCCTATTTGATTGGCGATCCAATCAGGGAGAACGAAATCAAGATCAATCCTAATGATTAGAAAACGTTAAGAATGGAATAGGAATGATCTCAGACGTTCTATGAAGTTGGAATTGACGAACAGGGCGCTCTGGGTCGACTAGGGTTATGAATATTCGAAGTGTTACGTTTTTCCACGAATTAAGTGGTATTTATAGGTTACAGATCTCATTCATGCGACTGAGCCTTGCGACTGGCTCAGTCGTGCGATTGAATAATATGATTGGTTCATTCGTATGCTAGAGTCAGTCTCATGACTCAACCGTGCGATTGATTCAATCACCTAGTTCAGCCGTGCGATTGGACCATTCGCATGGTCCAGTCGTGCGACTGAATAAGATTCTTAGTCAAACACATTCTTGAACCTTTAATGATTCAGAACTATGTCTCACAACTGTAAACCTATATAACATGGTCATATTATGCGTGTAACAACTAATAATGTAAGTAGATGTAACATTAAATAACCAACAATCATATATAGAAGAGATTCTCATTAGCTTGATTAAACATTACATATGTGTTACAAGAAGAAGTTCTATTACATTTAAGCTCACTAGACTAGAACTGGGGACATGTGTACCAAAAAACTCCCCCTTGGACCTAGTTCTATCTAGACCTTGAATTCTTTCTTGAATTCTTCAAATCTCTTAACTCTTTCTTCTCGTGAAACCCCAGCATGAATATCAAGTGCGACGCATAAACGTATGACGTGTTGAAACTGAAGTGCGTGCACGATATCCTGAGTGTCAAAAAATAGTGGCCACTTGTACAAGATGTAGACATCTGAAGCAGACAAGTTTGTTAGCCACATAGGGTCAAATACCCTAACTGTCTCGACCTTTCCTTCTTTGTCCAACACTATGACGGCCTCACCAGTGCGCCAGTCATAGTACCACCATTTAAAATGGGGTGCAAAATCCTGTGGCATTTCCCTTAATGGAATACGCGACATTGTGCGCGGAGGATGCCATCTCAAAATCACCTTTGGCCTTCCAGAGGTGGGTTCAACCTCGGTCTTATGAATCAACCTCTTGGGCTGTTGAGGTTTAAAATTGACCCACCTTGTAAGGTATTCCTTCTTCAGAGCCTTCTCGAACCATCCAGATATCTTCCCGGGGACAACATATAGGAGGCTCAAGTTAGCTAGACGGTTTAGCTCGAAACCAGGGAGAGTTTTCAGATCGTGTGGGAATCTGAAATACTCTACACCCTTCTCTCTCTTCACGACATATACTTTGAGATCTTCAAAGTATGCCCGCTGATGATCTTGCCTGACACCTTCTGATGTTTCTTGACCTTGTAGAGCTTGGTGTAGGCGTTTGTCTTTATAGGCGCTCTTTGCTTTTTTATTTCCTCTAGACAGGCTGCCCACTCAGCCTTTTTAGATGCAAGATTAGCATCATCTGCCTGAGGATCTTCTGTTGTAGACGCTTTGGCAGTAGTCATCTTCTCAACCTTATCGAATGTACTGCTATCAAATGCATCTCCCAGATCTGGTAGCACTTCGCCTTCGGCGTTAGTGTACTGGGGATAATGATCAGCAGTCACATCCTCTATCTCCACCTCATCGACATCCTGTAGTTCTTCATCACTGACTACGTCGACCTCGGGCGCATCCTTTACCAGCTCATCAGGGTTTAGACTGAATAGTTCGGCAATCTGCTCATGAGTGAGATCATGTATGATCTCACCTCTTCAGGTGTGTAACTAACAGAGCGATGTACTATTCCTTGCAAATCGAGAATCATTGTCAATTGAGTCTCGATTTGTCGAAGGGGTATCACATCGTGCTCGTCAGCCTGCTTGGATGAACCTGTATAACAATTTATCAAAACACAGTGCAGGTTAGTATACATTAAGCACATAACCAATGTTAATTTAACTTTTCATTCCTTTACTTTAAATTCATATTAAACAAATGATTACAATGACAAAAGTTTAATGATAAATAAACATCTAATCCTGAACTTTGCCTTGAATCATCACTGGATCTTCTGCAGAAGGGGAGGTGGGTGGTGCAGCAGATGATTCTCCCTGGTCTTGTCTTCTTTTTGTACGTTGTTCCCGACCAGAATCAGCATCATTTGGAGCAGAATCATCATCATCATCATCTTGCCCCTCCTTGGCTTGATCATCACCACTATCTTCATCATCATCGTCATCATCCTCATCATCATCGTCCTCACCATCATCATCATCACCTTCCCCGATCTTGAGGGGCTCACTCTGAGTGCCTTTCAGCCTTAGCACTAGAGTCTTATGAGCAGCCTCCAGCTTCTCAATCTTCTCATCAGTCTCAGCCTCGTGTTGAAGCAAGCCAGTGATCTGATCAGTCTGTACAGTGATCAACTGGGCTTGTGAAGATGTCAGCTCCCTCAGTCTCTCAATCTCAGCTGTTTATGTAGAACTTTGCTCTTGCAGCTGGAGAATCTGAGCTGTCTTAGCCTTATCAGAGGCTAGTAGCTGGAGCACCATGCTGTTCAGAGCAGCAAGTTGGTCAACCACAGAGACAGGTGGTAGAACTGAGCTCGAGGAGGCAAATGAGGGTTGGGTTTGGCGAGTGGTGGTTATAGTGGTGGCTGTAGTGTAGATAGGAGAGGATGGGAAGGCTGTAGTGGGGGGTACAGTGGTGGTGGTGGAAGATATGTGAGTATGAGGTGGAGGTATAGTAGTGGTGGTGGTTTGGGGTGTTTGGGATATGGTGGATTGGGTGGTTTAAGTGGTTTGGGTGGTTTGGGTAGGGGTGGTGGAAGTGGTAGGTGCAGAGGAGGTAGTGATAAGCATGCTCCTCCTGCGTTTGGGCTTCATCCCATGAGGACGAGCCAACGTTTCCTCCGTGTCCCCCTTGACACGGAGGCTCCCCCTTGGCTGCTGGGAGAGGCTGGGGTGTATGATGGATCAGCTACGGAGCTCCCAGACTCTCCTGGACGTCCACTAACCGCCCGTAATCCCTCCTCAGTGGCCACTACCCGACTGCCCATAGTCCGGGTTAGAGGCGCCTCATCTGAATCCTCCTCCTCTTGCATGAAGTCAGGGTGGATTGGAGCTGGTTCAGGTCCTCCTTGACCATCTCCACCCTGATCAGTACCTTGGTCATCATCGTCAGAATCATCGGAGGGTAGAACCACCTGCTCTACATCAGAGTCACTGTCCTCGTGGCGCCATCTCCTTCTTGCCGGCGCCACATAATTCTCCTGGGCCAGATGCCCAAATAACTGCCTGACAGGGGGTTTTATCTGCTTTCCCCTGTAAACCTTCATCCTGCCCAAGGTGTTATCATCCATCACCTCGAGCACAACCGCATCCTCCTTCTCCTTCGGTAACATAGGAAGCTTCTGGTCAAAGATCATTTGAAGGAAGCGAGGATACATGCAGAATCCCTCTCTGCCCTTCACCTCTATGTTCTCCACTAGGTAAGTGAAGATCATCCGGGAGAAGCTGAACGGATGGTTCAGCACTAACGCAACATCGGTGTTCTGCATCTGCTCAGAGAGTTCATCGAAGCCTCCTTTCCTTGAGGCAATACATCTGAGCATGACGTGGGCAAGATACTTGAACTGGGGGCAGAGATTGCTCTTGTTGAGCATCCCTGAGTTGATGTCTCCAGTGTACTTCGCCCATAGGAAACACCCTCTAACAGTCATTGGGTGTAAACGAGTAGGACAGTCACCATCATCTCCAAACTCAAGGACTGTCCTTAGGTCCTCTTCTGTGATCTCTATAGCATGCCCAAGAATGGTGCTCCTAATAGTATAGGGCTCCCTGGATCTGTCGACCACAGCGTGTTCCCAAAACGACTGCTCCATCGACCTGTATGGTGTACACTGTGCTGAGATTGCTCTGTATATCCTCGATCTTCTCAGAAATGTGATAATGCCAGAAAAGTCGGCGGCATTCCTAGAGGTCAAGTCCAAATGAGCACAAATGTTGTGCTTCGTGCTCATAACCCATCGACTAGCCATCTGTCACACAATGTAAGTATACGTTAGTACACGCAGAAGAGAGTAAACAAAATCAATGAGTTTCCCACTTTGGTTAGTCGGGCGACTGAGCAACCGAATGAACATAGCCGTGCAACTGAGTAGAACGACTGAGCTTTAAATGAGTGAATTGATTCATACGGGCGACTAAGTCAAGTGAATGGACATAGTCGGGCGACTGAATCATTCGTCCATCTCAGTCGGGCGACTGAGACTAGTCGTCTTCTCAGTCGGGCGATTGGAGTTCATCAGCATGTCCAGTCGCCTACTTGACAGTTTGTCCATTCAAATTCGAGTTTTGAGTTATACTTGATGTTAAATGTCGAACTTTGGCTCATTAAACTCAAAAATGACCGATTAAGCATGTTTTAACTTTTGTTTGAACGTTTAGGTTAGTTTGGACAGCCTATTCGTTCATTATGTTCTCGGGTACTGTTTGGTCAGAATTCGAGTGATTCTTGATGTCATTGATCGGTTTCAAAGATGAAACACCACGAATATTACCTGTATAAGCACTAATGAGAGTTAGAATACACAAAACGAAGGTAAATATGAATCAATTGAAATTTTGGCAGCGGTTCGTTAGGTCGGGCGAATAGAGGGGGCGATTTGGGTGAATGAGCGACTGATGATGATTCGGCCTGTATTTATACTAGGGCAAATTCCAGTCGGGCGACTGAGCCTAGTCGCCTTGGTCAGTCGGGCGACTGAGTCTCAGTCGTTCAATCTACCCAATCGTTCATCTCCAATCGGGCGATTGAGGTTCATCCAAACGACTGTTACAGTCGGTTACCTCCAATCGTTCGATTAGATTCATTCGCACACCCCATTCGCACGTTTGACCTAGTCGGTCACTTTCAATCGACCGATTGGGCTCATTCGCATGTCCCAATCGTACGATTGTCTTCAATCGTATAGCCCATTCGTATGACTGATCATACTCAACATGAAGTTGTGCTATTGGGCTATACTTGTGCCATCTTAGTCATTTCAGTTATTGACACATAGTTTTCCTTCAACATTTGATAAAACATTATGTGCAATTGATCATCTCAGACATGATCCATTTAACCACCCGATCACCTCAGACGTGATCCATTTAACCACCCGATCACCTCAGACGTGATCCATTTAACCACCCGATCACCTCAGACGTGATCCTTTTAACCAACTTATCACCTCAGACGTGATATTTTTATCCTTTCAGAAACAATTTTAAATAAACATTAAGCTCGTTTAGTGACATTAACAGATAACCATACACACAGTCCGACATTGACACACTTGTACTAACAAATTTAAAATATTAAACTATGAACAAAATGAACATCTTTTTGTGATTTTTGTTAGGGCAGGTTTGTGTAGCCTATCAGCATTGACGTTATGTCAGGAACAGACTCATTTGGAATCAGACAGGCATATACACCATTACTTGGAACATTATGAGTTGATTTCACCTTTCATGATGACATATCACAGTTTGTTCTGATCTAAGACTTCTAAGTACTCACTGGGAATCATGTTTGATATGATACGTAACACACTTTGATTGTCAACTTCAGTCGGTGCATACAAGACGATTGTCAGTATACTTGTCCACTTAAATTCATACACAGACTTTTGACACACATTGGTAATGAATTATGTTATATTATTTCAAACAACATTTGTGTATCCCACGCTTATATGGCAATCAGCATTCCTTAATGGACTTTCGAGCGGTCTTTAGGTATTTTTGCAAGAAGAGACTATTCTTAGATCTTTCAAAGAGAAGCCAAACCTCAGGTCAGTGCCATCGCACAGCAGAGAGGCGGCAAACAACAATGAAGTCTAGAATATGTAGGTTATGCTTATCCTCAGGTCAGTGCCATCGCACAGCAGAGAGGCACACAACCTATCTCCTTGTTAGAGCATTTCTTATTTTGTTTTGCACATAGCGCACCAACAACATAAGTTATCAGCTTGATTACGCTAGTATTCAATTTTTTCGTGCTTTGCTCTTTTTGTGGTCATTTGCACACCTTTGGTGGCATTTATTTGCTCGTTATCCCTTATCGGAAGAGCTGATTGTGTTAACCAGTGATAAGATGGGAACCCACAGTTGATTGAACCATTTAGTTTAGATTAAGTTTACCAATGACGTCTACTTGTCTATTGTGTTGAATCTACTGACACATCATATAATGAACTAGCACCTCCCTAGATCAACTTTCTCCGTGTAATTACAGTAACAATCAAACGTACTATCATTTTCCCATTTTGTTAGACTTAGACTTCTCTGATTTTTACATTTTCAGTAAGTTAATTAACATTTTTGATCTCAAAATCATTTTGTTGTTCCAAATAACTCGATGCCTGTGTACTATCATCTTCCAATTTTTGTCGAGTCACATTTCCTGTTTTGTTGTCTTTGCCTTTTCAGCTTTACTCACCTTCCCCTCCCTTTTTTTTATTTTTTAAGTAAATAAATACTGAATTAAACCTAATCTCCCCCTAAAATTCTAAAATAGAAAATCTTTTTGTGTTTTTGGATTTTTATAACAACAAGGAAATTAAAAAATAAAATAAAATAAAAGACGAAAAATAAAGAAAAACGGTGTCGGACTATGTATCTGTTTCTTCTAATATAACATCACTTTTCTTTTTAACCCCGTTGACCTCTAGCAGATAGAAAAATCTTGGTTTATCAAATGGTTTGGTGTAAAGGTCAGCGCGTTGAAAATCCGTGTTAATTTTGACCACATCAATTAAGTGTTTTTCATAGCAATCGCGTATGAAATGATACTTTATGCCTATGTGTTTGGTCTTAGGATGTTGAACCGGATTTTTAGTTACTGCAATTGCAGCAGAATTATCAACATAGATAGGAGTAGAAGTGAAATGCAAACCGTAATCCTGCATTTGCTGTTGAATCCAAATGATTTGAGAGCAGCAGCTGGCGGTGGCAACGTATTCAGCTTCACAGGTAGACAGAGCAACTGATGTCTGCTTCTTGCACTGCCAAGTTACCAATCTTCTCCCGAAAAATTGACATCCTGCTGACGTAGACTTGTAATTCATTTTGCAGCCTCCGTAATCCGAGTCACTATACGCCGTTAGCTCAAAGTCATCATCATGAGGATACCACAACCCCAGTGTTGGAGTACCCTTCAGATAACGAAAAATCCTCTTGACTCCAATCAGATGATTGACTTTAGGTTTTGCCTGATATCAGGAACATAAACATGTGGCATACATGATATCTGGACGAGAGGCAGTGAGGTACATGAGAGATCCGTTCATCCCACGATACATGGTGGCATCCACCAAATCCCCATTCTCATCAGGAGCCACATCATGATTTGTGGCGAGAGGGGTACCGGCTGCAGTGACATTGTCCATATCAAAGCGACTAAGAATGTCACAGACATACTTAGTTTGATGCAAAAAGATGCCGGTAGGTGTTTGGTCCACCTGTAATCCTAGGAAGAACTTCATTTCTCCCATGGCACTCATCTCAAACTCAGCCTTCATCACAGATTCAAACTCTTTACATAACCCTTCGTTTCGTGAGCCGAAAATTATGTCATCCACATAAATCTGCACCAAAAGCAAATCACCATCCTTTTCTTTGATGAACAGTGTACAATCAATCACACCCCTACGAAAGCCATGTTTCAACAGATGGGTGGAGAGCTTTTCATACCAAGCTCGAGGAGCGTGATGTAGCCCATACAGAGCCTTGTCTAACTTGTAGACTCTGTCCCGATGATAAGGATCTTTGAATCCTTCGGGTTGACTTACATATACTTCTTCACGGATTTCCCCATGCAAGAATGCACTCTTAACATCTAGTTGTTAAACTTTGATCTTCATGTAAGAGGCGTAGGCTAGAAAGATACGAATTGCTTCCATTCTATCTACGGGAGCAAAGACTTCATTGTAGTCGATTCCTTCGACTTGTCTGAAGCCTTGAACAACCAACCGTGCCTTGTTTCTGATAACAACACCCTGGTCATCCTTCTTGCACTTTAGTACCCATTTGGTACCAATTACCTTAACTCCTTTGGGTCGGTCAACAAGAGTCCACACTCCAAGTTTCTTGAACTGTAGTAACTCCTCTTGCATAGCATTGACCCATGCTTCATCCTTAAGGGCATCACTTACGTGTTTGGGTTCAATTTGAGAGATAAAAAAATCTGTAAGCTCCATCATTCACGTAGCCTTTTTCCATTACTTCAGCGTAATCAGCAGTGTACAATCAACTTCTAGTCTGCACGCCGGAGTGGAGATCACCAATGATAGCATCTGGCGGATGACTTGTACTGATCCTAGTCAAAGGAGTTGTAGGAACGACGACTTCAGAGTCCATAGTCGTGACTGGAGGTTCAGTGTCTGTGGTTCCAGATGCAGGTGAAGCACCTGAAGAGCTCCCTTCTTGATCAACATTAGGTGTTTGTGCTGGTTCAGATGTTTCTTCATCCTCTGATGAGTCTTCACTATCATTCTGATCAGCTGAGGCAGATCCCGATGACCCACTTGTAGGAGTGGTATTGTTAGTATCCAGATTCGGTGAGTTGAGACCATCATGCATCATCTGAGTAGCAATATCATCATCTGAGACTATCTGAGGAAGATTGAATGATTTGAAAAAGCCATCGTAGTCGAAGAATGACGATGGACCTTTTCCAGCAGGGGGGATAGTGAAACGTTGAACATCAACGTTGCACCATACTTCTACCTGACCAGTAGAGTTGTTGTAAACTCGTTTGTCGGGTATACTGTATCCCAGAAAGATCCCTTGATCTGCCTTTTCATTGAACTTGCCTTCTTGAGTTTTCTTCAGAAGAGTACAAGGAGCACCGAAAGGTTCCAGATACTCCAGGTTTGGCTTACGCTTCTGTAGCAACTCATAGCAAGTATTCCCGTGCCTCTTCACTACTGACACACGATTAAGTGTGTAGCAGGCGTTGGCTACAGCCTCGTTCCAGAACTGTACTGGCAGTTTTGAGTCTGCCAACATAGTCCTGGCTGTCTCGATCAGACTCCTGTTCTTTCGCTCAGCAACTCCATTCATCTGTGGAGTGTATGCAAAGGTGAATTGATGAACAATTCCCTTTTCTTTACAGACGCATCCATCCACTGATTCTTGAACTCGGTTCCATTATCTGAGCGAATCTTTCTCACTTTAAGCTTGTAAAGTGACTCCAGAGTGGTGACCAGCACTTTGAATGACTCAAATGTTTCTGACTTAGCTTTCAGAAACATCACCCACGAGAATCGTGAGTAGTCATCGGTGACTACGAAGCAGTACCAGTCTCAAGCGATACTCTTCGTGCTAACTGGACCGAAAAGATCCATGTGCAGTAGCTCCAGGGGTATATCAATAGAATGGACATTCTTGGTCTTGTGAGATTTCCTGGTTTGCTTTCCTTTCTTGCATGAGACACAAAAATCAGGAAGCTTGAAGTTCTTGACAGGAACTCCATCAACTAGGTTGTTATGAATCAGGTGATTCATCTTCCTATGATTAATGTGTCCCATTCTTCTGTGCCACGAAATGGAGTCCTTCTCTATAGCTTTAGATAAGAAACATTGAACAGTAGAAGCACTAGTAGAGGTATTAGACATATCTAGAACATACAAGTCATTATATCTAGATGCTGACATTAATACCTGTTCCTCTGGAATATCCATTTCTTTCTTCAGAACGTAACATTTGCGATTATCAAACATGACTTTGAATCCCTTGTCGCAAATCTGAGACACAGAAAGCAGATTGTTTTCTAACTGCTGAACAAAGTTGACTTTGTCGAATCTTACCTTGTCATTACCTACTTCGCCCTGAGTGGTAATGTATCCTCCTTTGTTACCAGCAAATGAAACATGTCCCCCTTTAATTTGTTTGACATTGAAAAGAAGAGACTTGTTTCCCGTCATGTGCCTGGAAGCTCCGCTATCTACTATCCATGTATTTGTAGACGCACTATAGCGGACAACCTGCACATATGAGAAAATCATCAGTTAAGGATGGGGACCCAAGCCTTGACTGGCCTGGGTTTCCCAGAGGAATCAACCATCATGAATTCGACCCACTGTCCTTTATCAGTGGGTGGAATCTCAACTTTCAGCTTGTCCTTGCTTTCAGACACACCAGTTGTCTTGGCTTTCCATAAACCATCCCTGTGAAAGGATTGTTTGTGGTAAACCTTAGACTGATTTACGGTTTGAGCATATGGTTTAGATTCAGAAACAGGTTTTACCTCTGGCATCACGGACTTGTCGAGGACTTGTCTGTTTTGCCTTTGGCGAGGTGGAGACGAAAAAGACCTAGAAGGTGTTTTAGACCTAATAGGTGTTTTCGATCTAACTGGAGTCTTAGAACGCTGTTTTGAATCTACTTTGACTTTATCGTGTAGCTCAACCTTAATTCTTGGTGTCTGATAGCGAGGACAATTAGTCGAAATATGACCGCGCTGACCACAAGTATAGTAGGATCTCCATTCATCAGGGCTAGGAGATCTCTTGTGGGGCGGTGAATAAACCTTAGATTCTTTGTTTTTATTATCATTTTTAAGATTTTCACCTCCTTTGACAAATTTAACTTGTTTAACATGATTTGTGTTTGATCTTGGAAGTTGGTGATTATCTTGCTTCACTGGTTTAGCTTGAGTGTCTTCGGAAATCTTAGGTTGTTTGGAAGTTGATTTTTTACCCAACCCATGAGATGTTTGAACATTCTCTTCCACTCCCTTGCCAGTGATTTTTGTGCTTGATGCAGAAGCTGTCTGGTCAGGAACCGAAGGAGCAGAGTTGACTGCTGTATCCGGATCACAGACTAGAGGAGTTGTCACCACATGATCCTTTATGGGGTTATCATTAATTGGACGTTGTTTGATGTTTAAAAAGGACTCATGTGGTGGTGGCATAACTTTATAACCCAAACCCTCCCCGTTGTTGCGTTCTTTAACCAAGTTTTTTAAAATATGTGAGGAACTAGCTAGACTGTGGAGTCTTTGTTGCAAAGACTCGTTTTCAACTTGTAAAACCGCTCGTTCCTTCTTAGTTTCTTCTATTGTCTTTAAATAATACTTGATATCATTTTCTTGGTTAAAGGCAACAACTTCAGTTTCTTTTAACTGTTTCTTTAAAGCATCAATCTTTTCTTTATAACTGTTTTCATTCTGTTTTAAGATTCTGTTTGCTTCAGTGCACAATTTTAAATCCTTTACTAAGTTATCATTATGATCTAATAACCTAGCAAATTTCAGGTCAATGCTTTCCCTAAATTTTTCACATTCAACACAAGCATGTTTAGTAAATAATTCATCCTTTGATTCTACCTGTGCCGATGTAGATGTTCCAGCCATGAAAGCATTTTGGGGTTCAGATTATGCTTCAGACGCAGCATTCAGTTCATTCTCCACAAGCTGATCAACATCAGCTATGTCATCATCCAATTCAGCATTGTCAAGCTTAGCTGAGTTCTCCCCCTCACTTGCTGAGTCTTCATTTAGGTCCTCGATAGAAGCTATGTTGGCTTCACCATCAGATAAGAACCGGAAGGACCAGTCCTGTCCTTCATCACCTTGTGCCACCAAAGCCTTGGAATCACTTCCTGCTGGAACTGGCTTCTTATCTTTATCTTGCCTGTTGAACGAGGAGAATGGATTTCCGTTCCCAGTCTTTTTAGGCTTCACACATTCCCTCTTGAAATGTCCTTTCTCACCGCAGTTGAAACACGTGACTTTGGACTTGTCAAACCCAAAAGTAGTATCTTTTGTAGCCACGAGATTCTGCCCTGTCTTCTTCACAAACTTCTTTGCTCGTCGCACAGCACTTGCGAGAGCCCACATAATGTCCATCCTCTCCAACTCATTTTCATCCACCTGCTCATAGTCTTCATCAGCCAAGTGGCAGTTTCCTATCTTCCCTGCAACCAAACCATCATAGGAATGAACCACTGCAGCAAGTAGGTCCATGTGTTCCTTGGCAACTTCCACAGTGACTTTACCCAGGTTCTCAGTTATTAACTTTGTCGAGTGAGCTTCAGTACTACTGTGTTGAACCCCTGATGAAACAGATGACTCACCCCAGACGATGAGCTTTGACCAGATGTATTAGAAACAAATGCAGTCTGCAGAGGAGCATTAGAAGACTTTGCAATTAGAGTTGGAGTCACACTGTAAAGAGTAGGATCCTGAGCATATGCACCCTTCTTCGCCTTATACTTATGTCTGACCTCTTCCTCTCGCAGTTTCATAATAAAGTCATTTATATCCAAAGTCTCGGGAACTGAATTCTGTCTCAAGGCGGAAATAAATGAATCCCATTTTTCTGGAAGACCTTCAGCTAAACTGGCGACCTTTTCTTCTTTAGACGTTGTAACCCCATGAGTGTGAAGTTCACACATTAGATGATAGAAGCGGTCAATGATGTCGTCCAAGCTCTCGTTCCCAATAGCAGAGAAATTGTCAAACTCCTTTTTGAGAGCTTTGGCCTTCAAGGATTTCAGAGTTGAGCTCCCTTCATACCTTTTCTCGAGAGCTTTCCAGAATTTTTTACTCTGTTTCTGATCCGAATACTGATGGAAGATCTCTTTAGGAATAGACTGGGTGAGCATAGCATAAGCCTTCTTTTCAGCATTATAGGCAGTCTTTTAAGCATCAGTCATTCCACTCAACGTTAATGGCAAACCATCAGCACCAACTGGCATGGTGTAACCAGTCTCAATAGAATTCGATAGATTAGTATCCACGCCATTGAGATGAATCTCAAACCTTTGCTTCCACTGCGGGAACTCATCAATGGATAGAAGCTTAGGCGGCTTATTATGATTACCAATCTTATTCTCCAGAAGCAGTAGGTTCTGGATCCTTGAGTCTTTCCCTGCTGAGAATGCGAAGTTTTCGAAGTCCATAATGAAGGTTGACTTAAACAGACTGTTATGCGATTGGAAGGTACGATTGGGATGCGATTGACACTAACAGTATGCGATTGGACTTAAACGTGCGATTGAAAAGGTGACTGAGATACAATCGTGCAATTGAACTCAAACGGGCGACTGAAAAGGCGACTGACTCAACTTGGCGACTGAAATGGGCGACTGACTCAATCGGGCGATTTGACACAGCGACTGACTCAATCGGGCGAATGACCTGGGCGACTGGGTTCAGTCGTACGATTGAGATAATCGTGCGACTGGGTCTGCTGAAAACGGGATTTTTCGCACACTTTGACCTAGTAGGTAAGTTTTTGCTCCCTAGACGGCTGAAACTCGAAAAATATTGATTTTTCAGAACATGCACACGTAAAGACTCGATTTTTAGCAGAAAGATTGGATCTTTTTGCGTAAAAACGTAGACTTTTTCACAAAAACGATTGAATCAACGAAGAATCAAGAGCCTACGCCCTGATACCAATTGTTAAGTCACTGGATCAGTAAACATCTGAGCACGTTCTTGACGGAAGGATAAAAACCAAAAGACAAACAATAGTACGAACAATAATCGAATGATTTTATTGATAAAACATAATGATTTTAAGCTCGTTACAACTTAAGAATCAAGACTTTTGGCAAGGGGAGATCGAGCATGATCTCCCCTCTTATCCGGCAGCGCCTGGGCGCCGGGCACACTATCAAAAAACCCTTAGGTTTCTACACATTGAAACTGGTATATATAGGCCTCGGCCCATATTAGATGTGACTGGGCCCATTTGTGCGATTGGACCATACGTATGGTTCAATCGTACGACTGGACCATTCTTATGGCTCAGTCTTACGAATGCCCCAATCGCATCTCTCAGTCATGCGACTGGTCCATTATCATGGCTCAATCGTACGACTAAGTCTTATTTGCATATGCTCCTACGAATGACCCAGTTTCATGTGCTTACAAGGTGTATAACATTAAGCCTAGACTATTCGTCAAGCGACGGACACACTATATATGACAATATATGCTCCAACAATGGAGATAGCACTATTTTTATCAATATGGATAGGAGTACTCATAAAGTTGAATCCATAGTCTAACATCTGGTTCTGAATCCATAGCAGCTGAGCACAGCAGCTAGCAGTAGCAATGTATTCAGCTTCAGCAGTTGATGTAGACACACAGGATTGTTTCTTGCATTGCCATGAGATGATCCTTCCACCAAGAAATTGGCATCCTCCTGATGTTGATTTCTTGTCAATGTTGCAGCCACCATAGTCACTGTCAGAGTATCCATAGAGATTGAAATCACTATTTCTTGGATACAAGAGACCTAATTTAGGTGCTCCTTTAAGGTATCTGAGAATTCTCTTTGCAGCAGCTAGGTGAGACACCTTTAGAGCAGCCTGATATCTTGCATAAAGGCAAGTAGCAAACATGATATCAGGTCTACTAACAGTAAGGTACATTAGAGAACCAATGATTACTCTATACTGATGTTGATCAGTATCCTCCCCCTCAAGGTCAGGACAAAGATTATGGTTTCTGGGTATGGGTGTCTTGGTTGGTTTACAGTCCTTCATACCAAATCTATCTAAGATGTCATTGACATACTTGGATTGATTGATAAAGAACCCTTCCATTAATTGCTTCACCTGAATTCCAAGGAAAAAGTCCATTTTTCCCATGGAACTCATCTTAAACTTCTTCTTCATAATGCTTTCAGAGTCTTTGCACATTTGGTCACTTGAAGAACCAAATATGATGTCATCAACATAGACTTGAACAAGCAGGATATCCTTTCCGGACTTCTTTATAAAAAGAGTCTTATCAATGGTACCTCTGGTGTAACCATTTTTTAGAAGAAATTTAGACAAAGTCTCATACCACAGCCTAGGTGCTTGATGCTGCCCATATAGAGCTTTATCCAGTTTGCACACATAGTTAGGGTGATGTGGGTCTTCAAATCCTGGAGGTTGACATACATAGACTTCCCTATCTATATCCCCATATAGAAAGGCACACTTGACATCAAGTTGATAGACAGTGAAGTCCTTAGATGCAGCATAAGCAAGGAAGATCCTAACTGCCTCAAGTCTTGCAACTGGTGCAAAGACATAAATATAATCAATTCCTTCTTCTTGTGTGTATCCTTGAACTACAAGTCTTGCTTTATTCTTGATGATCAAGCCTCTATCATCTCTCTTGTTTATGAACACCCATTTAGTGCCTATTGGTACTTGACCAGATGGTAGCGGACATAGATTCCATACCTTCTGTCTCTTGAATTGAAGCAGCTCCTCTTGAATGGATTCAAGCCAGCTACTATCTTTCAATGCATCTTTTACCTTCTTGGGTTCCATCTGGGATAGAAAGTATGAGTATAAGCAGACATTCCTATGATGTGTCTGTCCTCTTGTTCTCACACCTTCAGAGACATCCCTATGATGTTCTCAGCTATATGAGTGTTATGAATCCTAAGATGAGGAATCACTTCTAGTTGTAGAGATAAATCTAGATTTGACATATTCTGCCCAGGAACTAAGGCACTTTGACCAGCAGCTGTTCCAAAGTCATTCAATGAGGACTGATTGAATGAATGAGAAACATCATCAATTGTTGGCTGTGAAGTAGTATCAACAGTTGCCTGTTCCTTCAAAATACTACTGCCTTCAGCCTGGTGTTATGGTGGATCACCTGATGAGTTTTGAGGCTCAGCAAGTGATTCACTTGTTGAGGCTTCATTATTCCTTGATATGGTTAAACTATCAGATCTGTGAATGGTGGAAGCCTGGTGTATTCCAGCACTTTAAGAATTTGGACGAGGTCTGGGTAGCTCAAACAGTTGACCAGCATCAGTATCAGCATCATTTTAAGCATCTGTTCCAACTGAAACATTCTCACAATATGGTTTAGAATAGCTTGGAAACAGTTCTAAATCAAATATATGATCAGGGTCATTCCCTCTAACACAAGGAGTGTGCTCATTAACAACTATATTGGATGACTCCTCAAATTGTTGATTCTTAATGTTATATACCCTATAAGCTCTAGAGCTAGAAGAATATCTGACAAAGATAGCATCATCTGATTTTTCAGCAAACTTTGCCAAATTGTCTTTTGTGTTGAGTATGGTACACCTGTAGCCAAAGGACCTTAGAAAGCCAATGAACGGTGGCCTCTTGCTCCATAGCTCATAAGGGGTTTTTCCATGGGGCTTAACTACAAGAACTATGTTCTGCATATAGCATGCAGTGCTGACTGCCTCTGCCCAGAATGTTAGAGGTAGTTTTGAATCAGCTAACATAGTTCGAGCAGCCTCAATAAGTGTCCTGTTCCTCCTCTCAGCAACACCGTTTTGTTGAGGAGTTCTGGGAGCACTATATTGTCTGGCAATCCCTTTTGAGTTACAGAATGAGTCAAGAGTGAAGTTCTTAAACTCAGTCCCTTGATCACTTCTAATAATTTTAACCTTGTGATCAATTTGATTTTCTATTTTAAGAATAAAAGATCTTAAAGTTTCAGCAATTTCATCTTTAGTTCTTAAAAAGAATACCCATATGAATCTTGTAAAACCATCAACTATCACAAGGTAGTATGATTTCCTTCCAATGCTCATTATACTTGTGGGACCAAAAAGATCAAGGTGCAATAAGTGTAATGGAGTAGTGATAGAGTTAACACATTTGGATTTGTGAGATGTTCTATGTTGTTTCCCTTTCAGGCAAGCAACACAGTTATCTATGCAGAAAAACTCCTTTTTAGGCAAACCATGTACCAAGTTATTTTTAGCCAATTTATTCATTGTCCTAAAATTTATATGACACATACGTTTATGCCATAGTGTTGACTTATCACTATCAGCTTTTGAAAGAAAGCATGATACTTCACCAATAGGAGAAGCATTGTTCATATCCAGCTTATACATATCCCCTTTCCTGGGAGATCTAAGAAGCACCAATTCTGGAGGAATTGTCATCCCTAGTTTGAGGATAATGCACTCATGTTCTGTGAAAAGCATTGGTGCTTTTGATCATAGAATTGAGAAACACTTAACAGATTGTGTTCAAGTTGTTTGACAAAGTGAACTTTGTCAACTTTTAATTTACCATTGGATATACTCCCTCTACCAGAAATATATCCTCCGGCCTCACCTCCAAATTGGACAGGTCCTCCATCATAGTTCTGGAACTGTTAAAGGAGAGATCTGTTCCCTGTCATGTGCTTAGAGCATCCACTGTCTATAATCCAAACATTGTTTTTCTTGTCATATGGATGTCCCTGCACACAGGATGAGATTGTTAGTTTTGTTTAGAAGCCCAAGACTTGCTGGTCTTGGGTTCTTCCAAAGTTAATGACATAATTGAACCAAAAGATATGCATTGGGGTTTAATAAGGGTCTTTGAAGAAGAGGTTTGGGCTGCAGCATCTTCCTTGATCTTCCAGTCCACCCTTTGGTTGATTTTGGAGGATGAGCTTGTTGAAGCTTTTGCAGCATGGTCTTCTTTCGAAGCTTCTTTCTTTTTGGAAGAAGCCTTCACCACCTTTTCGGAAGAAGCCTTCACCACCTTTTCGGAAGAAGCCTTCACCACCTTTTCTTCCGAAGTAGTCTTCTTCTGGGATGGTTTCATGGGAAATTTCTTGTTCTTCCGAACCTTAGTAGCTTTTTCTTCCGAAGCCATTTTTCTTTCGGAAGAAAAATTTACTTCCGAAAGCAACCTTGCTTCTGAAACTAGCTTTCCCTTCTTCATCACTTGTGCCATTTGAAAAGGTCCAAATGTAAAACCTTCCCTAACTCCTTTTCTAGCATTATTTGCATAATGTGTGCTTGCAGGATTGTAGTAACAATCTTTTAGCCATGTGGTTTTGCAGACCACACATTATGCATGCAATGTTAGTCTTTAGGGAATGTGAGGGTTGCTGTTTCATGGGCTTCTTCTCTACTTCAGCAACTTTTCCTTTCAACTTCTGATCCTTTAGCAGGATAGGAGTGCTGGTATTACACTCCTTTCCTGAATCGGAAGTACCTAACACTTAGAATCCAGCTGAGATGAAGACACCTTTTTGCTTTAGGTCAATCTTCATCTTGGACTCAGCCACTTTCTTAGCAGTTCTTCTAGCAGCTTTAGCTCTCCTTCTTCTGGCCTTAGTAGTTAGTATTTGGTTTTCACAGGAGGAGATGAGTACATCTTTCTGTTCCTTCCTTGTGGTGGCTACTATTGGTACTTCATCCTTCAATTCTAATGAGGAAGGGTCAGCAGTTGGAACCTCTTGCTCCTTAGTACCACATCTAGGTTGTCTAATAGACTTATAGGAGTGTGGTGGAGCAATTTCATTGGTTCCCAACCCTCCTTTGTTATGATAACAGAGTTTGGAATAGGAGGATGATGGAAGAATAGCTTGGAAGTTTTGATCAGAAATAGCATGCTTCCTGGCCTGAGCCTCAGCAGTGACAAGCTGGGCTTGAGCCTCAGACAATTTGGATATCAGATCCTTGATTTGAGTCTTGTAGTTGGTGTGTTAATGTTTTAAAAGAGATATAGTTTTCTATAACTCCTCAATTTTCTTTTGGTAGTCGGATTCAGCTCTCTTAAAATCAGATTTTAAGATATTTAAAGACTCAATGTCAGATCTGATTTCCATATTGTAGTCCTGATAAAGTTTAACTTTAGCTATACAGGATGGAGTACAAAGATGTTCATATACCTGGGCATCGTCTGTTCCAGCCATGAGAGCTTGAGTAGGAGTCACATCCTATACCATGAAGCTCTAGTCAACATCTTGAGCTATTGCAGCTGTTTTAGTTGACTTTTCATCTGGCCTTGAGGTTGAAGGATGTGTGGAGGCCTGTGGGGTTCCCGGATTGTTCTTGGGAGCCTTGCATTCCCTTGCAAAGTGACCAAGTTGGTTACAGTTGTAACACTTTGCCTTGGTCTTGTCAAACCCAAACTTGCTGGTAGTTGGGTTTTAAGGGAATTGCCTTCCAGTTCTCTTAAAGAACTTCTTAGCTCTATAAGTTAAAAGAGCCATCTGTTGGACAATGTCCACGTACTCTACATCATCTGGACTGAAACACTCAAGATCATCAAAGTAGTATTGAAAATCACCAGAATGTACACTTCCTGAGACAAAGGCACAACTTTCCCGAAAGACATTGTGTTGAGCCTGTTGAGACCTTGGAGTCTCAGGGAAAGTGATGTATGGTCCAGAAGTGCAGGATGACTGCTGGTAGGTCAGGTAATGCTGAGATTTTGGGGTTAATAAGCCTTCAGCAACCATTAAAGCGTTGCTAGCAAGAAGACTCATGGGTCTGCTTGTTTGGTGGCCCTTCTTACTCTCCATCTCTATGCGATATCCATCGAGGATGCCATTGAGTTCAGTCATGGTAAGAGTGTTTAAGTTTTCTATTCTCTTGATAAAGACACAGTAGAATGTCCACTCATTTGGAAGAGCACTCATGAACTTTCTAGTAATATCTCTACGTTCGGGAGTCATCTTTACAGACTAAAGTGAAGAGATAAGATCCATGTACGGGAAGTACTGCTGGCTGAGGGTCTCTCCAGCAATGTGAGTGAAGTTCTCAAACTGCTGCATCAGTGAGTCCTTTTTTGAGTCGTTAGAGTTTGAATACATCAAAGTAAGTGCATCAAACAATTATTTGGCAGTCTTGCAATGCTCGAACCCCACCATAATGGAGTTCGGTATTGCAGTCATAAGAATGGTCATAGCATTGCTGTCGATGTCCATCTTCTTTTTGTCTTCATCAGAGTAATCCTCAACAGCCTTCTCTATCATGGCACCATTTCCACCAGATGCTGCCACCTTTGGCTTATACGGACCATTGACAATGGAGTTCCACATTTTGCTATCTTGGTATCTGATGAAGCCTTCCATTCTTCTGCTCCAAGACCGGAAATTTTCAGGAGTGATGATGGGAGCCTTTGTCATAGTTCCCATCTCTACTTCGGATTTGTCAAGGGCCATTTTGAGTGAGTGAGTTGTAGGGAGAAATGAAAAACAGGTTGATTTGGATGGTTAGATCACTCAATCAAGAGCCTAAAGAGCTCTGATACCAATTGCAGGATCAGTTGGGGTCACTTAACACTTAGTTTTTCTCTCAAACTCACCTTAAACAACACTCGTGTAAAGATTGAGTCAATAAGAGTTGATCACAATATAACAAGTAATAAGGAACACAAGAAGTATTTTTCAAGGTACTTTTATATATTGCTTCTCAACTCAAGTATTACAAGACTCTTACAAGCTCTACTTAAATGAGTTACAATGAGAACTTATATATAATACTACCTACAACCAGATATACTTTGATACCAGCTGGAATCCTATAACTAAAGCCTATACTACACGACTATAGTTTAAGGTATCTCAGAAAAAGTATTATCTGAGATATGGTAGTCAAGACATGTCACTGACTTACCTTTTGTCACCAACTAAAGTTGGTAACCTGTACTATCATAAAAGGTAAACAGTGGAATAAGGTATGATCAACTACATGGCTCTTTAGGAAGAGGCCATGTTGTATCTGCAGCGGAGTGTCAGAGACCATACTTGTGTCCACTGGTTCATAGCAATGTCTTCCGAAGGTTAAATGGTTTTGGAAGAACAAGTACTTCCGAAGCCACTTATACTTCGGAAGAGACTGCTCCTTCTGAGACTTGGAAACTTCTTCTTTTCTTAACTTCGGAAGTAGAGTTCTGTCTTCGGAAGTTGATCTTTCACTTTGTCTTCGGAAGAAGTCTACAACCTTCGGAAGTTCCATCCTAAGCTTCGGAAGCCTTTGTATGTAGTACCAAAAATTATCTAAGTGAATTGGTTTTCGTTGCACCAGCCTTCTTCTTGATCATCACTTCTCAAGATTCAATCAAGATCCAAAGAACTAAAACTTCATCAAGAACAAGAAATCAAAGAAGAAGAAAAGCTGTTAAAGCTAAAAAGACTGAACCAATCAATCGATCAATTCAACTTAAACCAGTGAAGTTTGTGTCAGCAGGAACTTTTGACATGAACACAATCTCTGAAACTGCATCAAAACCTAAGATCAAATCTAACTCTGATCTGAAAACAGGTTCAGGTCCTAAGTCTTCCGCTGTTCATAAAAGATTTGTATCTAAGGAGTTAAAGAGTTGTGATTAAGTTCAAAAGCAAAATCCTAAGAATCAAAAGACCAAATTCACACAAAAGAAACAACATATTAACCTAACTACCCCTAAATCTAAACAAGAATTAAATGTGGCTTCCACATCAAGGGTTAATAAAATGTTGTCTAATCATTCTCAAAAGTATTGTGATACATGTGATATGTACAATCATAACATATCTGAGTGTTATTTTAATAAGTATTGTCATATCTATGATATGACAAATCATACAACAACTGATTGCTACTTTAACAAACACTGTGCATTGTGTGATGAGCGAAATCATAATACTGAGAACTGCTTCTTTAGAAAGAACTCACCTAGGAAGGATTTTGGTAATCAAGGATATGTTAATCCAAAGTTTCAAAGAAATCATAACCTTGGTTTTCAAAATTTACTACAACAACCTTCTCGGGGTTTGAGATCATTCAGAAGAATCAATTCTGATTATGATAATCAGTATACTGTCAGATCACAGCAGTACAATCAAGGACATTTTATTCCACGTTCAGTGAGAAAGAAAAATGAAACATTTAACAAAAAAAGCTTTTCTAATGTTTCAAATGATGGTTCAAAATTTCTTGATGATGATCTTGAAAACAGATTTAATGCTTTGAGGTCAAAATAAAGAAAAGATGATTAGACAGTTTTTCAGAGAGGATTTGAAAATCCAAAATTTCAAAAGAAACCTGATGTAAACAAACTCCATTTCAAGCAGTTTACCATTGTGGATAAATATGGAAAGCCTAATATCATTTCGGCTTAGGCTACTAACTCAACTTAAATGTCTTTGAATGCAGATGCGCCCGCGGAGACCAGTAAACACATAGTATGTTGACAGTGGGTGTAGCCGGCATATGTCAGGCAATCAAACCTTACTTCAAGACTTTAAGACAAAAGATGGTACTCACGTAGCTTTTTGTGGAGATGCAGGTGGAAAGATAACCGGTGAAGGAACGGTATCTAATGGAATTATAAGCTTTGATAATGTCAACTTCTGTGAACAGTTGAACTTTAATCTTTTAAGTGTTTCACAAATATGCGATAAATCATATTCTGCTTTATTTGATGACTATTATTGTTATATTTTAAAGCCAGGATTTCATATTAGCAAGGAGTGGGTGGTTGTTAAAGCTGTTCGAGATAGAGATGTCTACAAGTTAGATATGTCTCATGTTGATCCTTTAATAGAAACAACTTGCCTCATTGCTCACGCATCAAATGATGAAAGCCAGCTTTGACATAGACGTCTCGGTCATTCCAACTTTAGAAACATGAACAAACTTGCAGCAGGAAGTCATGTAGTAGGAATTCTGTAAGGCCCCGTTCCGGGACGCTTACAGCTGGTCATTCATCCCATTTAAAGCATGTAATTAAATGACTTTATTAAATCATGCAGCGGAAACTTTTAAAACCATAATTTCATTTCATTTAAATAAACATTTTTGCAAAGTAATACATGGTTTATTACAAAATATCGCTCGTTCGTATTACAACACAAAAGCGTTAAACCAAAGAATGCCATTCAAAAAGAGCTGAGTAGCCACCTCGTGCCATCCTCAGCAACATTACCTGCCAACTGGAAGCACATAAAAGTCAGTGTTGCTGAGTGAGTTCTAGTTTTATAAATAAAATACTTTACTTTCGTTAAAAACTGTTCTTTTACTTTCATGCGATCATACATCATACGTACACATAGATAATATCATTATTATCTTCATCATTCATTACTTTCTTTCATTCGACGTACATCATTTATTATCTTTCGCTTCTATCTAGATCCTGTCAAGCTTTACCCTTTTCATGGCACGCAACCATTATTACTGAGGTCGAGTGACAAGGATCCCGTTTCGTGCTTTATCATTATGTTTCTTCCGTTCATTACGTTCATTCGTTTACTATTTATCTTTCGTTCATTCATCATACTTTCTTGTCAATCTTACTCTTTTATCATTACCTCTTTCTTTTACATCAACCATAAACCTTACCCTTCTGTCCGTGGTACTGGACCTAGTCCTATCATAGACCTTCTATAACGGTGCATCGCACCTCTAGCCACAGTACCTAGGGTAAAGTTTAGGTGTACCATTGCCATGTGCAATACCTTTCTGTCCGTGGTACTGTGCCTAGGCCTATCATAGACCTTCTATAATGGTGCATCGCACCTCTGGCCACAGTACCTAAGGTATGCAACAATGGTTCTATACAAATGGTCAATCACAAATAAAGACCCCGATGTGTATCCTCCCGGGGTCGCGAACCCACACACCGTTGGGATAACACCTTTTAATGGCGTGTCCCTTCCGAGTCTGTTGCGACAGCAGGGTAGCTCACCTCATATGTTTGCTTGCAAGCCTTTCATACTCTCATTCATTATTAATGCATGCATTCATTCATCATATTTTTCTTTCATTATCTTTCGCTTTACGTTATATAATACTTTCATTTTATTCATTAACATAACACGTAAAGCCACGGGAAAGATAAACATATATCATCATAAGGAACATCAACATATACTATAGCATCATTATACAGGGCATCATCATACATGCTTAACATACATCATGCATAAACATGCAACATCATCATGCTCAACATACCCTCTAAGATTCCAACTGTCATTTTACATGTACTTACGGGAACTTCCACGTCAAAACTTACATCTGCACTTTTCCCCGAAAGTCAGTAATAAAACTATACTTCTCCTCGGGTACAACAACCCTATTTGGGCGTATGAGCACCCTTCAGTCGCACGGCCTCCATACGGTTGAGCATCATGCGAATGGACCAATACAGATGAACACCAATGCGGATGAACACCCATTCGTGCGAATGGACCTCATGCGGATGAACAATATATGAATGAGCACTTATGTGAATGGACCTCATGCGGATGAACACTATGCGAATGAGCACCTATGCGAATGGACCTTCAGTCGCATGACTCCCCATGCTACTGGCGCTCCAGTCGTGCTAATGAACCTCAGTCATGCGAATAGGCTCCAATCGCACTCCATTCGGCCGTATGGCCTCCAGTCGGTCGCCAAGCCCTAACTGATGTAGAATGAAGTTCATCCTGAACCCAATCTACCATTTTCAACCTCCAAGCTCATCCAAACCCATTCTAAGCCCAAATCATCCATCCTAAACCTTAGAAATACATACTACAACACCATTTAAGCACATACAAGCCCGAAAACATACTCCAAACACATCACACGCAAACACACCCAAATGGGTCAAACACACACACATACAAAAACGGGTTTACTATGTGTTCCAGCCCCAAATCAGTTGAAAACAAGTAAAATAGGGATCCTAGAACTCACACAAACTATAAGAAGAAGAAGAGCTTCGTCTAGACCCGCTACACGATGATTTTGCACACTTGAATCCACCCGAATCAATCATTTTCTCTTCTTTTCCCCCTTTCTATCTTCTTCTCTCTCTATATGGCTGAAATGTGGGTGTAGGGAGAGGGTAAGGGCTGCCCTCTCCCTTCAAATATCCCCACTTACTCAACTTTCTCGTGTTGGCGAGTTTGGTCCCCCGACTTTGGACTTTATTTCTTTTTCTTCCTTCGTCGGCTTCAAATAAAATATCCGGGTGTTACATGTCCACCCCCTTATATAGGTTTCGTCCCCAAAACCTATGATTCCTAGAACAAACGTGGGTAATGATGTCTCATTTCTTCCTCAGTCTCCCACGTTGACTCGGATCCCTTCCTGTGCTTCCACTATACGCGCACTAGAGGAAGCACTTTATTTCACAACCTCTTCTCTTTTCGATCGATGATTGCCACTGGTTGCTCCACATAATTGAGCTGTTCGTCTACTTCGATATCCTCCAGTGGAACAATCCTACCCTCCTCTGCCAAGCACTTCCTTAGATGAGATACGTGGAATGTTAGGTGAATTCCACTTAACTCATCTGGTAACTTCAATCTATAGGCCACCTCTCCTACTCGAGCAATGATTCGGAAAGGGCCTATGTATCTCGGGCTCAACTTGCCCCGCTTTCGAAAATGAATGATACCCTTCCAAAGTGAGACCTTCAACATAACTCGGTCACCCACCTGGAACTCAATCGGTCTGCGTCGTTTATCAGCATACGACTTCTGTCTATCCTTGGCTGCCTTCATAAAGGCTGTGATCCTTTCAAGCTTTTCAGTCGTAGCCTCGATCACCTCGACGCTCCCTAACTCTTTATGACCAATATTACCCGAACAAACGGGTGTTCTGCATCTCCTACCGTATAGCATCTTATAAGGTGGCATACCAATGCTAGCATGATAGCTGTTGTTGTATGAGAATTCGGCTAACGGTAAGTGGTCATCCCAACTTCCCCCAAAATCAATCACACACGCTCGAAGCATGTCCTCCAATGTCTGAATGGTCCTTTTTGACTGACCATCAGTCTGGGGATGATAAGCCATGCTAATATGTAACCTCGTCTCCATACCGTCATGGAATTTCTTCCAGAATTTGGATGTAAACTGGATGTCACGATCAGACACAATAGACACCGGCACACCATGATGAGTTATAATTTCCTTGATGAACAGATCAGCCAACTTCTCAGATAAATATGTCTCGAGGATCGGTAGGAAGTGAGCACTCTTCGTCAAGCGGTCAACAATCACCCATATAGCATCATACCCTTTTGGGGTACGTGGCAGTTTAGTAATGAAATCCATGGTGATGTGCTTCCACTTCCATTCCAGTATATCCAACGGCTAGATCTTCCCATGCGGCTTTTGATGCTCAGCCTTCACTTGCAAGCAAGTAAGGCATTTACTCACATACTCCACTACGTCACGCTTCATACCCGGCCACCAATAATCTTTCTTCATGTCTTGGTACATCTTTGTAGCACCGGGATGAATAGAGTATCGAGTCTTATGAGCTTCATCCATAATCTTCACGCGTAGATCCCCAAAACGAGGAATCCACATCCACCCGAATCGGGTTTTAACACCGAGTGTGTTTTCACCCAATTCCGCAACTAGACCTCTCATTCTTTCAGAGTTAAGATGATCTTCCTTCAATGCCTCATCTTGAAACTCTTTGACTTGCTTCATCATATCTGAGGTCATAATCAACTGGTACGCTTTCACCCGAATCGACTCGGGTCTTTCCTTTCGGCTAAGGGCGTCCACCACCACGTTGGCTTTGCCCGGATGATAATGGATCTCACAATCATAATCCTTTATGAGCTCCAACCATCTTCTCTGCCTTATTATCAAGTCCTTCTACTCGAAGAAGTACTTCAAGCTCTTATGGTCAGTGAAAATGGTACACTTCGTCCCGTAGAGATAGTGCCTCCAAATCTTTAATGCAAAGACCAGAGCTGCTAGCTCCAAGTCATGAGTAGGATATTTAACCTCATGAACCTTCAATTGTCAGGATGCGTAGGCTATAACCTTTCCTCGCTGCATTAACACACACCCCAACCCCGAGTAGGAAGCATCAGAATAAACCACCAGATCTTCACTTCCATCGGGTAATGACAGAATAGGAGCTTGAGTCAATCTCATCTTCAATTCTTCGAATGCCTTCTCTTGAGCTTGACCCCATACAAACTTTACATCCTTACGGGTCAACTTGGCTAGTGGAGAAGCGATCTTTGAGAAGTCTTGAATGAATCTTCTGTAATAGTCCGCCAAACTCAAGAAACTGCGAATCTCGGATGGCGTCTTTAGAGACTTCCATTGCATCACCTCCTCCACCTTTGTCGGATCCACCATAATCCCATCTGGATTCACCACGTGACCCAAGGATTGAACCTCGCGCAACCAGAACGCACACTTAGAGAACTTGGCATATAACTTCTCCCTTCTCAACGTCTCCAACACCTCTTGAATGTGACCGGCATGCTCTACCTCGCTCTTCGAATAAATCAGGATATCATCAATAAACACAATCACTGACTTATCCAGCATAGGCTGACACACTCGGTTCATCAAGTCCATAAAAGCAGTTGGCGCATTGGTCAAACCAAAAGACATGACAAGAAACTCGTAGTGACCGTAGCACGTGCGAAAAGCTGTTTTAGGAATATCCTGCTCTTTCACCTTTAACTGATGGTAGCCAGATCGAAGATCTATCCTTGAAAACCAACTGGCACCTTAAAGCTGATCGAACAAGTCATCTATCCTCAGTAAGGGGTATCGGTTCTTCACCGTTAACTTGTTCAGCTCGCGGTAGTCAATGCACATCCTCATACTACCGTCTTTCTTCTTCACAAACAGGACCGGGGCACCCCAAGAAGTGATATTTGGTCTAATAAACCACTTATCAAGCAGGTCTTGCAATTGCTCCATCAACTCTTTCATCTCAGTTGGAGCCAAACGATATGGTGCCTTGGTAACAGGTTGGGCACCTGGTATCAGATCAATCTGAAACTCAATCTCTCGGTCAGGTGGCACTCCTGATAAGTCTTCTGGGAACACATCTGGAAAGTCACACACAACCAGAACATCAGATAGTTGTGGTCTTGGCGTATCCATATCCTTTACATAACACAAGTAGGCGCTACATCCACGCCTCATACACTTTCCCGCCACCGCCATTGAGATTACTTTCGAGATCGTCATGACCCGATCCCCATAAACAGTTACTGAGCTACCGTCGAGTGCTGTCAAACCAATCATCTTCTTGCGACACACAATGTTCGCCTCATAATCCGCTAACCAATCCATCCCAAGAACCAAATTGAAACCACCTAAGTCATCACGAACGGTCTAACTGGAAATTTATGACCCTCTAATTCCACATCACAACCCTCTATCATCTTAGAAATCCGGGTAGAGTTACCTATGGCAGTTTCTACATCAAAGGGCGCATCAACACGTCTACTACTAACAGGCAGTTTAACATAGAAAGCAGTAGAAATAAAACTTTTAATGGCACCTGAATGAAATAACACAGAAGCTAAAGTTTGGTTCACGAGAAACGTACCGGACATAACATCGGGGTCCGTCCTAGCTTCCTCTTATGTCATAGTGAATGCCCTGGCACTCGCCCTCGGTCCATCACTCCCCGTCTTCTTCACTCCGGAACCCTCAGCCCTAGGCTTCTTACAATCCTTACTTGCATGGCCCTCCATGCTACAGTTAAAGCACTGGACCGTACAACAGTCCCTGGCTATATGCCCCGGCTTCCCACATCAGAAGCACCCGTTCGACCCCAGCCTACGTTCCCCACTGTGCTCTCTCCCACACCTACCGCACTTCTTCATACCCGCACCCGATGTGACCACACGGCGGTCATCCACCCGTGCCTTCTTGTTACCCGTCAAGGCATCACCCCGACCAAACCTCTTCCCCCTCCAGTTTCGATCACCACCATTCTTCCTGCTACCTTCAGCCACCACCACTATAGTCCTCTCATCATATAACCTCCCTGCCAAGTCCACCGCCGACCTAAACGTGCTCGGTCGGGCAGCGATCATGTGCCTGCGGATATCCGCTGGCAAACCCTGAATGTACCTCTTAATCTTCCGTGATAGAGGCGTCACCTGATCCGGCACCAGACGAGCCATTTCGGTGAACTTTGTGGTGTATTGTTGGTGTGTCATGGTTCCCGCCTCTATTTGCAGAAACTCCCTCTCAATCTTGTCCATTTCCCGGTGAGGACAAAACTCCTCAATCACCAACTTTTTTATCTCCGACCATCTCATCCTCCCAATAACCCTGCTACCCTCCGCTTGGACTATATTGTCCCACCAGCACAGAGCCGAGTCCACAAAAGAGTGGGCAACAAACTTTACTTTCTGATCCTCCCGGCACTCGCTAATGTTCAAAACAGCTTCCATTTCTCTCACCCACCGGTGAGCAGCAGCAGCAGTGCCGTTACCATCAAAAGTAGGGGGCTTGCATCGTTAAAATGCCCCATAGTTACAGCCTCGTACTGTCTCCGGTACAGGCTCATCTTCTTCCTCTTCTTCATCATCGGAGAGAACCGTCTCGGTTTCCGGTTGCTCCCGACCTCCCGAGGACCGGTTCCTCTCTTGTCTTTCCCCTTCCCGTACTGCCTTAGTCACTTCAGTCACCACAGATGGTAGGATTGTTTGCATGACCTGATGCACTTCTTCCACCACCGCCTCTTTTACTGAGGCCCTCAAGTTTGCACTCTCATCCCTACCCTCCGGATGAGGGGTCTCGGGTCCCTCAGGAACCACCTTTTCCACTCTAGGCCTGCCTCTTTAGGGCCGCGATGCAGCACCAAGTCCACCACACGAGGCTTTAGATGATCTACCACCGGCCATCCTCTAACACACACTGAAAGATTCAAACACCAACACTGTCATTCAAAGGAATAGCTCAGTTTATATCAAGTATAGTAAGTCCCTAATTACGGTGTCTAGTTGTGATTAGCCACTCACTTTACTCTTCGTACCCCGAGCATTACCTGTCATGACTACATCAATATCTAAATCTACTAGCAACACATAAACCACATAACATGCACACATAATACCGGTTAACATTAAGAAAATACCTGATGGCACGCAGCTATTCAGACTGACATCCCTTCCCTTCCTGTCCCATTTTCAGTTTAAGTTAAGGTTTATTTTGAAAATTTGCCCGTTTCACTTAAACTTTGGCTCTGATACCAACTTGTAAGGCCCCGTTCCCGGGACGCTTACAGCTGGTCATTCATCGCACTTAAAGCATGTAATTAAATGACTTTACTAAATCATGCAGTGGAAACTTTTAAAACCATAATTTAATTTCGTTTAAATAAACACTTTTGCAAAGTAATACATCGTTCATTACAAAATATCGCTCGTTCGTATTACAACACAAAAGCATTAAACAAAAGAATGACATCCAAAAAGAGCTGAGTAGCCGCCTCGTGCCATCCTCAGCAACATTACCTGCCAACTGGAAACACATAAAAGTCAGCGTTGTTGAGTGAGTTCTAGTTTTATAAATAAAATACTTTATTTTCATTAAAAACCGTTCTTTTACTTTCATGCGATCATACATCATACACACATAGATAATATCATTATTATCTTCATCATTCATTAATTTCGTTCATTCGACGTACATCATTTATTATCTTTCGCTTCTATCTATATCTTGTCAAGCTTTACCCTCTTCATGGCACGTAGCCATGATTACTGAGGTCGAGTGACAAGGATCCCGTTTCGTGCTTTATCATTATGTTTCTTCCGTTCATTACGTTCATTCGTTTACTCTTTATCTTTCGTTCATTCATCAACATTCTTGTCAATCTTACTCTTTCATCATTACCTATTTCTTTTACATCAACCATAAACCTTACCCTTCTATCCGTGGTACTGAACCTAGGCCTATCATAGACCTTCTATAACGGTGCATCGCACCTCTAGCCATAGTATCTAGGGTAAAGTTTAGGTGTACCATTGCCATGTGCAATACCTTTCTGTTGCATCTGGTTTCTAAACCCGGACTTGTAATTGTATTACAGTTATGTTTAATTAACTAAGTAGAGTTTGTTTGTTAAGATTGGTGTTCAGTAGTATGATTTGCATGCGAATGAACTCTAGTCGCACCCCTTTACGTGCGAATGAGACTCAATCGCACGAATCATGGGCGTATGGGCTTCAGTCGCACGATTCAGTCGTGCGAATGGGGTTCAGTCGTGCGACTGAGTGTGAGGCGGCTAAGTTTTATGTGTGGATAAGTAAGGCGGTGCAGAGGGTTCAAAAGCAGATTCCTATCTGCATCATCTTCAATTTCTTGTTTCCTTTACACCCAAATACCCCTGTTCTTGCCAAATCAACTAGCTAATTCCGTTTTGGTAAGTTTTGGATGTCACGGATCAATTTTGATATGTTATAAGCTGTGTGTATGATTGAATTTGATCCAATAACATGTTAAAATCAATGATTTGGTCTATTTCTTTTCTAAGTTGAAATCCGGGAATTCGGATCCGAGTTTTTGTAAAGTTTTGATAAAATAATGATCCGAAACCATTGTAAACGATGTGTATATGATCTGTTTTGAATATAACATGATTTGAATGGTTAAAACTCAAATTTTGAGTAAGTTTGGATCAAAAACATCAAGAACACAGCTGCTGATCCGTTTCAGATGAATGGGCTCAGTCGTATGCCTCAGTCGTGCGATTAAGAGTTCAGTCGTACAACTGAGTGCGGATAAAGATTCAGTCGTGCGACTAAGAACCCAGTAGCCTGGTTAGAAGACCGAATAAAGACGAGTGATCACTATGCACGAATGAGGACTCAGTCGTGCGAATGAATGGTCAGTCGTACGACTGAAGGTTCAGTCGCATGATTCAAACATATGGTTCAATCACATGAGGTCCATTCGCACGATTGGATGCTCATCCGCATTGATGTTCATCCGCATAGGTCCAGTCGTATGAGTGCTCATTCGCATAAGTGTTCATTCGTATAGAAGTCCTGTTTAAGAATAGTTTACTAAATCAAGGTTTATTGCTTTAGATATACCTTGATTAGAAGAAGGACTAGTTATCTCGTGTACGTGGATTGTGTAGATTGTCGTGGGGAAGTTAATAAGGTGAGTTCTAAGCCCTTTTCAAATGTTTGGTTTTAACATTCGGGCTAGCACACATATGATGATAAATGAATTGAATGTTTTAGCACCAAAATTGTGATAATGAGGTGTATACATTACTAACAGCTCGTGGGGCTGTTAGGGTAAAGATAGGGGTAATGAATGATTATCTGAACATTGTTAATCATTACGTGATGGTAATAATTCCAATAGGTCAGATAGTGTGTGTGAAGACAGATGAAAATATATTAAAACTGGTGCTAAAAGAATGAATGTGTGGTGTGTGTAAATTAATGTGATAATATTGGCAATAAGTAAAGAAATTGTTTTGGGGTAATAAAAATCTCAACAGGCCAGTTAGGGTAAGATGCCTGTGTGTGTAGACTGTACAGTGAGAAGGAGTGATGACAATCACTCAGCTTTGTGAACATCTTATGGTGACGACCCTAGATGATTAATTTGGCATCCTACTGGATGAAAGATAATAATTACAGTTTCTAGATGTGGGAAACTGACAGTTTCTGGATGTGGGAAACTGACATCCGGTGGGACGAGTCCGGTGGGACAAAGTAAAGATAAAGTTGATTTTATTATATTGCCAATATAAATATGATTTTTGTATGTGATGAAATGTTGTTAATGTTTTAATGAAAATTTAGAACTCACCAGTTTATCTGATGTTTGAGTGTGTTATATGTGTGCTAGGTAAGGAAGGATCCTCTAGTAATAGAGGAAAACAAGCTTGAGTTGGATCAGGATGCTATCCCAAGGCGATTGCTGGCATAGGATAGGAGTCATGTGTAATAATGTAAAAAGAATGTTTATGTAAAGGTTCTAACATGTAAAAATGTTTTAAAAAGTTATATGTAATGTTGTTTAGTCTTCCGCTGTAGATAGAAAGCTCTGATTTGTGTTTAAAATATTAATCCAACTACGTGACGTGACTCCGGTATCCTCCCGGGTTTAGGGCGTCACACTTTCTGTCCGTGGTACTGTGCCTAGGCCTATCATAGACCTTCTATAATGGTGTATCGCACCTCTGGCCATAGAACCTAAGGTATGCAACAATGGTTTTATACAAATGGTCAATCACAAAGAAAGACCCCGATCTGTATCCTCCAGGGGTAGCGAACCCACACACCGTTGGGCTAACACCTTTTAATGGCATGTCCCTTTCGAGTCTGTTGCGACAGCAGGGTCGCTCACCTCATATATTTGCTTGCAAGCCTTTCTTACTCTCATTCATTATTAATGCATGCATTCATTCATCATGTTCCTTGTTCATATCTTTCACTTTAAGTTACATACTACTTTCATTTCATTCATTAACATAACACGTAAAGCCACGGGAAAGATAAACATACATCATAATAAGGAACATCAACATACACTATAGCATCATTATACAGGGCATCATCATACATACTTAACATACATCATGCATAAACATGCAACATCATCATGCTCAATATACCTTCTAAGATCCCAACTGTCATTTTACATGTACTTCGGGAACTTTCACGTCAAAACTTACATCTGCACTTTCCCCTGAAAGTCAGAAATAAAACTATACTTCTCCTCGGGTACAACAACCCAATTTGGGCGTATGAGCACCCTTCAGTCGCACGGCCTCCATGCGACTGAACATCATGCGAATGGACCAATGCAGATGAACACCCATTCGTGCGAATGGACCTCATGCGGATGAACACTATACGAATGAGCACTTATGCGAATGGACCTCATGCGGATGAACACTATAAGAATGAGCACCTATGCGAATGGACCTCAGTCGCATGACTCCCCATGCGACTGGTGCTCCAGTTGTGCGAATGAACCTCAGTCATACGAATGGTCTCCAATCGCACTCCATTCGGCCGTATGGCCTCCAGTCGGTCGCCCTGCCCTAACTGATGCAGAATGAAGTTCATCCCGAACCCAATCTGCCATTTTTGACCTCCAAGCTCATCCAAACCCATTCTAAGCCCAAATCAACCATCCTAAACCTTAGGAATGCATACTACAACACCATTCAAGCACACACAAAACATACTCCAAACACATCACATGCAAACACACCCAAATGGGTCAAACACACACATACAAAAACAGGTTTACTATGTGTTCCAGCCCCAAATCAGTTGAAAACGAGTAAAATAGGGGTCCTAGAACTCACACAAACTACAAGAAGAAGAAGAACTTCATCTAGACCTGCTACACGACGATTTTGCACACTTGAATCCACCAGAATCAACCCTTCTCTCTTCTTTTCCCCCTTTTCTCTCTTCTTCTCTCTATATGGCTGAAATGTGGGTGTGGGGAGAGGGTAAGGGCTGCCCTCACCCTTCAAATATCCCCACTTACTCAACTTTCTCGTGTTGGCGAGTTTGGTTCCGCGACTTTGGACTTTATTTCTTTTTCTTCCTTCGTCGGCTTCAAAGAAAATATCCGGGTGTTACAAATTCCATCAAAGAAGTTCGCTACATCAGATCTCTGTAAAGCATGTTTGAAAGGAAAACAACACAGAGCGTCTTATAAGTCCAAGCAGATAAACTCAAATTCAAAGCCTCTACAGATGTTACACATGGATTTATTTGGTCCTGTAAACGTGCAGAGCATTGGAAAGAAATCGTATTGTTTAGATATCATTGATAACTATACAAGATTTTTTTGGGTTTTCTTTTTGTGTGCAAAATCTGAAACGACTGAATTATTAAAAGAGTTTACCACTAAAGTAGAAAATCAACTTTGTAACATCGTGTAATTTTGGTTAACTAGAAGTTAGCATCGTTAAATTCTTGTAAGGGCTATTGTTGGCATTTATAAAATTTAAGGGTTATCTACGTTTTTTTTCCTTAATTGTCATCAAATTATAAATTATGAAAGTTAATAATTAAAACATTAAATTGTACAATAATAATAATAATAATAGTGTTAATAATGATAATTATAATAATAATAATAATAATAGTAATAATAATAATAATAATAATAACAATAATAATAATAATAATAATAATCTAAAATAATAGAAAAAAATACTAATAATAATATTAATTTATAAAAATTACTAATCTTTGAAATTTAAAAAAAACTTAAAATAATTAAGTTAGGGGGATTAGTTGTCATTTTTAAAACTTTAAATGAAAGTTTTGTGCATAAAATAATAAAAACATAATTGCAGGGACCAATTGTGTAAAACCCAAACCAATTCCCCCTATTACACCGTGATTCCGGCAGCCGAGCTCCGGCCATTCTCCGGCGAACTCCGGCGAGCCCCATGTTCTCCCCTCATATTTATATGTACCATCATTGTTGCTCTCTAACCGCTTCACCATTCTTGTCAAAGCTTCTCCTGCTAAATTTTATTCCTTTAACGCTTCACTTTAAGCTTCTTTCAGCCTTGCAATAAGGTCGGTGTACACACTTATCCTTAAGGCTCGTACATGAAGAGGCTTTTCTCTCTCCTTTCTGCTCAAAGCATCTGCCACAACATTGGCCTTACCGGGATGATAACGGATTTCACACTCGTAGTCGTTTAACAATTCAACCCATCTTCTCTCAAGCATGTTTAGCATCTTTTGGTCAAGAATGTGTCGTAAGCTTCTATGGTCGGTGTAAATGATGCACTTCGTGCCATAGAGGTAGTGCCTCCACATTTTGAGGGCAAACACCACGGCACCCAATTCCAGATTGTGCGTAGTATAGTTCTTCTCGTGATCGTTTAGTAGTCTAGATGCATAGGCAATGACCTTGTTGCGTTGCATTAGCACGCATCCCAGCCCTTGACGCGAGGGGTCATAATAGACTACGAAATCTTCGACTCCTTCTAGGAGGGCAAGGACATGAGCACTACACAATTTTTCCTTAAGCGTTTCAAATGCTTTATTTTGCTCTTGTTCCAACACAAAGGTTTTGTTCTTCTTAGTTAGTGCGATCAAGGGTTGCACAATGCGCGAGAAGTCCTTTATGAATCGTCGGTAGTATCCGGCCAATCCTAGGAATTGCCTTATCTCAGTGGGAGTTTCAGGAATTTTCCAATTCTTTATGGCCTCAATCTTGGAAGGGTTGACTTGAATCCCGTTCTCATTCACCACATGCCCTAAGAATTGAATCTCTCACATCTAGAATTCACATTTAGAAATTTTGGCATATAGTTGCTCATTCTTGAGTAGCTCAAGAATTAGCCTGAGATGCTTTTCGTGCTCTTCCTTACTACCGGAGTAGATCAGGATGTCGTCGATGAACACGATCACAAACTTGTCGAGGTAAGGGCAGCATACACGGTTCATGAGGTCCATGAACGCTGCTGGTGCATTAGTCGGTCCAAAGGGCATGACTAAGTACTCATAGTGTCCATACCTAGTTCAAAATGCCATCTTGGGTATGTCTTCTTCTCTTATCTTCAGTTGGTGGTAACCGGATCTCAAATCTATCTTGGAGAAATAACTTGCTCCTTGTAGTTGATTGAATAGGTCGTCTATCCTCGGAAGAGGGTAACGGTTCTTTATGGTCAGCTTGTTTAATTCTCGGTAGTCGATGCACATACGTAAGGTTCCATCCTTCTTTTTCACAAATAGCACCGGGGCACCCCATGGAGAGACACTTGGACGTATGAATCCTTTGTCCAGTAGTTCTTGAATTTGCATCATCAGTTCCTTCATTTCAGGAGGGGCGAGTCGGTACGGCGCCTTGGCTACTGGTGCAGTACCAAGAAGCAAATCTATTTGGAACTCAACTTGTCGATTTGGGGGAAGTCCCGGTAGGTCTTCCGGAAATACTTCTGGGTATTCAGAAACCACTAAGATATCTACAATCTTCTTCTCCTCTTTGATCTTCATCATGTAGACTATGAAAGCTGAGCATCCCTTCATTAAGCTCTTGGTAGCTTTTAAATGGGATATCATGGGGTATAAAGTGTTACTCCTTTCGTCTTGTACCACTAGCACTTCCTTGTTGTTCAATGGTATCTTGAGTAGGCGTTCATCGCATACGATTTTGACTCTATGCTTAGCTAGCCAGTCCGTACCAACAACCACATCGAATCCTTCTAACTTCATAGGCATCAGATTTATTCTAAATGTATTTCCTTTTAGTTTCAATGAGCCATCCTTGATGACTTCATTAGTTTCTAAAATGTTACCGTCAGCTAATTCAATGGTAAACGTATCGGTTAAAGTACACACATCTAAGTCAATCAAAGATCTAAAAGCACTAGAGACAAAACTAGCAGTTGCTCCAATATCAAACAAAACAGTAGCAAGATGGTTGTTTACAAGGAACGTACCGTTAACCACATCAGGTTCCTTTCGAGCTCCAGCTGGATCCATCACGAATGCTCTTCCCTTAGGCTTCTTGGGCTTGGCATCCTTGTCTCTACCCAGCTTAGGACACTTATTCCTCATGTGTCCTGGATCCCCACATTCATAGCATTGTTTTCCTGGTGCATAGGTGCAATCCTTGATTAAATGACCTATCCTCTTGTATCTAAAACAAGGCATCGGGTTACATTCCCCTTGATGATGTAGTTTGCACTTTTTGCAAAATGGGATTGTTCCTGAGTATAGTCTCCGGGTCTTGCTTCCCTGATCATCGCGCCTCGCACCTTCAAAACTCTTGCTACCTGACCCGCTACTACTTCAAACCGCTTTCTTTACTTCAAACCACCTTCTTTTCTCACCAACAGACTTCCTCTTTTCATCAGCCCTAGTTTGCTCGGTCCATCCAGCCCTAACTATGTGATCAGTCAAACTGCTAGTAAGGTCAACCGCGGCTTGTAAGTCAAGGGCTTGGAGGAGCGGACCATTCCCCTAACTCTAGGATGTAGCCCCTAGATGAAACATGCTACACCTTTAGATTCAGGTGTCACCAGATGGGGAACCAGTCGAGATAGGGCTAAGAAACGATTGATGTACTCCGTGTAGTTGGGACCTTTCATTTCCAGACCCAAGAATTCTGACTCTAGCTTCTCAATTTGATTGATGGGGCAATACTTGTTGGTTAACAGCTTTCTAAATTTGGTCCAGCTTATTCGGTTTGCAGCATTCCTTCCACATACTTGAGTGATCGACTTCCACCACTCCAATGCCGATCCTTTCAGTGATTGAGAAGCGAATCTCACCATATGGTCCATTTTGCATTCACTGATATCCAAAACAGCTTCCATCTCATCAATCCATCTGTAAGTCTCTATAGCACCATCGGTGCCATAGAAGTCCTTGGGTTTGCATGCCATAAAGGTCTTATAGGAGCATCCATTCCTTATCGCTTCGGCTTCTTCGTTATGGTCCTCGTTGTTCCCATGCCCATCATTTCCATTAGTATTACTCCGATCAGCATTGATTTGAGCGATAATGGTCGGGATGGCATTAGCAATCTGTTGTGCTACTAGGTTAGCCATCCTCTCATCATTTTCTTGATTAGCATTTTCTCTGCGGGGAGTTCCCAGTAGGGTAGGTTGGTTTCCCGTTTGCCTGGCCTCCTCATGGCGGCCCCTTGTAGCTTCTCGCCTCCCAAATCGTGTTCCCCTCCTAGTTGGCATTCTGATAGTATCACAGATAGATTCGTTTAGCATCTCAAAATTTGTTTCGAATAGCTCACGCATCATTACCCTATTATACCTTGCCTCAGGAGGAGGAATCATGGTGTGTATATATATATATATTTATGTACAACCCACTAAGTGATTCTTACAAGGTTCAATTCAAAGCATATCATAACAGTTTAGCCAATCAATCAGAATGGGCACGGACCAATGTCAAAGCATAACTTAACACAATGCAAGTTAATATAACTAGTCCAATAACCTAGTTCCAAACAAGTAGTTTCATAGTTAAACAGAGATAGTAGTATCAGCAAGCAAGTTGAATCAGAGTCATGCTCTTACAATTTGGAAGGTGCCATTACCCCGATAATAGTAATAATAATAGTATCAAATATTAATCGAGATAGTTTCCTTCAACTGTCTAAAGACAGATAGTCCCACTTCTTATCCCTGCTCTCACATCCACTTTTTCTTCAGCCATCCAAGCCATCATGAGTTCTTCTTCTTCTGCTCCTGTTCCAACCGCTGCACCCCATGTGAAGCCATCATAGCCTGGAATTAAGTAGACTGGGAGGTCCCGGTGGCGTGCTGAAGAGTCAGCTCGTGGCGGCGGACAGACTTCAAGATCTCATCCAGTGCTGTATCAGAGGGTCCTACGTCACTTGCCCGACGGCTAAACTGGGAGTACCTATCACCAGCCAGTACGCTAGGGCTGTCATACATATTGTGCCTCGGTGGCATCCAGGGCTCATCATGTGGGTGGCGTCGGAGTGGGTCAAACGGCGGTGGTGCAGGTATAGGAGTCCTAACAGGTGGTAGAAGAGGAGGTGGCATCCTAAATGAGACTGAAGGTCTAGGCCTAGCACTCTTGCGTGGACGGGTGACAACACGTGCACCCCTATCCCCGATAGGTGGGATAGGAGAGTGGGCAGAAGCAGCAACGTGGGGAGAGTGGGAGCGCGTCCGACTCCTGGAAGGTGTTGTTGAGGAAGAGTCCTCAGAAGCGTCAGTGTCATCCGACGTGACGGATATCCATCCAAGGTGTCCGCATCTCCGGAGATATACCTCATACTCAATCTGAGGCTTCACCCTTCTAAGGGTTCCAGTAGGGGTAGTCTTATTATCAGGGTGTGCAGGCGCCTTACCTTTATTAGCCATAGTCCTTGTGTCCTGTAAGGAAACATCATGAGTAATTTGGTTTCTCATAGCCCATGATTATAGTGATAGTACTAGTAATAGTAGTTATGGCAGTAGCATCAGATATTCCAACATATCATTTGTCAGTGATATCAAAATCAATAGTCTCTTTAAATAGTATCAACTATCCCAACATATCAATTGTCAATGATATCAAAATCAATAGTCTCTTTAAATAGTATCAGATAACATAGTTCATCATAGAAATCGTTTAAATCCCCTTTTTAAAATAAGTTTCAAAATCATCAATGTGAATCAGAAAAGTCCAAACATTACCTAAAGGTCCGTGATGGAAATTACACTTCTGGTAAATTCATGATTACGTTTATCAAGTGTAATCATCAATTTACCCAACCCGATCATTCCAACACTTCCCACAAGGACAGTCCTAGGGTATCAGGGTTGTAGCCTAGGGTCTACTATGGTATTCCTGACTTCTCTACAACCTTTGGCTCTGATACCAATCTGTCACACCCCGGGCCCAGGTAGGGTGGGACGTCACAGACTAGCAACAATATATGGCAGCAGAAACAAACCAATACAAGAGCTCAAAGGAGAGAATATCACATGGCATTTAAAGTTTTCAAAAGATACCGGGGCTAGAAACAGATCTAGCCCCCAAATGAGTTATACAACCAACATAGGGACAATTGTATTGTTTAACAGAAATTTCCAATTGTTCAAATTGTTCTTTAAGTAAAATAAGCCAATGCCATGGTCACAGGGATACGTCTAGGTCTTCAACAACAGCTAGAGTCTCTTCATGGATTACCTTCAACATGCTCAAAAAGAAATTGTGTCAACTAAAAAGTTGGTGAATTCAAGTGCTTAAAGTTTAAAAACAAATGTGCTTAACAAAATCCTCATTTGTTAAAAAGGAAAGAATCATAGTTTCAATATCATGGGAGTATCATAATCAACCCTGCACTCAGTCCCGGTTAGCCTCTTCTAAAGTTGTGTTTTACCGGTTATTCCCGAAGGAAGAACTGAGCCCCAAAACAGTGAACCATACATGCCCCGATGGTTCACCATAGTTTCTTAACAAAACCTGTCACATGTCACAAACGACCCCTCAGGATCTCAGTGGGGTACCTCCCTGAGCCACTGTGTGTGGGGGTTTCCCCAAATAGATCTATCCACATAAAACAAGCGGTTCACGAAAGAATTAATGATCATGATATAAGTATCAGCAGGTAACCTTAAATCCCACATACAATCACCAAGTAAAGCACAATTATAGATTGTAAATAACAGAGAGTGTTTCATCCCAAAGCAGTAGTAAAAAGGGGGATCACTAGAACTCACCTTAGGTGTTAAGCAAAAGTAACTATTCGTGTGCCGGGAATGTCTCAAACCTAGCACCCCAGCATAAATATTATGTGGTAAGCTACTGCTCTAAACTCAATCAAAGTGTATAAAGTGTGTCAAAGGCTTAGTTGTCGGATTCGGCTTTGATTCGATTAGGGTTTGTATAAAAAGTTTCCTTTTATGGAAAGTCTTGGTTTCTTATGTAATTTAGGATATTACACTATTAAGTTAATGATATAGGCTAGATAATATTGTTCAAGTGATTATTAGCCTCATATGAGTCGGTTATGAAATTGGAAAATTTACAATTTAGTCTCTCAAGTTTCAAAATTGACAGTTTCTACCCTCAAGTTTGGTTTCTTGTACTAGATGACTTTTATGACCAAAAACCAGGTTATTGAAGTTAGATTAACTTATTATTAAGTAAGTGTATACAAATTTTCAGATTATAGGTTCGGTTTAATAATACCTATGTGTTTAACGTTTCCGGTTACGGGAAAACCGAAGGGTTTTAACGGTTAAGTATGAACTTTCATATTTTTGAGTCTTAGACCAGTAGATAACATCTTAAAGACATTTTTCTAAGTTTATGTCCTTTGATTATGAAATTTTTGCCTCTAATAGTTGAAAGCCTCATTTTTATGTTTAACCCGTTAAAACGCGTTTTTAACTGTATTTGACCGTTTAAAAGCTCGTTTGACCAATTTTTTGACTCTATCAGTTCTTTTCACACTTAATATAATGAAATAACATGGTTTATATATATTTTAGCTCTCCACCCATATTTCTTGGATTTTTCTCAAAAACGTCTCCCGGTTAATACCCGTTTTTAACTAAAAACCCATTTAACTTACCTTATTGACCATTTAATCAACCCATTAGTTCTAGACCCTTTTATTATCCATTTTTGAGCCTGTAATTCTCTTTAAAAAGTTAAAATCCTATCTCTCTTATTTTTAAGTGGTGTTTCCATGTTTTCGGGTCCCGAAAGTGACTAAAATGGTCTAGTTTTAACATGTCTTTAATTTCCAGAGGTTAACCATTTATCACAAATTTAATATTCATCAAAAATTTCTGAAATTCCAGTCCCAAACTCATGGCCTAGTTGTTCAACACATAAATAAACTATAAACATAGTGATTATGCCGTAACCGACCATTACACATGTGTAAATCATTATAACTTGAGTTTAAACATTACAAAAACCTCATTTAACTTCAAAATAAGGTTATTAAGGTGTTTCAAAGTTGTTCTTGTGCAGGTTATGAACCTTGGTTGAGAGGGTTTTTCAAACAATTGCTTAAATGGTGTTGTTTCATGTAGAAAGAAGGATTTTCAAGGTGTAGCCCGTGAAATGACCACATGTTCGAGTTATATAACCTTTTGTGACTTTTAAAACAGGTTATTAGGAGTCCATTAAACCATTATCAAGCAGGTTACAAGTTTTGTTTTCAAAGGTTACAAGATTTACAAGTTGAACGGTGCAAAACACCCAAAGTGAGGGTTTTCATGGTGGGAATCGGCTTTCCACCTCAAAATGACTAATATAACATGTGAGATACCTTTGGTGATGTTGAAAGCTTTTCAAGAACAAGGTGATGGTGTCGGGTTTCTGGTACAATAAAGAGAGGAGGTGTTTTTAAAAGAAAAGTGAAGAAAACACATGAAATGACCATTTTCGGGTGACATGAAGCTTACACTTGGTATTGCTCACGTTTTAAAGGGTGTAGATGGTCGAGAGTGGTCTGGTAATCCTCGGAGAAGGCTGGAGAATCTCGAACAAGTGCTGTAGGATCTCGGACTTGCAAGAATCAAGCACCAATCTTCGTAAAATGGCACCTTCTTGCTTGTTTGAGCTTGGCCGATGGATGTATGGTGTTGTTCTTCGAATATGGGGCTGTAATGGTGTTCCAAATTGTAGTGTGTGTGTGTGTGTTACTAGAGAGAATCCGAGAGAAGAGAGAGTGAGAGAGTGGAGTGTGATGTGAATTGCATAAGAGAGTATTGGTCAAGGATATGTTGGAGTGTAGTGGTGAGCAAGAGAGGGGATTGGCCATGGTGAGGGAGGCCGAATATCTTGTCTTGTAGTGGTTTTTTTTTAAATTTTAATTATTATTAGAAATTGATAATATGTAGGGTAGTATAATGTGGTATATTGGATGGTAAAATGTTGTTAGTTGATGATTATTATGCATGCACATGCATGCTTTATCCGTGAATTTATAAGTGTGTGTGTATGCACATATTTTATTTGTTTCATTTAAGATTAAGTTTTTAGCAAGGGTGACTACTTAACATTCCCGGGGCACTAAGTTCAAAAAGGTAAAACTCAAATTAACTAGAATCACTAAAATCACATAAAATCATAAAATGGAACAATTAGTAAAAGATGATTCAAAAATCATCAATAGAATTAGATTGTTTCTATCAATAGTACTCATAGAATTGGTAATGATGCAATTATATTAGGGTTAAAATAATGACCTTGAGGTCGGTTGTCACAGTGCAAACTTTATTGTTTAAAATTATAATTTTTACAAATAAAAAAATATAAAAAGGTACTTACATTTTATAATTATAGCAAACGATTCAAAATTTATTAAATCGATGTAATTCTTTTCATTAAAATAAAAGTTATCTTCATTATCAAATTTACATATCAAAACCCCAAATTCCCCCCTGAAACCCTAGATCATGCTTAAACGGTAATCTTATTATTAAAAAAAATTAAAATATTTATATATTCCTAGGTACCTTGTGAAGGTTTGCGTTTGAACATTTATTTATATTTTCTTAAAAATAATCATTCCTATACTTATCTGTCATGTGAGTATTTCTATACCCCTTTTGCTTATTTTTACATTTTGGGGTGAAACATGTTATCGTATAATCATTGCACTTGTAAACTTATTTGAATCTTGTAAACACTTGGGCAATTCATCTTGTTTGTTGTGGTTAGTTGAACTTTAGTAATTACCATGTTATGACTATTATATGTACAATTATTAACTATTGCTAGTCTGGCAACATCATAGATCTATGGACCAGACAAGCCTGCTTGGTTAATCCAAGTACACTTAGCTAATCGTATAATTTTGTAAACGTGGAATCTTGTAAACTGTCAAGGTTTGATTGTTGCATCTGTCATACATCCCTAGTTACTGTGTTCACTAACTTATGACAAGAATTGCCATCTTTTATATATTTATGTATGAAAACTATTGAAATCTCACCAACATTATGTTGACCTTTATTTTTAACATGTTTCAGGAAACATGCAAGTTTGATTGTCATCATTGAAGCTTATTCACTTCTAGGAATGGACCTAGTTAAATAAATGAATCGTTTGGATTATTTCATGCTATGTTATGTTGACTTATTGTCTGAGACTTATGATTGTATTTTTACTTTTAAAACTTATGGTTATAATATTGGATTAAATAATAGCGTTATGTGGTTGTGAACAATCTTAACCCTCACATCTCGACGATTCCGCCATTAAGGTTGGGGCGTAACAAACTTGATCTAAAAGTAAAAATAATAAGAAGTGATAATGAAACAGAATTCAAAAATGCTAATGTTGACTTGTTCTATACAGGAAAAGGGATAGCTTATCAGTTCAGTGCTCCTAGAACTCCACAACAAAATGGAGTTGTAGAAAGGAAAAACCGAACACTGATTGTAGCAGCCCGTTCAATGTTAGCAGATCCTATGATTCCAATCAATTTCTGGGATGAAGCCACATCAAGTGCATGTTTCATTCAGAATCATACTCTATTCGTGAAAGACAAACAGAAAACTTCTTATGAGTTGATGTTTGGTAGAAAACCAAACATAGATTTTCTTAAATCCTTTGGTTGTCTGGTTTTGATTTTAAATTCAAATGACCAGCTAGGCAAATTTGATGCAAAATCTGATAATGCAAAATCAGCTTGTAGAGTTTATAACTCTAAGACGAATGTTATCATTGAAACGTTCAATGTTAAATTCCTTGAAAATCCTTTTCCATCAGTTGCAAATGGTCCAGCATGGTTATTTGATTTAGACTCATTGTCAAACTCATTCAATTCTAATCTGTTTGAATCTTCTTATGTCAACAGGAAACAGGTAGGAGGTCTTGGATCCTTTAGTGACGATTCAGACTCTGATGATATGGATGATTCAAGCCCAAACTATCTGTTTTTCTCATTTGTGAGAGATCCCATCTTCAATTTAGAGAATCATGATCAACAAATTCCTGAGCAACAACAAGTTCCTGAAAATTATGATGATTCTAAACAAATTCCGAATGATGGTAATGAATTTGTGCAAACTGAGTCCGGAGCATCATCCATCTCTGGTGATGCAGTTGATACTGGTAATCTTGATTACTTTATCAACTCACCGACTCAAGTTCCAAATTTCAATCCATGTTCTTTTAGCATACTGCATCAACTCTCCAACTTGAATCAAACAAATCCGGATGTTAATGTTAAAGGTGATGAGATTCTGACATCTTGTATTCACAAGAACCATCCAACATATCAGATTATTAGTCCATTGAATGAGAGAACAACAAGAAGTAAATCAGAACAAGCAAACCTATGCTTATACTCTTGTTTTCTTTCTCAAATTGTTCCTAAAGACGTTACCAAGGTATTAAAGGACAATGATTGGATTGAGGCTATGCAAGAAGAATTACTTCAATTCCTTAAACAAGAAGTGTGGAATCTGGTGGATTTACCTGAAGGAGAAAATGCTATAGGCACAAAATGGTTGTTTAGGAATAAAACCAATGATTGAGGAATAGTCATTAGAAACAAAGCGAGACTAGTTGCAAAAGGATACACACAAGAAGAAGGAAATGATTATGATGAAGTATTTGCTCCAGTTGCAAGACTTGAATCTATTCGTGTCTTCCTGGCTTATGCATCATTCATGAAATTCAAAGTGTATCAAATGGACGTTAAAGGTGCATTCTTGTACAGTCCAATCATAGATGATGTGTACATGAATCAACCTCCAGGTTTTGAGGATGCAGAATTTCCACATCGGGTGTACAAGCTTAGCAAAGCTCTATATGGACTCCATCAAGCACCTAGAATCTGGTATGAGACATTGTCACAACACTTAATCCAACATGGATACATAAAAGGGAAAATCAATCCAACTTTATTTATAAAGAAAGATGCTGATGATCTCTTATGTGTGCAAGTGTACATTGATGATATCATATTTGGTTCTACTAGTCAAAAACTGTGAAATGAATTTGAAGAAATCATGAAGTCTCGATTTCAAATGAGTTCTATGGGAGAAATCAATTTCTTCCTTGGATTACAAGTTCAACAATCTGCAGATGGTATATTCATCAATCAAGAGAAGTTTGTTGACAAACTATTGAAGAAATTTAAACTACAAGATTGTCAGTCCATAAGAACTCCAGCTGACGTAAATTCCAAGATTGAGCCTGATCCAAAAGGAAAATCAGTTGACCAAACTTTATACAGATCTATGATTGGTTCTTTGATGTATCTTACTGCATCTAGACCAGACATAATGTATGTTGTTTGTGTCTGTGCTAGGTATCAATCAGACCCAAAAGAATCCCACCAAATTGTTGTCAAAAGGATATTCAGGTATATTAAAGGTAAACCGGCTTTAGGGCTATGGTATCCTTACGAGGGAAACTTTAAGCTATATGGATACACTGAGTGATTATGGAAGATGTTGTCAAGATAGAAAATCTACAACGGGTGGTTGTCAGTTTTTAGGTCCCCGATTAGTCTCGTGGCAATGCAAGAAACAAACAAATGTCTCTGTTTCAACTGCAGAAGCTGAGTACATAGCTGCTTCAGCAGGATGTTCTCAAATCCTTTTGTTACAAAACCAAATACTGGATTATTGGTTAAATTTTCTTAAAACAACCATTTACATTGATAACACCACTGCAATGTTCATTACAGCTAATCCAGTCCAACATTCAAAAACAAAACATATCGAAATTCGATATCATTTTCTCAGAGATAACTCTGAAAAAGGTTTAATCATTTTGATTCAAATTACAACTGAAAAACAGTTGGCAGACCTATTTACTAAAGCCTTCTTACCAGGATGGTTTGAGTACTTAGTGGAGTCAATTGGTCTTATTAACCATATGTAAAACTGGTTTTAAGTTTTTCTTTTTAGTTCTTTGAATATAACATGATCAAAACCCTTCCTTATCCAAAAGGTCATAGTAAGAGAACCTGTCAAAGTTATTTGCCTGATTGTAGTTTGTGTTTGTGTGTTTTCTTTTTACAGAAAATCAAATACAGAAGTAGAAAACTCAAAATTAAAGATAAAAATATAAAATAAAAACTACAAAAATAAAGTCTTTCTTTGTTAATTCATTTTTAGGAATGAATCTGTTTTTGCAACATGTGAGAAATGATAGTACATCAGTGAGATCAGTTGCATACTTCACTTGACAATAAAGTCTAACATGATCAGATATGATGTGTAGACAATCTCATGCTACTATACTTAAAAAGTAAATTCTTGTAATTAAACTAAATCATCTATGCATGTATGTGTGTTCATCTGAGTACTTTTGAGTTGTATTAGCTTATTAGATTAATTACTTGTAAAGTTACAACACTCACACCTTGTGGTGATATGACTAACCATGAGATCTGTTACAAGCATCACCTCACTTCTTTGTTTTGAGTCATCAAAGACTTGAAGTAATGAGATATCCTCTGTTGTAAGTGATTACAGACCTGGATAGTCTCCTTTGATGTGAAATATGTCAATGTGCACAACCCATTCAAATAGATGGTTAGAGTTGATCAAATGGTTTATCCATGATCATTCTCTCCTAAATTAGCAACATGAACTCTGGTTATGCATATATGTTAGGTAATAAGTTGAGAATTTGTGCTTTCTTATATGTCTTAATGATAGTTGATCTCTCTAAGTCTCTGTATGAGTCACATCATGTCATATCTAATTCTACCCTAATCAATCCAAGAATTGAAAAAGTAAGTGAGCTGATTTTTTTGTCAAAAACACTCATTGTCTGTCCTTGGATCTTGTGTCTCCTTTGCTGTGAAATCACTGACCTGGAACACACTTAATCAGAATTTATTCATTGTCTATGACTATTCACACTTTATTTTATTTTAATGTGTTGATCTTAACTTATATGATCTCACTACAGCTAACGATTCTATTGTAAATATTAGATTTTGATTATGCTTTAATTTTGATTTTGTGCATGTTTTATGTGTGCAGGCGAAGTAACAATGATAAGTGTGATCTTCTTGTGTCAACTTGGGAAACTTCTAGGTTTGTAAAACTTAAAACTTTAGGGGGAGTAATAAAAGTAAGAGTTTCCAAGAAAATCAATATTAAAATGTTTGAATGGAAAGGATGAAGCTAAATGTTCTAAGCATGTGTGTGTTTGATAATATAAAAGTTTGATAATGACAAAATGAGCCTATAAAATTTTCAAGTAGAAAAGCTTCTTGCAAAATTTGAAAATGAGATAAATTTGTTTAAATTAAAAATGAAGGGAAATTATATTTTGAAAAATTAAATAAAAATAAAAAGGTTTAAATGTCAAAAGTGAAAATTAAGGGTCAAAAATGTAAATTTTGGGAAAAATTCAAAACTCTGAATATTGTTTGAATATTAGTATGTGAACAGTGCTAATATTTCTAAACAGTGTTCAGGTGAGAGATATGAAAAATATACAAGTGTATGGAAACTCATGCGCCTAAACAGTAGCCATGAGTCCAAATAGTAGCATGATGAGTTTTTAGAAATTTTACAAGTGTTGGGCGTTTTTCATATCCTCATGCGCCTAAACAGTTGTCATACGTCTGAAAAATTGGTTAAGTGTTAGGCGTTTCAACATGCTCATGCGACCACACAGTACCAGCCGTTTCAAGTGAAAAGTGTTGGGCGTTTCATATAATCACATGCGCCTGAACAGTGCAAAAGCGCCTAAACGGTGCTTATGCGGCTGAACAGTGCTTATGCATCTAACCTCACGTGCCCATACAGTGCTAATACGCCTATAAATTTTCACTTAGTATATACACAACACTTCTCATTTTTCACTCATTCATAATCTCAAAACCCCTGAACTCATTCGACACTCGTTTCACTTCATTACACTCAATCTGTCATCTGTTTCTGAAATATTGTGATCGAAAGTGTGTATACTTTATTGATAAACGTAAGTTCATAGCTAAAATCATTCCATTTCAAGTCACTGATTCATAATCAGTCGGACGTTTCAAATCTGTTTAGGTATTTTTAACCCTAAAAATTTGAAAAACTTGAAATAGGTGCATTAAAACAAAACTAAGAACTTAAATTGATCATAGATTGTTGATATACACTAAATTTCGAGCAGTTTGATATATGGAACAGTCAATTTCATTAACATTGATAGAAGGGTGTTCTTCATCAGTTCGATGGATGAAGATGAACAGTTTCAAAATTTGAATTTTGTTTAATAAAAACTAATAAAAACTTAATTGTTACATAACTTTGATAAAATGTTAATTGAATTAGTGTGTTTTAAAACAAACATAAAACAACTTGTATTTAATATGATTTGGATAGAATTTTTAAAATTCTAGAAAAAGATAAGTACAAGTTGATGTAAAACAAAACTAAGTGTTTAAAACATAATAATTCATTAAAATTTAAATCAAAGTTTGTCAAAATCAAATAGATTCAAAGAAATCAAAGTATCTAAAGTTTGTGTATTCATTTGTGCAGATGGCTGATCTAAAGTTTGAGCCAAAGCATAACGTAGCTGCTTTGCTTAACGAGGATGTTCAAGATGCTATATCCTATGAGGAGATGATTAGATTCATTCTGAGGACAAAGTATGTCTATGCTATGTGTTACAAGCCAGTGATCTACTCAAGATTGATCAACAAATTCTGGCACACAGCTTCAGTAGAAATTGATGATAATGGAAGAAAGGTGGTGAGAGGTTTTATCACCAATAAAAGAACGCTTGAAATATCTGAAGAATCTATAAGATCTGCTCTTAGATTAGGACAAAATGACCTACCCAGATGATTTGTCTGAGCTGTCATTCAATGAATGTAGATAAACATTCATGGAAATGGGTCATCCTGATCATTTCCCAAAGAAACAGTTTTTCAAAGCAAGGGTGTACAATCATTGGAAGTTATTATGCTATATCTTTCGGCATTGCATGTCCAAAAGAAGTGCTGGATGGAATTCATTTCCAGTGGACATTGCATCACCAATAGTTGCCATTACTACAAACAGAAGATTTAATATGGCAAAGTGGATTCTTAATGGATTTATCTTCAACCTTGAAAAGGGTATAAGGAACAAGTATTTGATGTATCCAAGGTTCCTGCAGATATAGATAAATAAAGAATATCTAGATATCCAAGTTTATGTTGTTGGTGGTGATGTCATGGAACTTGAACGCATGACTGAGATATCATATAAAAGACTAGCCATGATCACAGGAGCTCAAAATGTTCCTATGTTTCAATACTTGAGGGATGTTTCTAATGATAATATGGATATCAACTTAGATCACTTCCACTTGATAGAAGGTGAACCAGTGGATCCAGCTGATCTAGTTGATGAAGCTCCTCAAGTCTTATATGATGATGATGATGAAGAGAATGATAAAGAGAATGATGAAGATGATGATAAAAGTGATCATGATGATGAAGGTGATGAAAGTTCATCAAGTGATAGTGATGATGATGGTGCTGATGGTGCTGATGGTGCTGATGGTGCAGCTGAGGCATATCAAGCAGATAGTAGTGAGTCTACTGAGTCTGATCATGCTGCTGAGGCACATGATGTTGGTAAAGAAACTATTGAATGAATGACTCATGATGAACCAATGACTAAAGCTCAAGGTGATGAGGAAGCTGATGCTAATGTGCAAAATCAAACATTTGATTTTGATTTCACGGATGCTATGTTGTCTGAGCCTGTATTTTAAAGCACAACTCCAATTGAATCTGAAGACATTCCAGTTGCTACAGTACATAATGTGTCTGTATAGAATGATGATATCATTGATGTTGATGAGTTAGAAAAGTTAAAAGAAATCAGTATGTCTCAAAAGAAGGAAATAGTTGATTTGAAAAAAGAAAATTTGAAACTCAAAGAAGTTATTCAAATGAAGGAAACTGAGATGGTTACTTTGGTGAAGGATAAAAATGAAATCATGAAAACTTTTGATGTGATGATAAGAGATTATGATGTAATGGAAGAAGAATTTAAAAAGCTAACTAAAGAAAATGAAATGATGAAAGAAGAGTTAGCTAAATTAAAAGAAACTCAAAAGGTTGATTCACCTGAGATTGAGATTGTGTCTGAAATCAATCCAATCAACATTGAGGAAGCTACTGCTGTTGATAAGGGTAAAAGGAAGTTAGATAAAGTAGATGAATCAGTCATACCTGAGTCTTCATCTAAAATCCAAAAGATTTCTGAAATTCAAAAGGAATGTGAGAAATATGTGCAATAGACTATTGAAGCATTGAATGATACTGAAGATGAGTTTAATGATGACTGGTATGATGAAGTTCTTGAAGATGAAGATATTGATGAAGCTAACTTTAAACAAAACTTCACACCAGTGGAAACAACTCAAGATGAGATACCAATTGATTTTGAAGATAGATACAATTTTTTGGTGAGAATGAAGTATAACAGATTACTCCTAGATGGCTTGACTATGACTCAAATAAATGACGAGTATGAAAAGTGTATAATTACAGAGTCAGTAGCCCCAGTGGGTCCAAATAAAATAGTGGTGGAGCATGGTGAATGGAACCCACTGCAAGAGAGCATTAATGTGGAAGAGATGCCAAGTTCTGAACTTCACCATCCTGATCTTGATGAGATGAGTATTCTAGCGTTGAGATCTTGGCTACAAGCTAGAAATTATCCTTGGAAGAGGCTGAAGAGTCTTCAAGGTGAATCATTGAGGAACCTTGTTAGAAGCTTTCAAGCTACTGAAAAACAATCTAACAAGATGATCATTCTGGATACTGACAATCCTCAATATCTTGAGATAACCAAGAGAACATGAATATTGAAACCACAAGAGATCCGGTCAATGGCTCAAAAGACAAATGTGTATGAAAGAAGGAAAGAGCTTATGAAGATGTTTCCCGAATCAGAGAAACAAGCTTACAAAGTTTCTCTTGATCAGAAACAACTATTCAATAAAGCTAGATCGACTGGAGACTTGGTGAGAAATGTATTGCAGAAAGGACAATCAATCTCTGAGCAGCTAAATGCTATGATTGCTCCTGACTCTACAAACCAAGTTAAGATTGTTGCATGGAAGTACGATGAGATATTTGATGCCTTCCTGATTAAGCGAGTAAATGTAGTGTGTGATGTATATCATTTTTACTCGAGCATTATCAAGCTCCCAGTTCAAGACTTCAAGGAGTTGAATAAACTACCTTTAATCAATCCAACTGGAGCTAAACAAGGTGATATGTTTGTTGAGCTTTTAAAAAGAGGGATAACTCGAGCAAGTGCATTTTTGGAAACGAGATGCTCACAGGAAGATAAAGAGTATTTTGCTACTTTAAAAAAGAACAGGAAGATTAAAGGAAAACAATCAGAAGATGAACACTTCTTGATTGAATTTTATGATCAGTATTTTGAGAAAGTAACTACTCCAGGATTGAAAGTTATAAAGGGGACTCAAAAGTCAAAACCAATCCTGAGATTGTTCTATAACATTGAAACATTTGAGCTCAAATTAGTCCAAAATCTTGAGAACTGGGATGAGGATATGATTACATTGTTTGGTGTTTTTGAGCTTAAACTGTTACACCCAAGCTATATCTCTTTCCTATCACGTCAAAAATTTGAAAGAGTATCTCCAGAGATTGCAGAGAATGATAAGAAATACTTTCTGTCAATCATTAAAGTAATGAATGCTGCAATGGAGAGAATCTCACTAAGGAAAGCGTTAGCTTATGCCAACATAGTCAAGAAAGATATTAAAGAGATTTAATTTATGAGAATATCAAGTAAAGGTGTGTTGGTGTATTTGAAAGGTAGTTCAAAACCTATTGAGCTGTATGCTAACATAGATATTACAGGATTATCAAAAGATACACTTTAGGTAATGAACAAGATGGAGATAAAGACAAACGAGGCAAAGCCTGAACAAGGTGTGTTAGCAAGCAAGTTCAAATCTGCAATTGCTAAAGCCTTAAAAGAACAGGAGCTATACAAAGAAAAGCCGATGTTTAAGATTAAAGAAGAACCTAAAGATTATTTTAAAGTTTGAAGATGAATGGAAAGAAGAAAGAGGATTGAAGATGAAAAGAAGAAAGAAGACTGAAGCAGAGAAGACTGAAGCAGAGAAGACTAAAGCAGAAAAGATTGAAGCTAAGAAGACAAAGATAAAGAAGATTGAAGATTGTTGAAGACTAAAGACCATATAAATCTTAGGAGGAGTATTGTTAGTACTTCTTTGAAGATTAACATGTTGTCTTTCATTACCTTTGTATTTTTTATTTTTACAATAGTATAGGGACTTATGTGTAAATATATGTTCCTTTAGTTTCTTTGAGTAGTATAAATAGGATTATTTGTATTTTGTAGGTAGACGTTTTGAACTCTCTCAATTGTACATTATAATCCTTTGCAACTATAAATAGAAACTGCTATGAATTTTTGCATTTGTAGATTACTTTGTTCATATAATTGTTAATTGCTTTATCACAACATAGAATCGATCCATTTGAACCTATCAAACATGTTTAATTCGTTCGTGTTCGTTTATTAAAAAAGTGGTTGTTAATAGACTGTTCACGAATACTTATCGAATGAGATTTTTGCCCGTGTTCGTTCATTAAGATAATAATTTTTTTCATGAATTGTTCACGCCGAACATAAATAAACACAAAGACAAACACACACAAACACATATTCATTAAAATAAACAAACACATATGAAAGATTGTCAAGTTTTAACACAAACTTAACATAATTATCCAAACAAACTTAGACATAATTATACTTAAAGTAAAAATTAAATAGCTTGTCAAACTTTAGCATTGACTGAAATTTAAACTAGTAAAATAGGGGAATATTGACGAAAACATGTAGTATAACTATGGTTTCATAATTTTAGCTTAAATATACTAGAATAACAATATAAAATATAAAATCCTTAGATGAACAAACACAAACGGATAAATAAAAAAACATATTATCGAACGTTCATGAACATAGACGAAGGAACGCGATTAACATATTGCGGTTTATATAGTAAGTTTTAATGTAATATTACATCACGATAAACAATTGACAAGCATATCGATGTATAATATGTCATGCAAAATAGTTAACCAACAATTATAACACAATAACCACACAAGTCGTATCGTATTATAGAACACATATGTTATAACGACAAAGGTCGTAACAGATAATACTACCAGTATCTTGTTAAATCGTATAAGACTAGAGGACTAGTGTGACCTGCTGCAACTTTCTTGTTTGACTGAATAGGATATTGGTGTCCACATGATTTAAATATATTAACTAGAATCTGTGCCACGCGTTGCAGTGAAATAATAACAATATTGCCTAAAACACTTGGTTGTTCAGTAAACAAAGAAATCACAAAAAGAGATAAAGGGCAAGGTTCTTTTTCCTCTCTAAGGTTTTGAAAAAAATACCAAAATTACAAAAGTGAACTCGATATAGCATTCATTGCCTTGTTTTTTTAACATACAGGATAATTACCACATTACTAAAATTAGTGTCCACCTATTTCTTCCAACCATAAGAACCATCCACAACTTGACAATTCAAAACTCAATGAGGTGGAGCTATTTATTAATTTAAGAACAAAAGAAAGAGAAGATAACATACCCTCCATTTTTAAATTCTATTGTGGTTTTTCCAATAACATAAAATTCAAAAAGAGTAACACTTTGTGAGTATCGGCATAACACTTTGTAACACTTTGTAACACTTAACAAAGATAAACTTAGGTTCCATTTATATATATATTAAAATTCAAATTGATATGAGTATTAAACTCTAAAAATCCAAATTTAAAGCTAAACAACATTAAACAGAAAACCAAGTGAGACATTTCTATAAACACTTGGTGTGCATAATAAGGTCATGGATTTATGACTAAATCTTAGATGATTGTTATACACAAAAAGATGTTGGGAAGTATAAAGAAATGAGAAGATGCAGACCATAAAGAAAAAAACAGGATATAAAGAACATAATAGAAACAAAAGAAACATAGGATTGACCTTCAATTGAAGTTGTATTCTTCGCAAAGAAAATGTTGGATGCGTGGATTGAAACAACTTACTAATCGTTTAAATAGATTCGAACAATGCCTAGAATCTCTGTAATAAGATTATGAAAACAAGAAATTATCAGAAAGCCTTATGCTATTAATTTTCAATCGCTAGTGATTTGAAACTACAAACGTTTAGGGTTTCATTTATCTATTCAGACCATGTAAACAAAAAATTGAAAGATTGAACAAAAAGAATATAGATTAAATCATGATTAAAGCAGATTTACCTGGAAAGTAAATTGAAATGGTTGAGGAAGAAGGTAGGCGATTTTAATGTATGAAGATGATGCCTGCCTGCATACGGGATGCCTTTGATGGGGGCATCATTTGACCTCCGTTGATAGATCTAGGGTTTCACAATCAGTAGAAGAACTAAGAGCGACATAGATGAGGAAAAGGGAAAATTAGGTTTGAAGGGGTTATTTGCTATTTGAAAGGATCCATTTTTTGAACAAGTCAACCAGATCCGTATAGATATCCGCACCTAAAATAAATGGGTATAAAAGATATGCGCTTAGAAGCTGTCAAGTGGCAAAATGCAACCTTAAAATCATGCCATGTGGCACATTAGATGTTTGTTATTAGAATAGATAGATAATTATAATAATAAGTACTTTTATTAAATAGAAAAATTAATTAACATTCGATACAATGACCAAATTAGGGGTGTAAACGAGCAAAGCCGGCTCGTAAGCTATTAGGGATCGGCTAAAAAAATCTCAAATCGAGCCGAGCTTGAATGAGCTTTTTGTTTATATGATTTTTTATTTACATATTCAAATATATAAATATATATTTACATAAATCATATTATTATATATACTATTATGATAAAAAAAATAAGGAAATAATATATATTGTGTTATATATAAAAAGTTTGATTACTAAAAATATAAAAGTAATTATAAAAAATAAAAATTAATAATTTAATAATAAACGAGCCGAGCCTGAGCTGAGCTCGAGCCTGATAATTTATTTACAAGCCGACTCGAGCTCGAGCCTTCTAAAACTAAAACGAGTCGAGCTCGAGCCTAAGCGAGCTCAGCCTCGGCTCGGCCCGTTTACACCCCTAGACCAAATACGTAGCGATTTGTTAGAAAGTTGAGAATGAATTTGTATTTTTCAAAGTAAGGAACGAAAAGTGAAATCTTGACAAACTGCATGGACCATTTGAGTAATTTACTATATCTAATATATCATTCAACCTCACATATTATGTAAACAAATTAGTAAACCGTCCCCCGCTTCGCGAAGGGTTTGCTTTGTGTAATTTCAAACAAATTTGCCAATGAATTAAACTCAACGAGAAATGAAAGATATAGATTAAATATATAAAGTTATAAAGTTAAGCTTATTTTTCAGCTCTCACTTTAGTTCTTGAATTGCAAAAGTAAGTCTGCTTCTTAAACCTGAACATACAAAAGATCCAAGTCACGATGTATCTTGTTAACCGATGAGAATCACTTACATTGGACGTTAATTTTCAGGTTAAACCAAAGCAACCTAAACATCTTACAGAAGAATAAACGCAACACAACAAACTTGCAACAACAAGATGATTTCCAGTTTCAAAGTCGAACGCATTTGTTGCTCGATCAACTTCATATTTGATTTGAGCGATGTAATACATATATGAGAAATCAAGATATGCTTCTACATGACGGCTACATATCTTTTTACTTGTTTAATCAATTTAGGGATTTAGGGAAGAACAAAACACAAATGAAAATAAGGATACTAAATCATGGTTTTAAGAGCAAGTAGTTGGAGAACCATTGCTAAATGTAGGAGTGCTAACTTCCAAACTTTGAGACAGCCTTGTAGATGTGGCTCTCAAGGTCCTCCTGTAAGGCCCCATTCCCGGGCACCTCACAGTTGGTCATTCATCACACATAAAACATTTTAAAACGTACATTTATTTTGCAGCGGAATTTAAAACTTTCATTAATAATTAAAAACATGCCATTTCATTACATTACAACATTCGTTTTCATATAAAATACAATGACATGTTAAAATATGGATGCCAGCTTTAAAACGCTCCCAGTAGCTTATGCATCCATGCCTGCAACTCCTCAACATCAACAAAATACCTGCCAACTATCATGCATATGAAAAGTCAGCGACGCTGAGTGAGTTCTAGTTTTTATAATAAAATACTTTACTTCTTTTAAAACTAGTCATTTCATTCAACCGTGGTCATGAATCCTACGTACATTCATTCTATACTCTTTATTCATTTCGTTCTTTTATTACTTTCCTATTTATACATTCGTTTATACTTTACACTGTCTTTTACTTTCGTTTCTCTTTCATTCTTCCTTTTCGTGTTTTACACTCATCGTTTGTCATACATCATACATACGTACTGATAATAATTATTATTATCATCTTCATCATCATTCGTTCATTCGTTCATTCATTCATTCCCTCGCTCATTACTCATCATTACTCGAATCTTGTCTCACGCAATATCCCCAACTCATGCTTGAAAGCTGATGTTGTGCCGGGGCCTGTACACAAACCCCGACTCATGTCCGGAGACTGATACAACACCGGGATACGTGACAAAGATCCCATCTCGTATGCAACACCCCCGACTCATGTCCGAAGACTGATACTGTGCCGGGGCCTGTAATCAAACCCCCGACACATGTCCGAAGACTGACACAGTACCAGAGCGTGCAACAAGACCTCATCATCATACATCATTATGTCTCATGCAATACCCCCGACTCATGTCCGAAGACTGATACCATACAGGGGCCTGTAAACAAACCCCCGACTCATGTCCGAAGACTGACACAGTACCGGGGTACGCGACACGGATCTCATCATTCGTCACTTCCATACTCACCATTCATTATCTCATGTGTTTGTTCGTTTCATACTTTATGGTATCCATTTGTTTCGTACTTTATCATTATCTTTCATTTCGTTACATAATACATTACATTTATCAATTATTCGTTCATACATCACACCACGTAAAGTCATACATAATGTATTACAAAACATAATACGTACGTTTTGAAAACTCTTTAACGAAGTAAGATAACATATCACTCACACACATACACATCATAATTTCATCACATTACCATGCACACATCAAGCATAGGTCATCACATCATAACAGGGCCTATCTCCCTATTCTACCCTTTAAAACTACTTAGAAAATCCTAAGTCCAAAATGGGTGCATGGGGTTTTTCAAGCGCATGAGCATAAAAATTTTAAGTGTAAAATAGTTTGGGCGCATGGGCACTATTTTGGCGTTTCTGCCCTGTTTAGGCGTTTCGCCACTATGCAGGCGCATGGACCCTTAGCCATTTTGGCAACTTGGGCGCATGGACACTATTTGGGCGTTTCTGTCCTATTTAGGCGCTTTGCTACTATGCAGGCCTCTGACTTATACTTAATCATTATACTTAGACGCATGGGCGTATTTAGGCGCATGGACACTATTGAGGCGTTCGGGCCCTACACTTAGTCATTTTTCTTAGACGTTTGGGTACTATTTAGGCGTATGGGCCTAACTTAGGCGCATGGGCACTTAGGCGGTTGGGAACTGTTTGGACGTTTGGGTTTCTGGGCGGTTGGGCATACTTAGGCAGTTGACCGTTGGACACATGGGACCATTCTGAATTATTTCCAAAGCATCCTAAACACAGTTTTAGCACACTAAGGCCCGTAAAACATGCTAACAACCGTTATAACCACTAAAACATCATCTAAACCATCATACACATAACACCATTCGAACAAGATGCATAAACACTCGGTTAACTTTCAAAACATGTGTTCGGTATGCACAATAGCCCCAAAAAGTTGAAAATCAGTAAAAGAGGGGTTCTAGAGACTCACCTTGAGCAGCCTTTGAGCAACACATCTCAAACCCGAGACCCACCTTCCAATTCAGCTCCTAAATCCCGAAAACAAACACTAAAAACCAAGAACTTCGGTCAAGAAGCTGTGAAGTTGAAACCGAACTTAGATCAACAAAACTTACCTTTTACAGCTTGTTCTTCCTTTCTCTCTCTAAAACCGAGAGCTTTTCTTGTTCTTCTTCTTCAACCGAGAGTAAAAGCTGTTTTCTGCTTTAAAGTGGGTGGCCATACCTATTTTAATATAAAATATTAAACTTTTGTACTTTGTACACTTTACCCCCTTCCACTTGTGTTCATTTTCTTATCTTTCTAGATACTTCTCTTTTGATCTTCTTTTTAAAAAAATTTGGGGTGTTACACCTCCACCCATCATTGTTTTAGGTCCAAGTAGACTGAAATTACGCTAAGTCTGTTGTACCAAAGGAACTTCGCAGCAAGGTTGTACATTTATATAAGTTATTATAAAAGAACCAATGAGAGGAAAAGTACAGAGGTGGTTTAGTAAAAAGTCGGTAATTTCATTGAACACCGTAGATGAAACATGACATTATAAGATAGCACTTGCCATACCAAATAATTACAGATTTGTCTATGCATTAACCATTTGTACGCAAAGCTTA